>CM053581.1:77275037-77375968 GCA_028627135.1 Pseudochirops cupreus
TACAAGAAAATCCTCTGTCAGGGCTTCTGAACCAGAAGCAAGGTCTCAGGGCTTCTGTAACAACAGCACTGTCCTCTATCAGCAGATGAATCTGACAAAGTAACATCAAAACAGACGAAGTACCAGCACCACAGCCATGCCTCCTCCCAGTTCTCCTCTCTTCTCATTTTTCAGATCTTCTCAATTCTCAGTTCAGTTCTCAGTTCTCTTCTCTCTCCAGCAGTAGCAGCCCAGCCTCCAAATGCTTGTTCCCACCAGTTCTGGCTCTCTAGCTTAGGCTTCTCCTTATATATATGGTATTAGCTCCTCCCTGCCCCATCCCTTCCTGTTACATCAGCAAGTCCATCCCACTGTGGGATTCACAAGTTCTGGGTCTTAATAGTTCACACAATCATGAACTTGGAACTAAGTGCTAAGTATCTGTTTACTTGCCAATACAAGGGGCAGGGAAGATCTTCAAATTACCATTACTATTATCATTACAATAGGTTCCACCCCATACAAACTTTTAAAAATATCTTTGGGATACAGATCTAGCAGTCGTATTGTTGGATCAAAGGGTATGCACAGTTTTATAGCCCTTTGGGCATAGCTCCAAATTGCTCTCCCAAATGGTTGGATTATTGATGGTCTTTTAAAAAAATATCAAAGACATTTCCCAATATCCCCTTCTACTTTCCTTTCTCATCAGAATCGTTTGTAGTGTCTCTTCAGAATTTAATTATGAGAGTACACCAACCTTCTTGGGCTGACTTTCCCCATAGAATCTTGGGTCATGGAATGAGCTTAACTTGGCTTAACTTTCTCCAAACCCTTTAAAATCCAATGCTCCCAGATCCAAAGTAGGGGTCACACTAGGCATGCCTTCCTTCTCTTTAAGAATTCTAAGGTAGGGGGTGGCTAGGTGGCACAGTGAATAGAACACCAAAAGACCGGAGTTCAAATCTTGCCTCAGACATTTAACACTTAGTAGCCATGTAACCTTGGACAAGTCACTTAACCCTAATTGCCCTGCCTTCCCCACTCCAAAAAAGAAAAAAAAAAGAATTCTAAGGTAGACCAGTCACTTCTTAAGGTTTCTATCATTTCTACTTCAACAACCACTTCCTCCTTGTTGGAGAGAATTAGGATCAGAATAGCACTGCCCCCTCCTTTGCTTCCTTGACCTCTTGAAGGATGAAATTATGTGTGTGGGGTGGGAGTGTTCGTTTTTTAAGGAAAGTCAAGAATTTATCAATTACCTTGTTTTGGGCACAGAACAAATATGGGATATCATTGGCCCTGTCTTATGGATATACACCACTTTAATAAAAAGCCCCAAGCCCTTGTGACAAATGTATAATGAGGCAAAACAAATTCCAGCACTGACCATTCTCCCACCACCCAAAATTATAATAATAAAATGTATCAGTCTGTGCTCTGAGTCCATCACTTACTCTGTCAGGAAGTAGGCAACATGTTTCCTTAGATCTTTAGGAAAATACTGAATGCAGCTCAAAAAAAAATTTTTTTAAAAGGTCTATTTTTGTATTAGAAACACTAGGAGGGGCAATTACCTGCAATTAGCAGATTAGACCTGAGATGCTTGCTCCCTTAACCACAACATCCCCCAATTCAGAAACTTCCAATGACTAACTATTTTCTATATATAGGTCTCCAAAGTTTTTGATCATATACCTTTATCAGTTAAAAAAAAGTTTGAGCACACCCACAGCACATGTACCTTTGTATGTTTATAAATCATGTATATGTGTTACTGTGATTATACGTTATCTACATTATAAAGTATCATAAAAAAGAAATTAAAAAGAATGAGATAAAGTGGAAATAAACAATATTTTAAAAATTATTTTAACAGTACCAAAAACTTTTTGTTCTCCCTAAAATTTTCATTCACAATAATCTTTTAGTGAAAAATTTGAATATACTTCAACCTTAATAAAAAGCTTATCGTGTAATATAGTGGACAAAAAAAGCTGGTGTGATCTTGGACTTCATTAAGAAAGGGACAGTTCCTTGGAATAAAGGGGTAGTCCCATTGTATTCTACCCTCTCAAGGAGGATCATGTTAGCTTCTACATACCACGTTGTAAGAAGGGCATTGTGGGTAGCTAGTGGCACAGTGGATAGAGCACTGGGCCTAGAGTCAGTAAGACCTAAATTCAAATCTTATCTTAGATACTTCCTAACTGTATGACCCTGGGCAAGTCACTTAATCTCAATTTTTTGAGTTCTAAGGTAGGGATAGTAACAGCAGCTACCTTAGAGTGTAAATGAAATGAAATTGTAAAATACTATATGTTATATAAATTTATATTAATGTGTAAAATAATGCTAGTTGTTCACATTGTTATTATTATTAGCTAAACTGAAAAATGTCCAGAGAGCAATCAAGATGGTGAAGGGTCTTGAGACCATGTTGTATGTTCCCTCAATTGTTAAATGGGGCCAATAACAGTGCCTACCTACCTCCCAGGGTCATTAAGAGGATCAAGTGAAATAATATTTGTAAAGGCTCAGTACAGTGCCTGATAAATGCTGATTGCCTCTCCTCCATGGCACTAGGAAGATCAGAACTGAGATGATTAGCCTGGATATTGGAAAACAGGAAGGGACATGACCAGGGTCTTTAAGCATTTGAAAGGCAGTAATGTAGAAGAGGACATTGCTTAGACCCCAAATACTGTAAAGTATATTCAAGCTTTTCACTAAAAAATTATTGTGAATGATAATTTTTAGGGAGAGCTAAACAGTTTTTGGTACTGTTAAAATAATTTTAAAATATTGTTTATTTCCACTTTATCTCATCCTTTTAAATTTCTTTTTTGTGATACTTTCCCAATGAAGGAAGTTGAGGTTTGAAGTCAAGATAGTCTTCGTAGAGTTGTCCAAAGAGCAAAATGTGTTGGCTCCAATCTTTCTCCTTGAAAGGGTCTGCAAGCAAGTCAGTTAACCATATGCCAGACATGCTGCCGTGGGGTTTCTTTTTCAGGGATGGTTTGAGCTAGAGCAACCCTGAAATCACTTCCAATTTTAAAATTCTGGGATCTGAGGCAGAATTTGTAATCCAGGACAGGAGGGTTCAGTGGCAAAACCACCTCACCAGGAAGCTCAAGACCAGGTTTCTTAGCTCTGCCACCAATTTTCCATAGGTCTTCAGGCAAGTTCCTTCCCTTGTTTGAGGTTTAGTTTGTTCATTTGTCAAATGAGGATAATAATACCTGCTCTACCTGTTTCCCAAGGCTGCCAAGAAATCAAATAAGTCATTTGAAAGAATTCCAATGAGTTCTATGCAAATATAAAATGATTTGTAAAGTCATTTCTGGATCTAAATTCTATGATGGGAGTAGGAGGTGAATGTTTCTCATCTTGTGTGTGTGTGTGTGTGTGTGTGTGTGTGTGTGTGTGTGTGTGTGTGTGTATGGCAGCTAGGTGGTGTAGTAGGTAGAGTCATGGACCTGGAGTCAAGAGACCTGAGTTTAAATCCTACCTTAGTTACTAGCAGTGGGGGCAAATAACTTAACCTCAGTTTCCTTAACTATAAAATGGGCATAACAACAGCAAAGTGCTTGGAACATAATATGCATTTAATAAATGTTTCCTGACATTGTACTCAGTAACAGCAACATTGTGCAATGACCAGCTTCCATAGACTTGGCTCTTCTTCTCAGCAATAAAATGATCCAAGACAATTCCAAAAGACTCATGATAAGAAAATGCTATCCACATCCAAATGATGGGGTACAGGCTCTGAGAAACCCCTTGAACTCTGATGGAAACTTCCCATTTGATGAGGCATTTGCCTGAGGCCATAAGCCTTTCATTATCCTAGACCTAAATCTCTGTTACTCTTAACCTGGCCTAGCCCTCCATTGTCAATTTGCTTCCCACCCTTGATCCTAGCAAAATATCTATACCTACTCCTATTGCTGTCCCTGCAGTATCTCCCACTATGACCCCTTCCCCTCATCAGGTGCCAGCCCACCATTCTCCTAGCCAACCAGATCCCACAGCCTTGCAGTCTAATCCAGTTCAGCCAGCACCCCCCAGTCATTCCCTCACAAGAAGTGGGACTTCCTATCCTTTCCCAAGCCCTGTCCCCACAGTGCCTTCAGGACTTTTTCCCCTAAGTGCCTGTCTGTCCCAGTGGGACAATTAGAGTGCATGTTCTGTTCTCCATTTCAGATCTCATTCAAGTTAAGGAGAAACTGGGAAGATACTCCAAAGACCCCACTAAGTTTACTGAGGGCTTTCGGGACATATCCCTACAATTTGAGTTTTCTTGAGGTGATTTGCATATTCTCTTCTCCATCTGTTGTTCCACCGAGGAGAAAAGGAGAATCTAGGAACAAACCCCAAAATTTGGGGATCATTTGGCTAGCAATGACCCCACAAAATATCCCCAAGGAACAGCTGCTGTTCCACTAGTGACCCAGGATGAGATTATCAAATGAGTGAGGATAGGGGAAAGAGAGACCATATGGTACTTTGCCTGTTAGAAGGCCTAAGAACCGCATTTCAAAAGAAAATAAATTATCAGAAAATTAGGGAAATTACTCAGAGAGAAAAGGAAAACCCTGCCCTTTTCTAAGGCCGGTTAGCAGGGGCTATTAAAAAGTATACAAATTTAGCTCCTGACTCTATAGAAGGGGCAACAGTCATTAACATGTATTTCATTAATCAGTCTGCCCAGACATTAGCAGGAAACTGCAGAAATTGGCAATGGGACCCCAACTACTTCAGGCCCAGTTACTGGAGGCTGCCTTTGGAG
This sequence comes from Pseudochirops cupreus, assembly GCA_028627135.1. NCBI lineage: Eukaryota > Metazoa > Chordata > Mammalia > Diprotodontia > Pseudocheiridae > Pseudochirops > Pseudochirops cupreus. Next base: position 77,279,809 of record CM053581.1, read on the forward strand.
TCTTTAACAGCAGAGACCTAGTTGCAGCAGAGGAGAGAGAATGCAAGAAAAGAACTAGAGACAGAGAATATGCTCAATTCTTTGATGCTGGCACAGCCAGGAAAAGACCCAAGGAGTGCTCTTCCAGGGTACCACCTTGGAGGAAGCCCAATCACTTGGACAGTGGGGAAACCTGCTTTCGATGACACAAGGAGGGTCACTGGTCCGAGGAGTGCCCCTCCAGGGTGACCCTGTCCAGAGAGAGACCCAGAAATCAATGCCCGTGGGACCGTGCCCATGTGACCAGGAGAGACATTGGAGGAAGCATTATCCCCAAGGTTGGAAAAGTGGTTGAGCTGCCCACCAGTACCCTGGTCCTCCAGTCTTCTCAAGACTTGAATGATTGGGAGCCAGGGGCTTGGTAACACTCCCACTTTCTCCACCTCTCTTGCCAAGCCCTAGGGCAAAATTTGAGACTGATAGTAAGGTTATCCACTTTATCATGGCTAAGTTCTCTGTTTTAACCAATTACTCTGGCTCTACCCTCCCCTCGACCTGTCAGGACAGAGGCATCGAGGGGGAAACTAAGGGACGTCTCCAGACATACTCTGTCCCCTTCATACTTGAAGACCTGTTGTTTGAACTCTCTTATCCTGTCCCCTTGTTGGGAAGGGACCTGATGGTGAAATTGGGAATTCCTGGGTGAGCTACTTCTGCCACCCCATCTGTTGTTCCCCTCCTAGAATCTAATGTGTTACCCATCTATATCCAATTAAGCCCAAGGCTTGGGAGGAACTGCAACCATTAATTGCTACTCCAGGCTCTGACTCACTCCCTCTAGAGGGGTGCCCAACCAGGCTAAAGCTTTTGAGATTGAAAACTAAATTGACCACCACTCCAGCATTAGCTCTACCCAATCTAGAAAAACCTTTCACTCTGTACATTGATGAAAGGAGAGGACAGGCTCTGGGAGTCCTAACACAGTCCTTAGGACCTGACCCCAGGCCAGTTCCCCATTTTTTCAAATCAATTAGACTCAGTAGCTGCTAGTGCTTTCCATGTTCTACATACCCATGGAGCAATTCAGAAAGGAAGGGGATATCTGACAGCAAAAAACTCCCTTATCAGACCTGCCCTTTTATGTTTTCACCTTACCATAGTCATCTTTAATTCTTTCCAGGGAAATTGTCCTTTCTCTGTACTCCTTTTGTTTCTGTGGTCTTCCATTTGCTTAACCTCTTTGCCAGGTTTGTCTCCTCCAGGATTCAAGCCATTAACTTCCAGATGACCACTCGGGCCATATACCAACCTCTGACTGAATCCAAGGTCTCCAGCCCACTGGACCTGGCATCAGTCAGGTTCTTTAGTCTGACCCCTTGAATGTAAAGTCTGACCCCTTGAACAGAACCAGAGAGGCAGGTTCTATTCCCCTTGCCAGCAGGAAGCACTTTCAGAAGCTGAGACCTTCACTCTTTACCCCAAAGGAATTTGGGTCCCATTTGTTTGAGAGGGGAATGATGGAATACAGGCTCTGGGAACCCCCTTGAACTCTGATTGAATCTTTCCACTTGATGAGGCATTTGCCTCATTATCTTGGGCCTAAATCTCTGTTACTCTTAACCTAGCCTAGCCCTCCACTGTCCAGCTACTTCCCACCCTTGATCCTATCAAAATATCTATACCCAACTCTGTTACCCTTAAACTAGCCTAGTCCTCCATTGTCTGTCATCTCCAGGTAGCCTTCAACTATTTCCTACTCTTAATCCCATTCCTGGAGCCTGACCTCAGTTCCTCAAGATCCTCCTTAGACTCCTCCTCAAGACCCTCCCCAAACTCCTCCTCTAGACCACCCCTAGGTCCCGCCCACAGTCTTTCTGTATATAAGATCCATTTTGCCTCCATGAAGGGGCAGAGACTAATCCAGCAGAATCAGTCTCTGTCGGTTTATTCTGACCTGCTTTGTCAATACAACCTTCTCAAATACTTAGGCTCCTTAAGACTCTGTCTATTATGGCGAGTCTTTAATAAACTTTGCGTTACTTTGGTTGAGAGAAGACTTAAATCAAATTCATTTGTCAGGACCCAGTGCGGGTTGATAGTTTGGGGTTTTACGCATCCCTAAACCTCAGCAAAAAGAACTACGGAGTCTGGATGCAGATTGAAGCAGACTATTTTCTCTCTCTTTTTTCTTTCTTGTGGTTTTCCCTTTTGTTCTGATGCTTTTTTTCACAACATGACTAATGTGGAAATATGTTTAATATGATTGTACATATTAAAGAAGCCTATATCAGATTGCACCCCCGACTTGGGGAGAGGGGAGGGAAGGGTAGAAGGGAGAAAAAAAAATTGGAACTCAAAACCTTATGAAAGTGAATGTTGAAAACTACCTTTACATGTAGTTGAAAAAAATAAAATCCCTCATTAAGTGGGGAAAAAAAATAAATGTTTCCTGACTGATAATATACCTACCTCCCAGGGTTGTTGTGAGGATCAAATGAGATATTTTTAAGGGCTTGGCATTTAGGTGCTTAATAAAATTTTGTTTCCTTCATAGAAGTCTGGTTTTATTTTTGCAGTCTGGTTTTAAATGCATAAAATAAAATATATAAGATTACAATGAAAACAAATTTAATTGCAACAGTTATTAAAATATTTTTAAATGTTCAAGGACCGCAAGTTAATAACCTCTCATAATACAAAAGTCAGCAAGGATCTCAGAGGTCACCTAGTACAACCTCTTTGCAGATGAAGAAACTGAATCAGGCGGTTTCATGTGGTTTGCCTAGATCCCGCACGTAGTGGCAGAGATTGAATTCGAACCCAGGTTTTCTGAGCTGGGAAAGTTTCCTTTCCACTACACCACGCAGTTGTAAATCTTATGAGACAGACAACACTTTTGTGGATGGTCCGTACAAATGCCACGTAAGCGCAGTCAAGATAAATGTATATTTACCAGTGTGTTGACATTAGATGCAAGTAAGTCAACATGATGGGGTGGCGAGTAAAAGGGAAACCCGGAGAGTTGCTGGTTTAGATCGCATTGGGCTAGACTTGGGAGAGAGGGAAATCCCTCATTTCTCAATTAGCTCGGGATTCCTTCCTGCAGTGGGTGGAGCTGCCTGGTTTGGAACCTTTCCCGAGGACTTTCGAAGGAGAAAAAAGGGACTGAGGGGGCAGGGCGGCAGGGCCGGGGGGGGGGGGGGGATCGGGCTGGTTTTGTTAGTTCCTTCATGCAATTTTGCATTTTAAAGCAAAAGAATTTAAGGAAGGGGTGAGAAACTTCAGAACCTTCAGAATAGTAACAGCAATAATAAAGACAATCAGTTATTGCTTAAGGGCAGCCATGTTCCTCTGTGTTTCCCTTGTGCAAAATCCCGCAGGAATTACGTACACCGGAGCACCTGAGTGCTTGCAACCGGAGCACGTGGTCCTCCCAGGGAATGCCATTGGGCCGCTTCCTTCAGTCCGTCATTTCGCTAGGACCCTGTGGTTTTAAAACGGCTGGCTTCCGCTGCAGGCGGGATAGAGCTCTGTATTTCTCAGCTGGTTGAGAAATACAGAGCTTTACTCCGCGCACAACGCGGCTTCTGGTTTAGGAATGCTTGGCTTAAATAAACTGCCCACTCTTAGCTTGAGCCTGTCCTCCTCTGTCTTCTCCGCTGCACCCAATGAACAAAGGTGTATTTGGTGCTTATACATTGTTGCTATTACTGAGCGTTTTTACTACCCACCCAACCCTGTGCTAGAATGCCCACACTAGGAAATCCGGGCTCTGCTAACTTGTTACCTGTGTAACCTTCGGTTACAAAAATGTATAACAAAAGCTACACTTAATACTTATTTTCTATTCGCAACTTAGGAACCTAGTGTGGTGTAAATGAAAATGGAATTTTTCCAATTTTCAGGCTTAGTGTCAGAAGTTTTGCTTAGGAGGTTTGTGACCTTAGATAAATCACTTAACCTCTCTAAGGCACTGTTACCTCATCTGTAAAATAGTAATACCTGTATTTCTGACCTCATAGTACTTTGGTTATTATTCAACGAAATTATGTAGGTAAATGTATACATGACATTGATTTATTAAATTTTCCTACATTGAGTTGAAAAGAGCCTTTGAGGTTACATAATTAATTCTGGTCCAACTCGAATCACTAATTCAGTCTCCCCAGAAAATTGGTCACTGTCCTGTGTTTTTGTGTTTGTATGACAGTAGGTTTTGTTGTTGTTTACAGGACTTAACAGGTTCTAAAATTATAAATTTATAATATGAACAATTAAGTACACAACCAAATGGAAGAATAATTTAACAACTAAAATCATAACATCAGAACTTGATATTTTAATAAAGGAAAACTGTGTTTAGCAAAATAATAACTAATACCTTTGCAACTAGGTAGGTAAATGGTTTTATCTCCGACTCTTAGAATCTCTAGCGTCCTTCAAATCAGTGAAACATCTGCTCCCATACAAGATCTTTTTCAATTCCCTAGTTTCTTTTCTTTTCTTTTTTTGCTTTTTGTAGGGCATTTGGGGTTAAGCGACTTGCCCAAGGTCACAAGGCTAGGAAGTGTTAAGTGTCTGAGGCTGGATTTGAACTGAGGTCCTCCTGACTTCCTGGCTGGTACTCTATTCACTGCATCACCCAGTGGCCCCAATTCCCCAGTTTCTTAGCACTCCTTGAAATTACTTGTAGATCCCATGTGTTCACTTTACCCATATTATATCAGCTAGTATAATGTAAATTCCTTGAAAACAGGGATTATTTCATTTAACCTTAGCCTTAAATTCTCAGCATTTAATATGATACCCTCTACATGTCGAGCAATTAACAAACGATTGTTGAATTATATTAGATTTGTTGTTGGTAATATTTTTATATAGTTGTGACTGGTGCTGCCACTCTCAGAGGCTGCTTCAGGAAAATCCCTGTCTATGTATCACTTCACTCCTAACTTTCCTGATCTCTCTTCCATGGCCTCTTCAACCCCATCCCACTTCTACTTCTGGAACCTTGACTCCAGTGTTGCTGGGTGAGGCATGTCAATCTATTTCCTTGTGGCATCCCTTAACTCTCTAGACCAAAGCGCCCCTTCCTAACCACAGTGTTTTCTAGTCCATTGTCCTATTTTTGTTGTTCAGTCCTGTCTGTCTCTTCAAAACCCCGACCATATAGTGCGTGGGATTTTCTTGGCAAAGATACTGGAGTGGTTTGCCATTTCCTTCTCCAGTGGGTAAAGGCAAACAGAGGGTAAGTGACTGAGCAGCATCACACAGCTAGTAGGTGTCTGAGGTCACATTTGAACATGGCTCTTCCTCACTCCAGTTCCAGGGCTCTATCCACTGAGTCGTTTAGCTGCCCAGTCTTGTCCCATATTAGAATGTAAGTTCCTTGAGGTCAGGGATTGTCTTGCTTTTTTTGTATCTGCATCCCAAAGTGCTTGGCATTGTTGTCGATTAGTTGTTTCAGAGTCTTAGTGAACCCCATTTTGGGTTTTCTTGGCAAAGACACTGGAGTGGTTTGCCATTTCCTTCTCTATATCATTTTACAGATGAGGAAACTGAGGCAGACAAGGGTAAGTGACTCATCCAGGGTCACACAACAAGTAAGTATCTGAGGCTGGATTTGAACTCAGGTCTTTCTGACTCCAGGCTCTGAATCCTATGGACTGTGCTCCAGCTTGGCATTGAGTAACTGCTTAATGAATACTTTTTCATTCATTTTCCAGTATTCTACTCCTACTCCTTCTGGAGGAAAAATTGATCCATACAGTTGAGGAAATTGCAATGGTTTGGAACACTAATCCCAGCTGTGCTATTTACTACCAATGTGACCCTAGACACATCATTTAAACACTCTGGATCTCCATATCCTCTTCTGCAAAATGGAGTTAGATTAAATCAACCAGTAAACGTTTATTAACCACCTCTTTCATAATGGTAGGGTACAGGCTCTGGGAACCTGCTTGAACCTTCCCAATGGATCTGGGGTTCAGCTGAGGCCTTAACTAAGCCTTCCAGTATCACTATGACTGAATCTCTGTTACCCTTAACCTAGCCTAGCCCTCCACTGGCTGTTATCTCCAGGTAGCCTACAGCTACCTTTTGCCCTTGATCCCACCAAATTCCCATTCTCCTGGTTCCGGAGTCTGACCTTAGTCACACCGAGATCCTCCCTGGACCCCTCCTCCCATCATCCCAGACTACTAGACCACCCCAGACCCTCCCACAGCCTTTCTGTATATAAGCTCCATCTTGCCTCCATGAAGGTGCTCAGATTCTATCTACAATAACAAAGGCTCAAGGTTCACTCTGGCCAGCTCCCATTAGCGATATAAATGCTCAGTCTCCTTAAGAGTGTATTCAATATGGTGAATCTTTAATAAACTTTGCTTTCTTTGGCTGAGAGAAGGCTTGAGTCAAATTCATTCGGGCAGGACCTGGCGTGTTGGTATTTTGGGGTCCTGAGCACCCCTAAAACAAAATATCAACAATAAGAGACTTTTTTGTACAAAGTTTATTATTATTTCCTTGAGAATTAGCAAGTCACATGAACTAGCTGAGACCTGCAGAATTTAGCTGACACTCAGAACTTTAGCTCAGCTGATTAATTGGTTAGTGATAAGAGATTTCTGGCTCAGCTTTATTCCCTCTATTTATTTATCACAAGTACATCAAGTAACTAGGCATAGCTTTCATAGTTAATGGTTAGTCTGCAAATTCCACCTATATCCCTATTGCTTGCTGACCTACTATCTGTTCTTTGATGTGTAAATCTTTAGCTTTCCCTTCTGCTCTCTGGAAAATTCTTTCCATCCTGCCTAAGAAAGAAAAAACTTATATAAGGTTGCTGAAACTACTGCTCCAGACCCTGATTTTTGCATAATGTGGGTCCATTCTCCAAATAATAAACCAGTTATTAGAATATTTTTGTGTGTTGTTAAATATGATCGACAACAGTACCTCTAAACGAATCCTTGGGTCAATTTTTATGTCACCTACTATGTGCTCAGCAGTGAAGACACAAAGATGAAAATGAACCAGTTCCTGCCCTCAGTGAGTTTACCTTCTGCACAGAGAAACAATTTGTGCATGTAGGTATCTTCTTAGGTTTCTTCTGGCTCTAAATCTGTAATCCAATTTCACTCTCTCTATAGCTGCACGGCCATGCTCTCTATCAGCAACAAGCCCAGCTCTCTTCTAACCAGTACAAAGTTCAGTAACCAGGATCAAAGGAGGCTAATGCTCTCCTATATCCTGGGAGGATAAGGAATCATTGTTGACAATTGTTACAGCTGTCTGATTTTACTTCTCTATCTCCCCACCCCGCCCCCACCCCCAATCTACCTTAGTTCTAGGCTACAAAGTCCATGAGGGCAGAGAAGGGTCTTATCTAAACTTTGGGTGTCTCCTAGTTACTATATCGTTCTGCAGTTATATTTGTGTAGCATTTTCTTGAGAAAACAAAATATATAACATGATTCACAGATTCTTCCACGATCCTCGACACCTTCTTTCAACTTGTCATTGTCCCTTTAAAAATGTGGTGCTCAGAACAAAGCATGATACTCAAAGTGTGGCCTGGTCAGTAAATATGATGTTGTGAGTTGGGTCCAATTCTTCATAACCCTTGGGCCATAGCACCCCAATACTGTCCATGGGGTTTTCTTGGCAAAAAATCCTGGAGTGGTTTGTCATTTTCTTCTCCAATGGATTAAGAAGTTACTTGCCCAGGGTCACAAAGCTAGTAAGTATCCAAGGTCAAATTTGAGTTCACGTCTTCCTGACTCCAGGTTGAGCACTCTATCTACTGAGCCACCTAGCTGCTTCATAAACATTGGAAGGGAGGGAGGAAAGGAAGGTACTATTATTCCTGTTTGCACATAAAGACACTGCACAGACTTTTCAAGGTTGCTCACTTCTACTTCTTCTCCTGGTCTCCAGACCTCTGGATGTCCTACCTTAGCTCTTGGCAACCTAGATAAAGAAGACCCTCTCTGGGTCCCAGGCTGATCTACTCAGGCTTACCTTTCAGCAACCTGCTTTAGGCTTCCTGGAGGTGTTAGTGTCTGTGAAGCCCTGGAGGTGTCCTGGCCTCTGGCCTGCTATTGTTGACTTAGATTTGCCTAAAACATATTCATTAGTCACTGGTTCAGTGAAGTTCTAAAGTCCCTTTCTCCCAATAAAATTATATAATTCAGTTCATCAAACATTGCTTTGTGTAAGGCACCAGGCTCTGTATAAACAAAGACAGAAGAAAAACAGTCCTTGTCATCAAGGAACTTATATAAACATCTAGTAGGCTGGGAGAATGTTTTGCAAAACATTAAAACTGGGTTGGGGGGCAGGGGAAGCCTCAGGTGGAAATGAATCTGCATCCAAAGCTTCACCTCTCTGGATCAAGTTTCTCTATCTATTAAATAAGGGGATTGGATTGGATGAGTCTGTCTCTAAGGTCTCTGAGCTCTGATGTAGGGTGATTTTTGTGATCCACTCATTATGCAATGGTCCCTTTTTTGAGATTTCGCCTTTGTTCAACTCCAGCTACTAAATTTCCATTCAGGTCTAGCTCTCCGGTTTGCTTCGGATGTCTCCTGTGTGAGTAGAGGGGCAACTGGGTGGTGCTCTGGACTTAGGTGCAGGGCATATAGTGCATAGTGGGTGCCATGTAAATGTTACCTGTTTGTGATTGTATACATTAAACGTCAACCTCCACAGAGTTCGTTCTAAGGAAAGAGACAGAGTTAGGTTGTGTCCATGTTTTAATTTCTCTCAAGTTGGCAACATACATGCATTGCATAGAAGTTACAGTCTAAGACTAGCCCCCCCCCCCCGGGGGAGGGGAGGTCAGTCCAGAACCGACTTGATTTGGGGATTGGGGTACATCCAGTTTATATACCTTTTCAACTGGGGCTGGTATCACCCCACTATCATTTTACTTCCAGACTAAGGAAATACCTGTTCTAACAGACTACCCCCATTAACCATACCAGACTACTCCCAGGCCCTGGCAAAAGAGTCTGTCTCCACCCAAGCCTGAGCAGAACACAATGGAGCTTCCACACCTTTGATTAAATCAATTCAGGCTTGGGTTGGGGTTGGACCGGGATGAGACTCAATGCAATCTCATGATCAATAATGTCCTTCTGAAGAACTTTAGAAGAAGTGGGCTGGGAGGGAAAGCTCTGAGTCTCCAAGATACCGATTACTAAGAATAACCATTTTTCACACTATGGGTATGTATTTACACAGAATACCCACATAATGTGTATATGTTTTGTATATTTCATGTGTGTGCACATATATAGAGACACAGATCAAATCAGACAATTCTCAGTTGTCAGAAAATATATATGTCTCCTCAACAGAATATAGGCTCCCTTTTACTTTTTTTAAGTACACCCTAGGTACTTAATGCATGATTGTTGATCATCCCTCTAATGAGAGGAAAGGGAATAAGCATTTATACAGCACCCCCTATGTGGCCGGCATTGTGCTAAGCACTTCACAAATTGAACCTCCTTTGATCCTTACAACAACCCTGGGAGGGAGATGCTATTATTATCTCCGTTTTATAGTTGAAGAAACTAAGACAAGCAGAGGTTAAGTGACTTGCCCAGGGTCACAAAGTTAGTAAGTGTCTGAGGTCATATTTGCACTCAAGTCTTTCTGACTTCAGACCCAGTGCTCTACTCACCAAGCCACCTCTGGTAGACTCAAGAGTAGAACCAAATCTTCTTAACTCTTTCCACTGTGCCACACTGTTCCTAAACCACAATTAGGAAGGTAAATCTGTCATTCCCCTTTTCTGTCCTCCTCCAACCTAGCATCTCATTCCAAATCATGTATAATAATGCATTTGGAAACCCAAAAAACTGTACCTATGTTGAACATCTATTAATATATTATATTAGTAGATAATCAACAATAGACACGTTTTATAATATTAAACATTATGTATTATATGTTATACATATAAAAGTGTCTTACACATGACATATAATATATATTATATTGTGTACATATATACATGTAGGTATATATGTGTGTATGTGTCTGTGTGTGTTTATACACACGTATATACTACCAGGTCCTTCTAATCTCACAGATAATGAGATAATTGAGAATTGTCTAAACTGGCCTGGAAGAAAAGATTATACTATCAATCAATCAATAGGCATTTATTAAGGTACTGTGCATTCTGGGAATAACACTGGAAAGATGCCCTGCTACGTACATAACTTGGGCCAGACAGAATTGATTGTCTAAATTGATCATCACTCCAGAGGAAGTTAGAACTCATTTCCTCCAGGCTCCATTTAGCTCCTTCCCCCAGCCTCTTGCCCTTCTCTGAGGAGTGCTGCTGACCTTCAGTGGGTGAAGAAGGAATCACAGGTTTACCAGGAGCCCTCTCCAATGATGTAGTCATTCCAAGACGGGTAATCATTGTCCCAGTCACTAGCCTAGAATTTACCTTTAACTCCTGGTCAGGGGTACCCTGGAGAGGAAGTAATGAGTATGTTTTGTCTCTGACTAATCATGGCAGATTCCAGATGAGATGAGTTTTTATTTTTTCAGCTATGAGCAAAAACCATGCTCAGAGTACCTGGAAACAGAGATCTAGTCTCTTCCCTTCCATACCAGGAACACTGTAACCTGGGAGAACTCTAGAGGACAAGGTTCCCTGGAATGCAGAAAGCGAAATAATCTAAGCAAAATCGGGGCTGGGACTTGGTAAAATTGCAAAAGAAATGCCATTTGCCTTCAGGTCCTTAAATGTCTCCTTTCCGCACCCCCACTACAAACCATCCCTTGCCCTAAACTCTCTACTCTGACTTTTCCCCCTATGCTCTCGCCCTCTTTCTTTTCTGTCCACACATCAGCAAACATTTATTAAGCACTTTCTGTATACCTACCAGTGTCAGGTGACATGGTGGCAGATGTGGATTTGAAGTCATCAAGCCCAGAGTTCCAGTACTATCTCAGTCACTTGTTAGCCCTTTGAACCTGGGTGCAAATCACTTAATTTTCCCTCAGCTTTATTTTGTACATCTGTAAAATGGGAATAATAATAGCACTTAACTCCCAGGGAATGAGATGCCTAATGTAAAGATCGTTGTAAATCTTAAAGAGTCATATAGATGCCCGCTATCATTATTCTCATGTGCTAAGCAGGGGAATACAAATACAAAGAATGAAGCTATCCATTCTGACAAGAAGCTTGCATTCTTTTTTAAAAATTCAATTTATATATTTATTTTTAACCTTCTGATTTTTAAATTTTGAGTTGCAAATTTTCTCCCTTCCCTCCAACCCCTCCCCCACCCACTGAGAAGACAAACAATGATATCAACTCCCATGTGAAATCATGCAAAACATATCTCCATATTAGCCGTGTTGTAGGAAGGGGCAGAGAGAGAAGAAAAATAAAGTGGCAAAAATTATGCTTCCGCCTGCACTCAGTTTATCAGTTCTCCATCTGGAAATGGATGGTATTATTCATCATGAGTCCTTCAGAATTATCTTAGATCATTGTCAGGATCAGAGCAGCTAAGGCATTCACTGATGGTCATAGGTACACTATTGCTGTTGCCGTATATAATGTTCTCCAGGTTCTGCTCACTTCACTTTTGTTCATGGAAGTCTTCCCAGGTTTAAGAAGCTTGCATTCTAATGGAGAAAACAGAAATAAGAATATATAGGATATGCAGGATAAAGACAAGGAGAATAAATACTAAGTCATTGTTAAATAGGAGGTGGTTTGGAAGGGAAGACTTTAGCAGTTGAGGGGATCAGAAAAAGTTTCACGCTGAACAGGGATCCTCAACCCCTTCTGTGCCTTGAGTCCTTTGACAATCTGGTGAAACCCTTCTTAGAACCATATTTTAAATGTGTAAAATAAAATACATAGGATTTTTAAAAAATCAATTATCTCAAACTACAGTTATTAAAACACTTCTTTAAAGAATAAGTTCAAGGATCCCAAGTTAAGAAGGTGGCATTTGGTGAGAAAGATAATGAATTCAGGTTTGTATATGTTGAGTCTGAGATGTTTCCAGGACATCCACTTTGAAATGTTGAATAGGCAATGGGTGATTCAGATCTGAAACTCAGGAGAGACACTGGGGCTGGATATATAGATTTTGGAGTCAGCGGTGTAGAGATAATAATTTAATCCATGGAAGCCAAAGAGTTCACCAAGAGAGGGAATAGAGAAAGGGATGGGAAAAAGAGGAAGTATAGCATAGAACTCTGGGGAACATACACAATCAGGGGATATAATATGGATGATGAATCAGCAAAGAAAACCCAGAAAGAGTAGTTGGACCAATAGAAGGAGAAGAACTTTCCCCTCATCAGAATCTACCATACATTTCTTTTTTTTCCCATACACTTCTTTTATGGAGTTCTTACATTATACCAGGCTGTGTTAAGTCCTGGGAACACAAAGACAAAAGTGAAACAGTCCTTGCCCTCAAAGAGCTTATATTCTAATGGAGGAGAAAGCAAAAAAAATGTAAAAATATGCATAATGTCTGCAAAATGAAAAGGAGGTACTTAGCAGCTAGGGGTTGGTGGTGGGGAGGGGGGAATCAGGAAAGGCTTCATGTAGAAAGAGAGCTGGGTCTTGAAGGAAACCAGAAATTCCTGGTTGTGAAGAGATTTAAATGTCAAACAGAGGAGTTTCTGTTTCATCCTAGAGACGATAGGAAGCCTTGGGTTTTAGGCTGGGCCTGGCCAAATACTACTATATGATGTAAATATCTCACCCTTTGACTTTTCTCTACCCCAAACCCCCCAAGCTATGAAGTAGAGGAAGGAGGAAGGAATGGTCAAGCTTTGCTACTAATGAGAAAAGACAGATAGGATATAACATACCTGATGGGGGCAGCCAAGGAACCTGAGCCCCAGAGTCTTAGGAATAGCAGTCCCCTCCACCCCCAACATAACTACTTCCAGTCCAGCCCCCATAGCCATCACTGAGGGTAGAAATCATTCTGGAGAAGGGGCCTACCTTCCTTGTCACTAGCAACAGTAGCTGACCAACAGCCACCAACTTGCAGATAGGCACAGAAGGGTACCCTTCTGGCACTAGTCCTCTTTTCCAGAGCATCCCTCACAGCCATCATCCAGGGAGGCATCTCCTGTGGAAAAGGGACCAGTCATCCCTATCAGCAGCCAACCAGCTGCCACACACAGGGCAGGAATGGCAGCCTAGCTGAAGCAGTGGCACTTGGAGGGAGGGACAGGAAGCAGTATGTCAAACCATCACCACTCTCTTGACCACCATTTCCCTGAGATCCTGATGGAGACCACTCAGGACCTTGAGCCCAAGAACCTCAGGAATAGCAATGCTTCTAGCCCAATGCCCATAGCCATCCTGGGAAGCAGGGCTATAGTCACAGTTACTAAAGACATTAAGAAAGTTCTTGCCACCGAAATTCTTGGCAGTATCAAATGGCTCAAAATCAGCAACTAATGTGACCTTATCAATGGAAATGACATTAGACTATCTACTTTGCTGATGTACCCTAAGGATCGTGGAATCTTTCCATCTGACTTGCAACTGAAACCTTCCCTGTGTATTGTCTTCCCCATTACAATGTAAGTTTCTTGAAGGCAAGGATTACCTTACTTTTCTATTTATATCCCCAGCCCTTAGCACAGTGCTTTGAACATAGTAAATGCTTAAGAAATGGTTCATTCATTTGTGTTTGATGATGTGTTGCTTAATCAATCAATAACCGTTTATTAAGAGCCTTGTCATTGTTCAGCATCCGACTCTTCCTGACTCTCTGGACTGTAGTACACCAGGCCCTCCCAACCTGAGAGACTACTCTTCCAAGGTCATATCTTTTAGTAACTTAATACCATCCATGGGATTTTCTTGGCAAAGATACTGAACCGGTTTGCCATTCCTTCTCCAATGGATCACCTTTTGTCAGAACTCCCCACTACCTGTCTGTCTTGGGTAACCCTGCACGTAACTGCATAACTCATAGTTTCATTGAGCTACACAGACCCCTCTATCACAACAAGGCAGTGATCTGGGAGGGGTATTAAGTGCCTACTATGTGCCAGGTACTGTCCTAAGTGCTAGGGATGCAAAAAAGGCAAAAGACAGTCCCTGCTCTCAGGGAGCTTACAATCTACTGAGAGAGACAACATGCAAAAAAAAAATATATATATATATATATACATATACACACAAAGCAAATGGCATACAGGATAAATAGGAAGTAATTAAAAGGTGGAAGGTATTGGAACTAAGAGAAGTTGGGAAAGCCTTCCTGTAGAAGGTAGGATTTTAGTTGTTCATTGCTTTTATTTGTTTCTAGGCTAAGAGTAAACACTGTGTACAGTATTCAAGCATGTTCTTTCCTGTCACCTCCCTTGATTATATGAAGGTTGCATGAGATAGAGGGCTCACTGAAATACAAGTACAACATTGCAAATTCAGAGAAAAGAGTATTCGGTATCAGAGTTGACTTTGATTAGGTAAATATCTCACCCTTTGACTTTTCTCTACCCCAAACCCTGAAATTGTAAGTGATTGCTGTGCCACAGACAGAGATGGAGCTTTGGGGATAAAAGAGTAGAGAAACAGAGATTTAAACACTTCTGCAGAACCTCTTCTCAAATGCACATCACCACCCAGGAGACAGGCATCACTCCATCCCCCGTGTGGAATAGGATGCAGGCATTGACTAACCATGATACCTGGGTGTAGGGAATGAAAAAAACTGAAATTGTCTGTCCTGGAATTAGTAGCTAAAGTGACCTTGGGTAAGTTACTTCCCATCCCCTGGCCTCTGTTTCTAAAGCTGGATTCTCTGTCTGAGGTTCCTAACCCTTCTGGGTACAGCCTGCCATCTTGTCTCCTTCTTCATCACAGTCACTGCCTCCATTTCCCCTTCCTTGTAACCATGCTTGGACTGCCTGAAAGGTATGCATTGGTTCTTGCCAAGGGAGCTCTTTGAAGTGTAAGGTAAAATATAATTATCAAAAAGCAGGAAGGAAAAAAGGATGTTCAGCCAACCTTTCATTTTAATTTCAAATCATGCAGATTAATGTGCAAATGAGATGCTGCTCCCTGTTTCTCCTCCTTACTGCAGCCCAACCCCAGAAGCAAACAAGAGAATGACCTATGGGTCTGTGCCAACAGTCTCAGCAGTAGTCACTTTCTTTTTTAAAAAATTATTGATGTTTTCTGTCCTTACATCATAGTCATTTCAATTCCCTCTCCAGACTGAGCTACCCCTTAAGACAAAGAAAAACAGTTAAGCAAAAACATTTGAAAGGGACCACATGTGCCAATGTATATAATACTTAGTCTCCCCAGTCTCCTGTCTCTCTGCAATGAGGGGAGAGCTATGTTTCATTATCTTTTCCCCAGGGTTTTCATTACTTTATCAGTTGCTCCAAGTTCAGCTTCCTTTTAGTGAACTTTTCATTTACATTGTTACAGTTATCATATATATTGTTCTCTTTGTTTTGTTTATTTTCACCTGTATCAATTCACACAAATCTTCATGTGTTTCTCTCTGTCCCTCAAATCTGGTATTTTTCTTTTTAACCATCATTATCTTCGTAGACTACAGGGTTCTTTATTCTCTCTAGTCACTTCCCTATTGATGGTCACCCTTCTTGCTTCCCGTCCTTCACAGACACAAAGACAGCCAGCATCTACTTTCTTAAGAGGAAAATTTTATTTCCAGCTTGACTTTCATTCCTTAGGACACAATGGTAAACTCATTTCCTGGCACTGGATTGTATACTGGAAAAGGCACCCTCTTGCAATTACACAGCCCTAGACACCTAGAAGATTTGTCACTCACAAAATTTTTTTTTTATTAAAAAAAAAGAAATGTCAGGCCCACCTTTCACAAGAAATCTAGGCTACAGCAATTTCTGCTTAGAGTAATCCATCTAGCTTTCAGTTCAGGGAGAGGAGCTGTTTGTCCAGGGCTATTGGAACATGCTGAAAATACCACCTAGCTCCAGGCTTGCTCTGCCGTATCCGGTTAAGCTGGTGTGACAACCATACCAGTACAGGGACTTCTGGCCCAAGCACTTTTTTTCCATTAATGAAAAAGGAAAACAAAAGACAGTCAACTCTCCTATGCAACTGATCATTCACAATCTTATAGAAACAGAACAAGAGGATGCATAGATAACCTCTCCTGAATTCCTTCCCTTACCCTAATCACTACAAAAAAATAGATCATGTTCTCCTAGAGAAAGATGGGGAATGAGGAGGGGGAGTGGGAAATGAGAAAAACAAAACCACACATTTATAGGCTGTTGAAAGGTAGTAGAATAACAGTGACTCACTGGTGAGGCTTTAAGCTGCAAAATGTAATTGTGATATATTGTGTCTGGGGTCCTTCAGATTGGCTCTCTTTGTTCCCTTGCATGAGGGCAAATTCAGGTTAATGGTTGGTGTGTCTCCTGGAATCAGTTTTTTATTCTGTTTATTCTATGCAGTGCTCCATATTTGAGGCCAATGACCTTGTATTCAAAATATAATAATAATGATGTGTGGCCCTTTCAGCATAAAGATAATGCTATTATCAGTAGTGTTAGTCAGGCATTTGCTTTGAATTATTTTTCTCCAGCTGATTTTTCTAAAGTACCACCTTTCATCACGTCAGACTGCCCTGATTAAAAACATACAATAGCTACTGAGTCCTCTCTCTGGCTGTCCAGAGACCCTCCACAAGCATAAGACCATAAATTTAAAACTGGAATCAACCTTAATGATCACATGTAGCCTAAGGGTCCTTACCCTTGTTGGTGTCACAGTCCCCTCTGGTGAACAATCTAGGAGTCCACCCTTATGGATCACCCCTTCTAAGAATCATGTTTGTCAAATGCATGAAATAAAATACCCAGGATAACAAAGGAAATCAATTGTATTGAAATAAAGGTGTAGTCTTTCTCCCATCCAAGTTCATAGGTCCCCTGAAATTTATCCTCAGACTCACATGTATGGATCCCAGGTTAAGAACTTCAGAAATTGCCTAAAACCCTCATTTTATGGCAGAAGAAACTAAAGGTTAGGAAGCCCACAGTCAAAGAGGTAGAAAGTGTGCAGAATCAAAACTACAAACTAAATCCAGAGTTCTCTCTGTTACATCACACTGCCTCTCCCAATCAGAGTCCATACCTCCCTGATTTTATCCTACTGATTTATATACTTTCTTCCTTTTGTTTCAATAAGTTTCTCTCAATTATGCAGACCTTGTACATTCCTCAGCCCCACACTCTGTTCCTCCTGTATGGAATTCTCTCAGCCCTCCTCTCTGGCTTGGTAAATGTCCAGGTTATCCTTTAAGGGCAGGCTTAAATGCCACCTCCTCCAATGCAAGCTTCCTGTGACCCTTTTCTAAGTGCCTTAAGCACTCAGTTAACTTTCCCATACTTAGCTGGCACAATTTAGCTGCCTTGCATTCTTAGGCTCTTATATTATATTCTTTTATTAAGATATTAATATTATATTACATTCATATCTTTGTCTTGCCAATTAGACCAAAGGCTTCTTGAGGGCAGGTAACCTCACTTTCCTTTTTGTATAGCTCTCTTGGTCTACACTGGGCAGCATTTGCATTCCTCTAATTAATAATGATTTAGAGCATTGTTTATATGACTTTAGGTAGCTTTGATTTCTTCTTCTGAAAACTGCCTGTTTATATCCTTTGATCACTTATCAATTGGGGAATGGCTCTTATTTTTATAAATTTGACTCGGTTCTGTACTCAGTATATATTTGAGAAATGAGCCCTTTATAAGAGAAACATTGTAAACATTTTTGATATTACTTCATTGTCTATGATACTTTTTAGCAAAATATAGTTTCCCTGATTATTTCTTTTAATTAGGTTTATTTTTGCTTTTGCTTTGTCTGATATCTTGATTATTCTCTCTGCCTTTTTCACTACAGCTGAAGCATATGAAATTCACCTCTAAGAGTTCTTTTCTTCAGTGAATTTTTGTAACTCCTTTTCCATTTGGCTTATTTTGTTTTTTAAGTAGTTTGTTCTTCAGCGAAATTTTGTGCGTCTTTTATCTTTAGGCCAATTCTGTTTTTTAAGGTATTATTTTCTTCAGTAGATTTTTGTGCTTCTTTTACTGAGCTGTTAATCCTCTTCATAATTTTCTTGCGTCACTCTCATTTCTTTTCTCAATTTTACCTCTATCACTCTTATTTCTTTCTTTAACTCTTCCCAGAATTCTTGTTGGGCTTGGATTTAATTAGCTTTTTTTTTCTTTGAGGCTTTTTTTTGTAGCTGTTTTCACATTGTTGTCTTTTTCTAAGTTTACGTCTTGGTCTTCACTACCACTATAGATGCTTTTTAATTGTCAAGTTCTTTTTTTGTTGGTTGCTCATTTTCCCAGTTTATTTCTTAACTTTGAACTGTATGTTAAAGTTGGGCTTTGCTCACTTTGGGATGGGAAGGCACTATGCTAAGGTTCAGGCATTTTCAGCTGCTGTTTTCAGAGTTAGTTCTGGAGGTCTGCAAATTTCTGGTGTTTCCAAGGTGATGTAATTCTGGAAAAGATGTGGTTACTGTACTCCTGGTCTGCATTCTGGTCTTTATCAAGGATAGACCCCTGGTAAACTGCAACTGCACCTGCTAGTACTCCTTTCTATTTCTCCCTTTTTTTTTTTTTTTTTTTGCTTTTTGGAGGGGGGAAGGTAGGGCAATTGGGGTTAAGTGACTTGCCCAAGGTCACATGGCTAGTTTTTGTGTTAAGTGTCTGAGGTCAGATTTGAACTCAGGTCCTCCTGACTCCAGGGCCTGTACTCTATTCACTGTGCCACCTAGCCATCCCATGATAGTACTTCTCTTTGCCTTGAAAATGTACCAAGGCCCTTGCTCCCTTGTGACTGATCACCAGCTCTCCTCTCTGACCTGCAGTTGCAGCCTAGAACTGCAATGGGGCAATAGAGGTGCCCATCAGCATGGATTGTACCCAGTGCCATCTGGGATCCCCTGTGATCTCTTTCTGACCAGTTGTCCAATCTCCTTACTGTCTCTGAGCTGAGAGCTCCTAAGGCTTCTGCTGCTGCTGTGGCCATTGTGGCCAGAGTGTAGTCTCCGAGAGACCTCCACTACTGTGTCATAGACTTTTCCTGCTGACTTCTTAAGTTTTCTCAGGCAGGAAAAATGTCTCACCTCAGCTTTTCGTTGGCTCTATCACTTCAAATTTTTATTTTAGGTGTTTTTTAAAAGTTGTTTGTAAGGGAATGTTGGGAGAGTTCAACTGGTTGGCTGCGCCTAATCCACCATCTTGGCTCCACAGATTCTTAAATTTTTTGATGTCATGAACCCTTTTGGTAGTCTGGGGAAGCCTATAGACCCCTTCTCAGAGTGTTTTTAAATGCATAAAATAAAATATATAACATTACAAAGGAAATTATACTGAAATATAATCCTCAATATATATTTTTTTAAATGTCATGGATCCATGTGTATAAAAGGATATTTCATATAGTCTCCTAAAGCCTTAGAGGAGCTGAAGATGGAAGGAAGGGGTTGTAGTCCTCCAAATCTGCATCTAGATTTGGGGTAGTGATGTGAGAATTCCCAAGATGGTTCCCCTTTTGTATAAGAATGGTTCTATCTCCAACATGTCTTAGGGATGCTTCCTCCTTTTAGGGGTTTCCAGGATGATAATGATAGGAAGCCCTGTTACCTCTGTTTCTCGATTTATAATTTGGTATCTGAGTTTATACTGTTCTCCCATCTACCTAAGGTCAACCAGCATGGTAGATGGGAAGGATCTTATATCCATGAAGCCCTGGAACCATACAGACTCAAGTGGAAATTTATTTATGCAATTATAATTGAGGAGACAGGTGGAGACATTCTTAGCTTGTTTTAGAGGATTAAAGAGTGAGAAACAATTAAAATTATATAGGTAAACAGGATGGTAGTCAATTAGTATATGTATAAGTCTTTCCCCTCTCTCATCTCCCTACACAGCACCTCCTCCCCCCACTTTAGCCTCTAACTTTCTGGCCATGTTTCCAGGAAAATGGTCTTGAGTTGTTCTGTCAAGAGAATATCAGAAGTCTTCTGAGAAAGGTGCTTCATAGCTTTTTTTGCCCTTTGAGATTCTTCTTCTGAATGCTAACCCATATTTTATGGGGAGTAGGGGTGGGGGGAATATAAACTTCTGATACACAAAGACTCTAACAGGGGGTTGGGGGAAGAACTCACATGTGAATATAACTATGTATAAAGCTGTGTCTCCATGGATATATTCTCTAACAATATCAGTCCATTTACATTTGCTTGCAATGACTAAATTCTAAGAAGCAAACATAGCTTTATATATGTACCTCATCAGAAAGGTCATAGGAACTGCAAAACAAGCTCTATCAAATTAATTGCTACAACCATAGTTTAATAGGCCTTACATTAGGTGCCTAGTATAAAATTGTTGACTACATGAATTTATGCTAATTTGCCCATACTTTTATTCCACCCAGATTCCCCATTAGGTTCCTTTTAGGACCTTGACAGTATACAGTCTTTGTCCATACAAGGGAATCAAGCTTAATGACCTACATAGACATGGAAATTGTAACCTTGGCCTTGTCAGCATGGAGTTCTAACTAAGCAATGGATAAGCACAGATAAATAATACACTGAAAATAAAGTGCTGATTACAGTGCTTTGGGATTTTGCTAAATGTTCTTACTCTCAAAAAGTTAAATAGAAAATTGAATTAGATCAATAAGTCTCCAATGGAAAAATACTACTTGGTCAGCCATGCCATGCTTGGTCCTCTCTGGCTCAGACTGAAAGGAATCATTCTTAAAATCCATTAAATCATTCCCCATATGGTATAAAGAGTTCAATTGAACTGGATTCCATCTCTCTCTCTCTCTCTCTCTCTCTCTCTCTCTCTCTCTCTCTCTTTCTCTCTCTTTCCCTCCTGGCTGTTTCCCTGCTATCTACAAACACATTCATATCCTTCCCATCTTTAAAAAAACCCTCACTTGATCCAAATATCTCTGCTGAATATAATTTTATATCTTTTCTCCCCTTTGTGGCTAAACTCTTTGAGAAAACCATCTTCATTTGGTGCCTCTGCTCTAACCCATTCTCCACTCAGATGCTAAATTGATCTTCCTAAAGCAGGTCTGACCATGTCATCGCACTACTGCCCAGTGAATTAATTCTCCTGCTCTCTATTATCATCAAAGTCCAATGTAAAGCCTTCTAAAGCCCTTCATTACCTGTCCCCTTCCAGCCTTTCCAATCTTCTTCCACTTCTCTGCCTCCATCCCCACATTCTACATTCCAGTGGTGCTGGCTTCTTCCTGTTCCTTACCCAGAACACCCCATTTCTTGTCTCTGTGACTTTGCACTGGTTATTCCCCCATGCCTAGACTGCTCTCTTTCCTGCCCTCTGTCTCCCAGATCTCTAAGATTCAGCTCAAATCCCATCTTTTCTAGTGTCATTCTTCCCTCCCCTCCTCCTCAATGCCTTGTCTCTGAGATTACTTCCCAGGAACCCTGTGGGGTGTTTTTTGTATATACAAGTTTTTGCATATTCTCTACTCCAATAGAATGGGAGCTCCTGGAGGACACAGACCATATTTTTGCCTTTCTTTGTATTTCCCAATGCTTAATACAGTGCCTGGCACATAGTAGACACAATAAATGCTCACCAATGGATTAGTTGGATTTGTTCCAGATCTTCTGAGCACCTAATAGTATGTGCCTAGCCCTAGAGTTGACTATGCAGTGGACTCAAGAAAATGGGAGGAAGCAGTCCTGGAGGCACATGCATTCTAGATAAAGAGTCAAGACTCTACCAAACCCACAAAATGCTAAACTGAAAGTAATTGGTGATCTAGGAAATGAGTTCCAAGATGGTAAGTACGGCAGGATGGCATAGTGTAGGAAGGCTTGATGAGTGGGGAAGGACTTGAGCTAGGGAGGGAGGCTTTGGAATCACCACAGGCTCTGCAGTGGGCCTCTGACCAGCTCATGTTACAGAATAAGGAAGATGATACCTACCATCGAGCATTCTAATTCAGTATTAAAGGGCTCTGAGGCTTGAGCTCTTCAGTCAATTGTTGCTACTTGAATTTGAAAACTGGGAGGAAGCCTGGCTTAGGTCACAGTCTTTATGTCTTCCTCAAACCTTGCCTTTACCCTTGCCAAAGATTTTACAAAATAGTACAAAGTTCATATCAAGCACCAACATTACTGCTATGAGCCAGAAAGCTGAAACAGATAGGGAAGTTTTAATGAACAAAGCTATTTGGAAAGACTAGGTCACTGGTGTGGTATTTCAGGGCCATGGGAAAGGCCCCTCTCTAGCATCCTCAGCCAAAAAAACTGTCCTCACTTCCTCACTGATGCTTTAGATTAAGGCTCTAGCTCCTGTTAGAATGCAAATCCCCTAAGCAGGTCACATATTGAGTCTCTTCAGTCATCTACACCTTTCTGGGAACTTAGTTCAAAAATAAACATTTATTAAATCCCTCCCATGTAAAAGGCATTGTGTTAGGCAATAAAGATAAACAGCTTTAAAACAATCCAGTTCCTGCTCCCAAGGACCTTCCATAAAACTGGAATGGGAGGAGAAAGAAGAATCTAGGACACATGGAGGTGATGATCCAGATTCAGTGTTCTAGAAAAATTGGAAGGTGGAAGGAGTTCTTTCAGCTAGGAGGACAGAAAAATGCCCCATGAGTTGAACTTTGAAGAAAATTCTTCATGACATGGACTCAAACTCTCTTTCTAGGTTTCTTACATGTTATTCTCCATCCATGCATTTTACAGTTTAGTTCAACTGGCCTATTTGCTGTTCTTCACATACAAAGCTACTAAGGACAAATAATGTGAAATAAAGCTAGAAAGATAAGCTGCAACCAGATTGTAGAGGGTCTTACATGCTACTCTAAGGAGTTTCTGCCCACAAAATGCTCTAGGCTCAGTTGGAAGCCTAGTTACATGTATAATAAGCCTGGAAAAGTAGGTTGGAGCCAGATTGTGAAGGATTTTTAAATGCCAGATAGAGGAGTTTGTATTGGATCCTAACAGGCAATGGAAATCCACTGGAGTTTAGTAAGCAGGAAAGTAAAATGAATATACCTGTGTTTTAGGAATATATCACTTTGGTAGCTATGTAAAGGATGGATTAGAAAAGGAAAAGGCCTGAGGCAGGAGAACCAACCAGGGGTCTATTGCAATGATCCTGGCAAAAGGTGATGAGTGACTAAGCAAGGGGAGTGGCTGTATGAGTGAAGAGAAGGGGTTAAATGGAAGAAATGATGTCAAGATAGAAATGGCAAGATTTGAGTATGTGGGGTAAGGGAGAGCAAGGAGCCAATGAGGTCATAATATGGGGGCCCAGACAGCTGGCAAGACAGCTGATGGGG
The DNA here is from genome assembly GCA_028627135.1 of Pseudochirops cupreus. Classification (NCBI taxonomy): domain Eukaryota; kingdom Metazoa; phylum Chordata; class Mammalia; order Diprotodontia; family Pseudocheiridae; genus Pseudochirops; species Pseudochirops cupreus. Next base: position 77,303,195 of record CM053581.1, read on the forward strand.
AATGGAAAAGTCTAGTGAGTCAGGAGCAGTCAGTAAAGTTGAAAAAAGGAGTAAAAGACAGAACAAGAAGAAAGAATAGTGTCACAAAAACCCAGAGAGGAGAGAATATCCAGGAGGAGAGCATGGTAGATAGCTGGGAAGGAGAAAATAGATAGGATTACTGAAAACAAGAGGCAGGGGGATGATTGATGGGGTAAAGCTCCCAAAGAAGGTGGGTGGGGATGCGATAGAGTCAATAAATGGAGGTCTTGGGCTTAGAAAAGAAAGAGATGAGTGAAAAGGTAAAGATATTTTATGGCATGGGGGAGGGGAAATGAAAGAACCAAGGAGGGATGACTTCAATCTTCACAGTAAAGGTAGTCAGAAAGTGAGAGACAGAGAGAGAGAGAGAGAGAGAGAGAGGAGAGAGGAGAGACAGACACAGAAACAGATGCAGAGAAAGAGACAGAAAAAGAAAGAGACAGAGAAAGAAAGAGAGGGAGAGAGGAAGAGAGAGAGAGAAAGAGAAAAGAAAAAAGGAAGGAGGAAGGAATGAGAGAGAGAGAGAAAGAAAGAAAGAGACATGTTGAGAGTTGAGAAGTTAAGATCTCCAACTAAAGGTCTGGAATAGCTGCTTTGAGGAGTGTGATAAAAAGTCCATCAGAGATAAATAAAGAGATTGCTTTGCATTAATGAAGACCCAGTTGGAATGAGATGACATGAAATTGTAGACATGTTCAGTCTACATGATTTCATGACTTCTGTCAGTACCATTTAGTGACCCAGGAGCCAGAATAGAAAAGACAAAAGGTAAGAGTTCCTGAGGGATGAGGATTAGCAAAGTCTGAGCAGTGGAAGGACCAGAGGGTAAGGGATTCAAGAGCAGAGGAGAGTGCTTTGTTGACCTGGTTGCCTGTAGGGTCAATAATCTGAAGATACCAAAGTGGGGTCAGACCAGGGATGATGAGCAAGGAAAACAAGGAGGGACTGAGGGATATGAGTTGACAGTACAAAGAGCAGGTTTGGGAGGAATGAAGCAGTTGGAAGTGGAACTATTGTAAATTGTGTTAAGAGAGGGAAAATTCAGTGTTTGATATCTTGAAACATGGAAAAATTTTCAGTGGTAGTAAGGTAGAGCCCCCTCTGGTTAGCTGAGGATATGTGGAGGAAAAGGCCATGAAATTTGATGAACTAGAAATCTCTAGTATACAATGAGAATATTTGTCACAAAAAATGAGGTCAGGGGTTAGAGTGGAAAGCAAGACTGCTAGCCTTTCCTTAGGCCACAACTCAGGTTTTAGGTTCTACAAGAAGACTTTCCTGTAGACCATTAGAACTTTCTCTGTTCTTTAAATACAATAGCTTGAACCTACTTTGCTGTGCTACATCCCACCTCTAGGAGAATGTGAGGCAGGGGCTATCATTTTTCCCAGAATCTAGCACAATGTCTTGCATATAGCATGTGCTTAATAAATGCACAATATCTCGCATATAGCAGGTACTCAATAAATGCTTATTGATGGAATCAATGAGCAAGGAACTCCTAGATAAATGAGGGAGAGCAACCTAGATCTAGATATTAACAAATAAAAACCACAAAGATCTGTTGAGAGTTGTATGATCAAATAGTGTAAACTTTAAAAGAGGAGAGGTTACTGAATCATGGTGGCAAAAGGAAGATCTGAAAGTTGTTTTAAGGAGTAAGGAGTATGCTAGCTCCTACTGCTCTGGTTCTTTGGAGTGCATGACAGAAAGATCATGTTCGAGAGGTCAGCAAGGCATGAGGCATCTTCAGGAGAAAGTCAATCTTCAGTTAGCACCAGAATATGAAAGCAGTGTGAGAAGATATCTGAGATCAAGGAGAATGTTAACAGTAGAGGGTATTGCATTAAGGAGAAGGCAGCAAAGCTAACGGCTAGGTACAGGGAGGGCTGATCTAGATAGGAAAAAGAGTAAAGGAAGAGGCTTTCCACCAGTATCATCATCTTCCAGTGACTTGACAAAATGACTAAAGAGAAGAGGGACAAACTACATGTTCTCCAGGTCATTTTGCAAACATGGGGTTTGACATGTAAATGCAAAACTGTAAGAAGAATAGTATTATAGGCATCACAAGTATATGTACAGTTCAGCAGGGATAGCCCCTTAGATGTTACCACAGCAAGACTGGAAAAGGCAATGATGTCACTCAGATGCTTTGGGCACTGTTGTCAATAAACCAAGATTTTCACCAAGAGAATTAATGTGCTCCATGAGCACATCTCTAAGTGCAAAAAGAACTTCCTGAAATTCATGAAGAAAAATTATCAGAAGAAGGAGGAAGCTAAAGAGAAAAGCACTTGAATTCATCTGGAGTGTCAGCCTGCCCCACTCAGAAAAGCACACTTTGTAAGAACTCAGGGGAATGATCCTGAGCTGTTGGAACCAATTGCCAATGAATGGATGGATGACATGAGTAACTGTAAAACAAAGAGTAATGATTTTTTTGGTTATGGAAAACAAAGAGATAATGAAGGGAGAGACAACAGGGGACAGGGATTCTTGCCTTGACAGATGATGCCCCTGAATCACAGGGATTAGAAGAGCAGAAGGTGGGAATTTGGGCAAGAGCAGTACCTGATTGATCTTCAAAACAACTCTGTGAAATAAGTGCTGTTGTTTACTCCATTATATATACAAAGGGAGAAACCAAGGCTGAGAGGTTAAGTTGACTTACCCATGGTCATACAAGTAGTAAATGTTTGAGTAATGATTTGAATTCAGGTCTACCTGACCATAAGTCCAGTACCCAACAAGTGGTCATCCAGTCTTTGCTTGAAGATCTCCAGCAAGGGGAAATTATTACCTCACAAGGCAGCACATTCTACTTTGGCATAGCTATAATTGCTAGGAAGTTTTTTTGGGCACCAAGATTAAATTTACCTCTGTACAACTTCCATCCATTTCTTCTAGTTCTGGGGTCAAGCAAAAGTCAAACTCTCTTTCATATGACATCCCTTTATATGTTTGAAGACAGCTATCATGTCCCCTCTGTCTCCCCTTGTCCAGATGAAATATCTACAGGACCTTCAGCTGCATCTTATGTTTCTTGATCTTGAAGTCCATCAGTGTCCCATTGGATGCTGGATGTTCTTTGGTTTATCAATGTCCTCTCTAATGTATAGTACCCAGACCTGAGCACTGTACTCAAGATGAGGTCAGAGTAGGGCAGAGGACAGTGGGACTTTCGTTTCCCTAGTCATGGATACTATGCTTCTCAAGACAGCCTTTAGCTGTTATGGTTACCATGTCACACCATTGACTCATTTTGAATTTACCAAGCAGCCAATTTCTTCAGACACTTTTCAGACAAACTGCTGCCTATTCTGCCTCTCTCATCTCTCATTTGTGAAGTTGATTTTTTTAAAACCCAAATGAAAGGCATCACATGAATCTCAATCATATGTCATGGATCTTTCATGATCATAAATCCAGTAGGCTATCTCTGATGATGAAGAGATAGTTAGATGCTAATGGAGGGGAAAGGGCAGGAAAGGAGGGGTGGGGAAAGGATATAGAATAAGGAACTTGGAGTCATCAAAGACTAATAAATATTGACAATCTCACAGTTTTGTGGCTTCCCAGATATGGGACAATATTTTCTCATCCTCTGTTTTCTCGATATGTGTAGAGTGTGTGTATGTGTGTGTGTGTGTGTGTGTGTGTGTGTGTGTGTGTGTGTGTGTGTTTTCTTAACAGAATACATTCTCAAATCTCTGAGATGTTTTAGTTGCTGTCTTACAGAGGCAGAGGACTAGACCTCCCCCAATCTTTTCAGCTCTGATTTATTCTAGAAGAGTTGTTTATTTGGAATGGATTTTGGCTCTCGGTCTCCCCCTTCTGGCCACTTTCCCCACTTCTTAGCCTGAGAGTCGACTTCATTATAAAGCCGCAGAGCTCCTATCACCCACAAAGACTGGATTAGGAGTTTCAGTGCCCCTGGTGCACTGTAGCTCTCCTTTCTTCTGCAAGCTTTTCAATACTCTTCACCTCAAACATCCCAACAGCTTCTCCTCCTATTTCAGCAAAGTCACTTTTCTGTTGGAACTTCCTACCACTGCAATGGAATTTTCAGACATTCTTGCTATGAGAAATGAAGCTGTTTCCAATGTCAGCTTCTACCCAGTGGTACAGCAACGCCAGTGTCTGCAGAGGGGAGGGAGGAGGCACCATTGCTTGGCTGCGGCACCGTGTATCTTTAATGCACATCCTTGACACTCACTATTTACTCCTAGATGCTAAAAAGTCTAACTCCAGGAATTAGATTGAGTTTTTTATGTCTGTTTTTTCATAATAATCGCTTACATTTTATTTGCCCTTAGGAGCTTTGAAAACACTTGGCAGCAGCATGTGAAGTTGGTGCCAAATTGCATGTTTACCACTTTATATTCCTAACACACTTGGAAAAAAATCTGCATAGATTAGAATTTTCTCCTAACTAAACACTGTAGTAGAATAGGGGGGGAAATCACTGGACAAAGAGTCAGGAGACCAAGGTTGAGTCTTGCCAATCCCACCTCTTACTAGCTGTGGGATTTGGGGCAAGTAACTCAACTTCCCTTCTCCTTATCCGTAAAAGGGGGATAATAATAGTTGCCTAAGGATGGCTGGGTGGCATAGTGAATAGAGCACAGGCCCTGGAGTCAGGAGGACCTGAGTTCAAATATGACCTCAGACACTTAACACTTATTAGCTGTGTGACCTTGGGCAAGTCACTTAACCCCAATTGCCAAGTCTTCCCCCCTCCAAAAAGCAAAAATTAATAATTAACAATAGTTGCTTAACTCACGGAGTTGTTGTGAAGATCAAGTGAGACAATGGCCGAGACACTGTTTTGTAAGTGGTAACATAGCCCATTTTTACCATCATACTACTCTGCTACTGAACACCATTGGAGAAACTCACAAAACTGTACTTTTGGGTTTGCTACAAATTTGTAATAATGATGGCTGGCATTCATATGGCACTTTAAGGTTTGCAAAGTATTTTAGAAATATTTGCTCATTTTATCTTCAAAATGACTCTGGAAGTCAAGTGCTATAAGTATCTTCTTTTTGCAGATGAGGAAACAGGCTGAGGAATGTGTTAAGCGATTTGCCCAGGGTCACACAACTAAGTTAAGTTTCTAAGTCTTGATTTGAACTCAGGTCTTCTGGACTCCTCAAGGAAGCATGGAAACACTTTTATTCTTCCACGATTAACTATCACCCTCACTTATGGACTCTATTCTGGGATTCTCTTCGCTCCTCAAGCCCCATAGACTATCTCTACTCCCTTCCTTTACGCAGAAAACCTTACCTCCCACATTACTGAGGATGTTGAGATCATGCTACAGTGAGCTCCCTATTCCCTCCACTCCACACCCCCAAAATCCCTCTATTTGGCCCCATTTTCTGTGCTTTGCTTCAGTCTCTGAGGAAAAAGCAACCTTTCTTCTTATCAAGAGTGATCCAGGGGCAACTAGGCGGCACAGAGAATGGAGCACGGGCCCTGGAGTCAGGAGAACCTGAGTTCAAATCCAGCCTCAGATACTTATCACTTACAAGCTGTGTGACCTTGGGCAAGTCCCTTAACCCCAGTTGCCCTGCCTTCCCCCCTCCAAAAAGCCAAAAAAAAAAATAGCCTAGGTTTGGATCCTACTGCTGCTTACTACTTGAGTGGACTTGGCAAGTCACTAAACCTCCCTAGTCCTATTTCCTCATCACTAAAACAAAGGGGTTCAGCTACATGGTATCTGAGCTCCCTTCCAGCTCTAAATCTATGCTCCTATTATCTCTGTTTGTGCTTATGATTTTGTTCCTTCCCATCTCCCTCCCATCTTTAATCTCTCCTCCTTATATACTAATAAACAAGATTCTGGTTTTCAGTGTACTGGACCAATGGCCTTCTAGTCTTTATCTGAAGACCACTTGGGAAAGAGAAGCTACTACGTCCCAAGAGAGCTCATTACATTTTAGACAGTGTTAACTACACGGAAGTTTTTCCTTACATTAAGACTAAATCTACCACGCTGCAACTCCCACTCATGGCTCTCAATTTTGTCCTCTGGGGCCAAGAAGAATAAATTTAATATCTTTTCCATATGGTACCCCTCCATATATTGGATGGTAATCATTTTGAACCCCCTAAGTCTCCTCCCAAGCCTGGGGATCTTCAGTTCCTTCAGCTGATCATTATAACCCAACTCTTGAGGTTTTTTCCCCTCCATCTTTGTTGCCCTTTGTTGGATATTCTCCATTTCATCTCCAAGGTATCTATGGCTCCCAAAAATGTGGCACCAGAACTGAATGTAATGCTCCAGATGTGTCCTGACCAGGTTAGAACATGACAGGACCATCATCTTTCTAGTTATGGATGCCACACCTCTCTTATTGCAGCCCAACATGACGTTAGCTTTCTTGGCTGCCATATTGCCTTATTGAACCATATTAAGTTAGTACACTAAAGCCCGTAGATCTTTTCCAGAAGCTTTTTAGGCGTCTCCTCTATCTCAGACTTGTGAAGTCATGTTGTTGGTTTTTTGAGGGCAATTGGGGTTAAGTGACTTGCCCAAGGTCATATGGCTAGTTTTTGTGTTAAGTGTCTGAGGTTGCATTTGAACTCAGGTCCTCCTGACTCCGGGGCTGGTGCCCTATTCACTGTACCACCTAGCCACCTCATGTTTTGTTTTTTTAATGAAAGTTTAAGATAAAATTTAATACTAGTAAGTTTCATCTTGTTAGACAGAACCCATCATTCTTGTCAGTTGAGATTTTTTTTTTTGCAGCAGACCTTAAATTTATCATTCCAAAATGTTGGCTGTCCCTCCCAACTTTACATCATCTGCAAATCTGATAAGCAAGCCATTTATGCCTTTATTTAAGTCATTGGTAAAAATGGTAAATTGCACAAGGCCCAGTAAAAATCCCTGGGGTATTCCACTCCTACCAAGTTAACACTGAACTATTAATGACTGCTTCTGAAGACGTACCATTAAATCAGATTTTAATTCATTTAGTTGTCCTACTGTCTAATTGACACTTCCATCTCGTCTACAAAGATAGCATAACTTTTTCAATACTTGGCTAAAATCTAGCTAAACTAAGTATGTTGTCTTGAGAAATAATAGGTTATTTTTCTTTGGAGGTCTCCAGGTAAAGATCATAACATACCTGTCAGGTATGTTATAGTAGTTGTTTCTTTTTTGTGTATGTTGGTATGGGATGGTCATTGAAGTTCTTCCTAATTCTCAAATCCTGTGATTATGTACCTGTAGAATTCCCCTGAGCTTACAATTTTTCCCAAAACAATCTAGCCTGCTCTGTTCCTCCTTTTTAGTTCTGAGCCCATGCCATTGTCTATCTACAAAATGTGTTGCCCCAATCCATCCAAGTTCATATTGAAATCTGGGCAATAAATATTCTTCATCCATTTGGTCTTTCCTATGTGGATGGACAGGCCAAATCCCTTTGTATGATTATCAGTTTCTTCCAGGAGGCTCTGTAACATCTTGAGTCTCGCTATAATCAGCACAATGTTATCTATAGGAAATGGCAAACCACTCCAGTATATTTGCAAAGAAAACCTCAAATGGGGTCACAAAGAGTCAAACACAACTGAAAACCTGAACTGAAAAATGTGGTCAATGATTGAATATCACCTGTGAAAGCCTACTTGTTCCCTATTAAAATTCTCATAAAAACATCCTCAATTCGTATATAAATGACCTCCATAAATATTTTGTATAAATAAGGGAGCAGAAATATAGGTCAGTATGTACCAATGTTCTTTTAGTCACCTGTTTTCCTCACTATTAATAAGGTCCAAGATTTTTTCTATGCTGTATTATTTCCCTTCCTTTAGATACTTGTATATTAGTCTCTCAATGCCCTCATAACTGTTAGTCTCTAACGTTGCATTTCTTTAAATTTACAAAGGTGGCTTACTGGTTCAGTAGATAGAACACTGGAGCTGTTCTCAGGAAGACCCGAGTTCAAAGCCAGGCTTGGACAATTACTAGTTGTGTGATCCTGGGCTATCTCTAAGTGTGGTGGCTCCACTATCACTAATAAATGAACAGAGAGAAAGAATAATAATGCAAAAAGATGTAACATGCAATTAAAAATATTTAATCTGATTTATGTTAAAAAGTTATTTAGAATAAGAAATGGGAAAATGACAACAAAAAGTCATGAATACCAAGGGAAATCCTGGAAAAAAGTGGGGAGGGAGAGGGCCTAACAGCGCCAAGTCTCAAATTCTACTACGCTGATAATAATAGTAAGGTTTATATGGCAGTTCGAGACTTGTAGAGTAAACATATTATATCATTTGATTTTGAAGCAGTAATTATCAAAATTATTTGATATTGGTTAAAAAACAGAAAAGTTGGTTGATAGAATAGATTAGGTTCAGCAGACATAGAAGCAACATTGAACACAGGAGCGAATTTTACGATTAACCCAAGGACTCCAGCTATTTGGGTAACGGTTTGCCGTTCGACAAAAACTGCTGGGAAAACTGAAAAGTAACTTACAGAAATTAAGTTTAGGCTGACAGCTCACAACATATGCTATGTTAAGCTCCAAATGGATACATGACATGCTTAGAGTAGTCATATCATAAACAAATTAGAGGAGCAAGAATTAAATTTATTTATTGAGAGGATGCCAAAGGAGTCTGGGTAATAAAACTGACACACTAGGGGCAGCTGGGTGGTGCAGTGACTAGAGCACCAGCCCCGGAGTCAAGAGGACCTGGGTTTAAATCCAGCCTCAGATAGTTAACACTTACTTGGTGTGTGACCTTGGGCAAGTCATTTAACCCCAATTGCCCTGCCTTCCCCCCCCAAAAGAACCCAAAACTGACACACAATGTTCCCCAAGCTCCCATCAAAGAAATTAATCACTCTAAGCTCACGAAGGGTGAAACCTGCAAAATTGGGGTATCTACCCACCGTGATGAATCATAATAATGGTGCCATATTGCCTTCATGGGTATGAGGTGCTAGAAGTGGTGATGAGAATAAGGAATGATATGCTGAGGACATCTATCTTTCACAAAAATGGACAGGGGAAAGAATTCTTGAGCAAACAAAGGATAGAGATGATCACATGAGACAAAACAGTCAATTTTAAAAATGCTGTTGCTCAAAACAAAAGCAGTAGTTGGCATTAGGAGAGAAATGGTCAACAGGAATAAATATTTATCATAAATTTCTCTGGTAAAGATCTGATATCCAAGATCTATAGGGAATTATTATAAAATTATAAAAAAGATCCATTCCCCAATAGATAAATCATCAAAGGATATGAAGAAGAAGTTCTCAAGGGAAGAAATCCAAGCTATAAATAACCGTAAGAAAAATGTGACAAGTAACTAATAAAAAACACCAATTAAAATAGTTCTTAGGTTCTACCTTAGGAACAAACATGACCGAAAAGAAAAATCACAGCTGTTGGACGTGATCTTGGAGGACAGTCATGCTGTTACGCTATTGTAGGGATTAAGAATTTGATCCGCAATTTTGGAAGGCACTTTTGATCTGTACCCCAAAAGTCACTAAACTGCAAACTATTTGGACCAGCAATACAACTATCAGGCATATATCTCAAAGAAATCAATGAAAGAGGGAGAGAGTCCACATGCATACAAATATTCATAGCAACCCTTTTGTCGTAGTAAAAACAAACAAACAAACAAACATAGAAACAACATAAGTGCCCCTCAGATGGGGAATAACTGAATAAACTATAGTGTGTGAATTAATGGAATATTATTTTGTTGTTGTTTAATTGTTTTTCAGTCATGCCTGACTCTTTGTGACCTATTTTGGGTTTTTCTTGGCAAAGATTCTGAAGTGGTTTGCCATTTCCTCCTTCAGTTCATTTTACAAAAGCAAATGGACAAAAGTGACTTGCCCAGGGTCACATAACTGGTAAATGTCTGAGGCTAGATTTGAATTGAGGTCTTCCTGACTTCAAGACCAGCACTCTATTCACTGTACCACCTGGCTGCCCCATTGAATATTATTATAACATAAGAAATGACGAAGGGGATGGATTCAGAGAAACCTGGGGTAATTAGTACCGATATTATCATTTCTTCATATATATGAGCAAACTGAGATTAAGAAAGTTTATGGCATGGATGAGATCATATAGCCAGTAAGTATTAGAGCCTGGATTCAGGTTCAGGTCTTCTGACTCCAAATCCTCTTCCAGCTCTTTCATTAGTGCATAGTTCCACAGTCCTCATGGGAGTGTTGGGTTATACTAATGGATAAAGGAATTCTGGACCAAGCCAGCATTCCATATTAAGTATGATGCTTGAACTTTAGGTATGGTGGCTACTGTCTTCCTTCTGTCCTTTTTAATGGTTTATTTGAGTGCCCAAACACCTTTGTTCTCCTATCTAATCTTAATCACCTTTTAAGTACCAGCTCACCTTCTACCTCTTCCCTGAAGTCTTCCTTACCACTCTATCCCATTTCCATCTTTATTCTTCTCTGGGATCCTGAAAAAAAATACAATCTAGTACTTAAAGATGGGTAATGTGCACCTTAAAATTTTTAGCCAGTTCTTCAAAATTCTCATGTTGAGGGAAATGAATTTATAAAGAGAACTTAGTTCTACTGGTACCAGGATAAATATGTAGACAGTTGGCCAAAAGGTGTCACAGCAGGTTTCTGATATTAAGATGGCATTTGGTTAGAATTTGTTAATAAGGTTATTGAAAAACCACATTGGCCTCGGCCTCATTCAGTGACTCCTTTGCTGTGAGAAACAATGATTTAAAAAGAGAGGCCATGGAATCTTCTTTTCTCTTGTCGTTTTCAATAGGAGGAGGGGGACAGACAGACAAGCAGAGATAGACAGATAGATAGACAGACAGACAGATAGATAGATAGTCAACTGGATAGGAACCAGCCTCTAACCTGTGGGTAGCTGAAGCCAAACAGAATAGGCTAGAAACAGGACGCAGACAGAAGTTTAATTAATTTCAGTGTGAGGAAAATGATGTATGCTTACAGAAGCTCCCCCTCCTTCAAAGGAGGGCTTGAGGCTGCTGAGGCTGGGGTTATTTATATACATGATAGGGGTTGGCTCACAACACAATCATTCTCAGATCTTAAGACAGTTCTCATGGTTGGCATTTCTTGGGACAATACAGGCATTCTTGGGTCCCATGGGAACAGTCATTGTCCCAGTTCTTAGGAGTTGTGGCCACCCTGCCAGGTACAGAACCAGAGCTCTGTAGTACAGTACCTATTAAGTGACAAGGAACAAGGATTATCAATATGTGAAATAGGAAAATTCCCCCTGGGAAATAGGGGAAGCAAAATCTCTCAGTGAACACCCTGTGCTGGTTCAAGCAATACACTTTGCCAGAGGGTAATATCATCCTGAGCACAAAGGATTATTGTTATGCCAAGCTTAAACCACAGCCTTTTTGTTAGGCCTTACCTCTGGAAAATAGGATATCTCCAAAGTATTTTTACAATGGATAGATGCTACTGTTTGTCTTTAGTTTTCGAAGCCCACCAATGACATCATGAGATGATGTCTTGATTTGTGGATGAACTGGATTTAATTGAGGCAGAACTACATAAAGTCATCAGTCTCACTCTCTTCCAGAGTCATTGGAATCCAATGGCAAGATGAGTCAGGATGATTGGCGATGGCCCAAAATGCAGTTGATATTGGCATCTTGGATGTCTGACCAAGCTCCAAGTGTTCCACAGCTCCTGCTTCAGAGCCTTCATGGCTATTGGAACAAATTGCTTTCATGGGTCCTTTCCATCAGGTGAAGTTTTCACACACTTGGGGTAGACACTCCCCTAACTTACCAATGGATTTGAGGCCTGTTAATTACTCTCAACCTGATTTAGCCCATCTGCCAAGACAGTTTACTGAAGTGTGGCCACTGTGCATGCTACAACTTCATGGAGTCACAGGTGAGAGTTGAATGCCAGGTAGACACTAGAGGTAGATGAGCAATCCTGAAAAGAGTTTGGGTGTTCAGGAAGGACTGGCACCTCTAGTATGAGGGCTTGCCAAACTCTTTTCAGATAGATAGATAAAAAGATAGATAGATAGACAGACAGATGGACAGACAGGCACACGGGTAGGTAGGTAGATAGGTAGGTAGGTAGGTAGGTAGGTGAAAAAAGCTTTTTTTAAAAACTCTTATGTTCTGGGAACTGTGCTAAGATTTAGAAATATACATACAAGCAAAGTAAGAAAGTCCCTGCTCTAACAGAGTTTATATTCTAATGGGACAAGACAACTCATAAAGGGGAGCTGAAAATGTAGTAGAAAGAGGTGTGAAATGTTGTGGAAGCCTGGACCTATATAAGATAAGGCCAGAGCTGGTGTCTCAAAATCCAGAGAGGTTCTAGTAGCAGAGTCTAAGATTACAATAGAGGGAAGGTGAAGATGATGGTCCAACCAGGGACCAGGGAGGTGGGAAAGAAAGGGGAACTAGCAACAGAGGAAAGAAGGAAGGAAGGAGGAGGGTAGGAAGGAAGGAAGGAAGAAGAGAAAGGAGGGAGGGAGAAGAGGGAGGGACTGAGGAAGAAAAGGAAAGAGAGAGGGAGAAAGGAGAGAAAAGAAAGAAAGAAAAGGAGAAGGAAAAGAAGATAACTGAAGCATTTTTAAAAATCAATAGAAAATGAAAGAAAAAAGACCAGAAGAAAACACAAATAGAATAAACTTGAATGTTACATGTTGAATTTATTATATTTCATATTTACTTTATTATTCATATTATATATTTTAAAAAGCAAAAGCAAGCTGTACATAACAGAGATTTGCAGTTCCACATATAATCGTCTTTTTTAAAAAAATTTACCTTGTACCTAGAAAGAACAGAGTTTAAATGCAGACTGAAGCAAACTACATGCTCTTTCTTTTCCATGTTTGGCTTTGTTTCCTCTTTCCCATTGTTCATTCCATTGGTTACAACCCTTCTACACAACATGACTAATGTCTAATGTGAAAGTATTTGCAGATCCTGTACTTGATTTCATGCTGCCATGGAGGGGGGGGAGAGAGGGGAGAAAATTTGAAACTCAAGGGATTGTGGAACTGAATCTTGTAAACTAAAAGTAAACAAACCAATCAATAAAAAATTTTTTTATTAAAAAAAAGAAAAGATTATACCAAAAAAAATTTACCTTGTTATGTGGAAATGCTCATTTTATTTGATATTTGTTAAGTTCAGAATAAACAATTAAAAACAAACAAACAAACAGACAAAAAAGAATGGTCAGCAAGGTAGGAGAAGAACCAACAGAGAGGCCAAGACAGAAGAGGCTGGTCAGTGAGGGTCAATCCCAGCCAAAAATGGGAAGAGGTCTTGTGTGCCCTCTCCTTAAGGTTAGGGCCTATGTTTTCTTTATTACCTACAGTTACTTGTCCCTCGATGGGTCATTTTTAGTTACCCTTCCTCATTTTGCAGCTAATTCCCCTTTTCTGGGTGGAATGCCCCTGTCAACATCACTTTCCAATAACTGATCAAATGTCACCTTACAAGTCAGAAGCTGCATGTAACAATGATGAGCTAACTGCCCACCCATCACTATATTTGTGGAACTAAGTTCTGAGACATCTCCCACCCTCCTCTCTTCCACAACTTCATAGTTCTCTGCTCTGCACCAGTCAAGGGTGAGGCCACAGATGAGGATGAATCACACGTTCCTCAGCTATCAGTTAAAAAGGACTTGGAAATCGTTCCTGATGAGCTGTTCTAGGCTGAAGTCAACAGGGGGCAGCCTTGCCATTCAGAGACTAACTATTGATTAAACATGGAATTGTCGAGATTTTTTACTTCCACAATCCAAATGTAATTGTGCGGTCGTTTCAAAACAGAGATAGAAGGGACCCTCAATGTAATTTATTCCACCCCCTCTCAATAATTCTGCAAATGAGGAAACAGATCCAGAGAAATGTTCATGATCACCGAGGAAGTTCATGCTGCCTTTCATCAGCCTAACTGGACTGGCCCAGATCCTTTCTGTTTCCCACTCCCTTTGTTTGGGCTATCAATGTTTTCCTCTTTTCCGTTCCTCCAAGGGAAAGGTCTTCATTATTAGCAACCATTTCCACATTGATATAAAGAATGGAAAACCTTCCTCTAGGTCTTTGAAGATTCAGGGGGTTACCAGAATGAAGATGGTCCTAATTTTCATATCTATCTCAAGGGCACTTTAGCCTTTCCAGTCATCCAGATGTTGCCACAATTTGTCTGCAAAGACCATCTCCGAAATGACTGGTGAACTTGACCGGCAATTACCTATCCCAATGGAGTTAGGATTTGTCCTTCCTTGTTATAGAGTTATCATGACATCAGGAAGACAATGCCATGACTTGCAAGTGAACTGGATTTAAATGAGAGAGGGCTGTGCAAAGTCACCAGCCTCACTTTCTCCTCCGGAGGCATCTGGATCTAGTGGCCAGATATAGATCAGGATGACTAGAGATTGCCCAGGATGCAGTGGGAGACCTTAGGTCTTATGAAATTACAGATCAAAGAAATATTCATTAACCAATAGCAGTTTGAATCTGCGATTTCACTGGTATAGGGAACACCTGGAAGAGAAAACTCCCTCTACCAAAGCACATCAGATCTTCTCTGCAATTTATAGTTTATCAGAGACTGATGAGGTGCAGTCTCCGGCAGCCCCCTTGAGCTCTCCTTGAATCTTCCCACTGAAAGCATTTGCCTGAGGCCATAGGCCTTTCATTGTGGCTCTGCCCAAGTCTTTAGCTCTTGTCCAGCAATTTCTTACCTTTGATCCTCCTTTCTCACCCTTGAACTGGCCTAGCCCACCATTGTCTGTGGTCTCCAGGTAGCCTCCAGCAACTTCCCACCCTTAATCACTCATTGCTTGAGTCCAACCCCATCTTGAGCCCTGAAGACCCTCCCCAAACTCATTACTGGAGTCTGACCTCATCTGACTCCTCCTGAAGACATTCCCCAAACTCCTCCTCCAGACTACCCCTAGATTCCTCCCACAACCTTTCTGTATATGCAATCTCATCTCCCCTCCATGTGGTGTGAAAGCACCATAGAATGACCTAGCATAGACTGGCTCCTTAAGAGTCTACCCCATATGGTGAACTTTTAATGAACTTTCAATAAACTTTACTTTTCTTTGGCTCAGAAGCCTTGAGTGGAATTCTTTTGGCAGGAACCAGTGTGTTGGTATTTTGGGGTCTCAGGTGACCCTAACCCTCTTTGGGTCAACCTCTTCATTTCTGTGGTTCCCTGATACTGGAAAACACTTCTAATCTCGAGCTCTTTTCCAGCCGGGACTGGAAGGTATGTAAGCCTCTCTCTTTCCCTATTGCATTGCCTTCTTGTTCTCCAAGTACCTTGGAGGTGTGGGGTTTTGTGTGTGTGTGTGTGTGTGTGTGTGTGTGTGTGTGTGTGTGTGTTTTTGTGTTTTGTTTTTGTGGGCCTGACCTGAAGAGGTTTACCCAAAGAGGGTTAAGGTTGCCTGAGACCCCAAAATACCAACACACTGGGTCCTGCTGAAATAATTCGACTCAAGTCTTCTCAGCCAAAGAAAAGTAAAGTTTATTAATAGTTCGTCATATGGGGGAGACCCTTAAGGAGCCTCAGTATCTGTGACGCTTGCATTGGGCAAGCAGGCCAGAATCATCTGCCACAGTAAGTACAGCGCCACGGCGTTCTCACACCACATGGGGAGATGGGATTCTATATACTGCAAGGTTGTGGGAGGAATCTAGGGATGGTCTAGAGGAGGAGTTTGGGGAGTGTCTTCAGGAGGAGTCAGATGAGGTCAGACTCCAGTAATGAGTTTGGGGAGGGTCTTCAGGGGTCAAGATGGGGTTGGACTCCAGCAATGAGTGATTAAGGGTGGGAAGTTGCTGGAGGCTACCTGGAGACCATAGACAATGCCAGTTCTAGGGTGGGAAACTATTGGAACTAAGGAGAGCTAAAGACTTGGGCAGAGACGGAACTTAAGGCCCATAACCTTAGGCAAATGCCTTGCCTTGGGAAGATTCTAGGAGAGCTCGAGGGGGCTCCCAGAGCCTACACCTCATCAGCAGGGCCAAAGTGTTGGTATTTTGGGGTCTTAAGCATCCCTAACTCTCTCCAGAGCAACCCTAACCACATCAGAGTGACCAACAGCATTGAAAGGCTAAAAGACTTGCCCAGGGTCACATAACCAGGAGACATTCAAACCTACATCTTCTTGACTCCAAAGGTCTATCTCCACTATGATCCACTCTCCTGACTCTTGTTTGTCAACCAGTAAAAATATATGTTAATAATAATGAGTTCAGTGCACCAATCAATCAGCCAATCAAACAGTATTTATTAAGCATCGACTACATGCCAGGCATTGTACCAGGTACTGAGGGAAACAAAACAAAAACAAAATGAATGTAAGTTGTTTGTGAGGAAAAAGGATGGAAAAGATTCATTAGCTGGTGATGATGCCTTCTGAGCTCAATTAGCACAGGAGACACGCAGGCCTGCTGAGAACCTGCCAGAAGTGGCCATCCACTGGCACAGCGTTAGTGAGTCTGAGGTCACCTCACCTCATGATGAGGTGAGAAAGGAGGAGGACTCCACTGGAGGCAGCAAGGAATAATAACAACATCTCCCATTTAGAAATCATTACACATTTTACCAAGAGCTTTCATCACAGCAACCTTGTGAAATAGGTAGGGAGCATCTTAAGATCCAAGCTGTTTTCACCTAATCAGTCAAATCTATTGCCTCCAAGCAGATCTGCTTCCAAAGTGCCGTATCATTAAGTAACACTGCATGCTGACCAGGCCAACACCTGCCTTGTTTGTCCTGATGTAAAGGACTCTGTCAGAGGAACAGAAGGTGACTTACTCATGGATATCCCCTCTTTAGTTCTCACAGGGGTCTTGGAAGTAAGGAGATGGTATTCTTACCCTTTTATACAAAGGGGTATAAAATCAGGCAGTTAGGTGGCCAATGGATAGAATGATAAACTTGGAGTCAGGAAGACCTAAGGTCAAATCCTATCTCAGACACATGCTAGCTGTATGACCCTGGGCAAGTCACTTAACCTCTGTTTGCCTCAGTTTCCTCACCTATAAAATAAAATAATGATAGCACCTACCTCCCAGGGTGGTTGTGAGGATAAAAGGTTATATTTGCAAATCACTTTGCAAAGCTTAAAGCACTATCTAAATGTGAGCTATTATTATTATTATTATTATTATTAATTGTTCCTTTTGAGCTATGTCCAAAGGACCATCAAACTGTGCACACACTTTGACCCAGTAATACCACTGATAGGTCTATATCCCAAAGAAATTTTTTTTAAAAAAAGGATTCATATGTATAAAAATATTTATAGCAGTTCTCTTTGTGGTGGCTAACAACTTGAAATTGAGGGTGTTTGGGATGAAAAATACCCTTCATCCTTAATTTAATGAAAAGAAAAAAACACAGAGATCTCTTAGGATAAGAACAGGATTTTATTCTCTTCCCCAGGAGAAGAGGGTGGTCTTCCCCATGACTCATCATGGAGAAGAGGCAAGTTACAAAAGATAGTGCTGGAATTTATAACCTAACTTAGTCAAGACCCCTCCCCTACTGTTTCCCCTCTCATTGGTGGAAAGGCATACTTCACCAAATACTTCCCCAACTGGGACAGCAAGGAAAGATAAGGGGAGGGTCCCACCAACTCGGGAAAACAGACAAAGGAAGATAAAAGTGATTGACAGAAGCAATCTGAAAAGTTAACCACCCTAAATTGAGAAGTTTTCACTCATCCCATACAAGGGGATGCCCATCAGTTGGGGAATGGCCGAACAAGTTGTGATATATGATTGTACTGGAATATTATTGTGTTATAATAAGTGATAAGTAGGATAGTTTCAGAAAAACCTGGGAAGACTTATATGAACTGATGCAAAGTAAAATGAGTAGAACCAAGAGAACATTGTATACAGTAACAGCAATACTGTATGATGATCAGCTATGAATGACTTAGCTATTCTCAGCAATACAAAGATCCAAAACAATTCTGAAGTACTTATGATGAAAAATGCTATTCACCTCTAGAAAAAGAACTGATAAAAGTATGAATGAAGATTGAAAGCATACTTTTAAAAATATCTTTATTTTTCTTGTGTTTTTTGGTCTGTTTTATTTTGCAACATGACTAACATGGATATATGTTTTGCATGACTGCACATGTATAACCTTTACCAAATTACTTGCCTTCTCAGTGAGGGAGGAGAGAGGTTGGAAGAGGATTTGGAACTTAAAATTGTAAAAAATGAGAGTTAAAATTGTTTTTACGTGAAATTGCAAAATATATTTTAAAAATTATTCCTTTGGGGGGTAATTCTAATCATTAGGAAGTTTTTCCTTATATCAGCCCATAAGGATACAACATCATTCACAACAGATCAGTCAGACTCCACTTAAAGGCCTTCAATATGAGAGAACTGACAACCTCCAAGGAAGCCCATTTCACTTTGGGGACGTCTAATCATTAAAAACGTTTTCCTTATATTGTCCTTAAGTTTGCTTCTATGCAACTTATCCGTTAGCCTGGATGACCACATAGCTTGCTCCTTAGTAAATCCCAATGAATTTATGTTGGAACTCAGGAAAATAAATATTTGAAGAGTTTAGGACCAGGATTCTCTCTCTCTCTCTCTCTCTCTCTCTCTCTCTCTCTCTCTCTCTCTCTCTCTTCTCTCTCTCTCCCTTTCCCTCATTCTTTCTCACCTGATCTCCCATTTTCTCTCTTTCTCTCTCCTTGCCGATGGGACAAGATTTTATTTTGTCAGTGCTGTGGAAATATGACAAATCAGCAACACTGGCCAGAATCGTACCTGCAGCACCCTCTCCTGTCCAAAAAGAGTTTGGTTCACAGTGCACCAAACAAGACTCAGAGATTTTTCATCTATTTCAAAGCAGGCACTTGTATATAGCAAAAATCTCTCTACAAAGGAGGAATCATCTCATTTTCGTTCACTGGGTGGGGCCTTAACTTATCTTTGAACTCTGTTCTATGAACAGATCTGCTTTGTCCTGAAGTCAGGCTAAAGGTGAAAACTGGAAGTAAGTTCCATGACAATCATCTTCAAAGCCTGTGTTTGGGGGAGCATCGACTACCATGAGGGATAGGGATATTGTCTGTGACTGAGCTCACTTCCAGGTGCCCCTGAGGTGGCCCCTTGATGGCAAATAAAGCAGGCTTATCCCAGGCCTTTCACCACACTCACATGGACCACCCTCTTTTCTCCGCCTTTTATTGCTTCAACAATGTTTGCATATTGTACAGCAATGCCTGTGACCTTTTTTTAAAATTTTCTTTTTTGTGTGCTTTTTTGGAGGGGGGAGGGCAGGGCGGTTGGGGTTAAGTGACTTGCCCAAGGTCACATGGCTAGTAAGTGTTAAGTGTTAAGTGTCTGAGGCTGGATTTGAACTCAGGTCCTTCTGACTCCGGGCCGGTGCTCTATTTACTGCACCACCTAGCCGCCCCCCTTTTCTTTTCATTTTCAAACCCCTTGATGCCACAAGATGTATAGGCAAGGGGCTGATTTCTGGATATGTGTGCTGCTTTTGTTGTTGTTCAGTCATTTCGGTTATGTCCGACTTCATGACCTCGTTTGGGGTTTTCTTGGCAAAGATGCTATAGTGGCTTGCCATGTCTGTCTCCAGGTTACTTTACAGATGAGGTAACTGAGGCAAACAGTTAAGTGACTTGCCCAGGGTCACACAGATAGTAAATATCTGAGGTAGGATTTTAATTCAGCTCTTCCTGACTCTGTGCTTGATGCTCTATTTATTGTGCCACCTAGATGACCTTTATATGTTGCTTTAATATGAATTACTGAGATATCTTTGTATCTCTTGTATCCCTATGTCAAGGGGCTCACCTGGACAGAAACTGGAGGTAAAATGCTAATTCGATCAGTTTTCTGTGCATCATCAGCTTCTGATTCTACCTTCTCCACTCTTCTCCACTCCACTCCACACTTCTCCACTGTATCCTCCAATGTTGTTGGTTCTCCTTTGTTCTAGAAGAGGACCATGACATTATGGAAGTGATGCCACAACATACAAGTAAACTGTATTTAAGTGAGGAAGGGCTATGCAAAGTCACCAGCTTCCCTTTCTCCTCCGGAGCCATCTGGGTCCAGTGGCAAGATATAAAGTAGAATGACTAAAGATGACTTTGGCTTTTTTAAGCTCAGGTCTTTCCCAGGTCTTGTTTTGACTGAGGCAACATTCATTCAGCAATTAAGGTTAGGTAAGAAATGAGGCAAAGAATGGTCTCTTTTACCTAGTCAAAAAAATATCAGTCTGGGAGGGGAAGGACCTCGAGGTTTCTGGACAATACAGAAGTTACTGTTATTTGCACTCACTCTGAGCCATCAGGGCCCAAACAGGGACCAAGTGAGCTTGGGTTGGGATTTATTATGGGCCAGTCTATGATAACCAGAGTGACTTTGAAGAGGTTACCCACAAAGAGGGTTAGGGTTGCCTGAGACCCCAAATACCAATATGCTGGGTCCTGCTGAAAGAATTCGACTCAAGTCTTCTCAGCCAAAGAAAAGTAAAGTTTATTAATAGTTCACCATATGGGGTAGACTCTTAAGGAGCCTCGGTATCTGTGATGCTTGCATTGAGCAAGCAGGCCAGAATCATCTGGCGCCATTCCATATACAGAAAGGTTGTGGGAGGAATCTAGGGGTGGTCTAGAGGAAGAATTTGGGGAGTGTCTTCAGGGGTCCAGATGGGGTTGGGCTCCAGTAATGAGTGATTAAGGGTGGGAAGTTGCTGGAGGCTACCTGGAGACCATAGACAATGATGGGCCAGGCCAGTTCAAGGGTGGGAAACTATTGGAACAAAGTAGGATTAAAGACTTGGGCAGAGACACAACTTAAGGCCCATAACCTTAGGCAAATGCCTTCCCTTGGGAAGATTCAAGGAGAGCTCAGGGGAGCTCCCAGAGCCTACATCTCATCATTCCCCCCTCAAACAAATGGGACCCAAATTCCTTTGGGGTAAAGGGCAAAGGTCTCAGCTTCTAAAAGTGCTTCCTGCTGGCAAGGGGTGTAGAGCTGTCCCTGCTTCTCTGGGTCCCATTCAAGGGGGTCACATCCAAGGGGTCAGACTCTGGTACATGCCTGATGCCAGGTCCAGTGGGCTGGAGAACTTGGGGCTTAAAACCCTGGAGGAGACAAACCTGGCAAAGAGGTTAAGCAAACAAAGACCAAAACAGGCGCAAAAAGTAGAGAAAGAACAATTTCCCTGGTAAGAATGAAAGATGACTATGGCAAGGCCAAAAGGAAAAGGGCAGGTATAATTTCACCTCTTTTTGTCCTTTTTGCTGGAGGGGGCTGAGGCCTTTCTAAACAGTAGTTTGAGGTCCTCCAAGGGCCCACAGGTATATTCTGGAGTCTCTGGAGGGGAAACCACTGGTTTAATCCTACAATTATGAGTCCAGCTGGGGACACCTTCAAGTTTTACTGCCATTAGTAGTGAGTATGACTTGGTATAACATCTAACTGTTCTCCCTTTTGGGTTTTCTATGACTTTAAGTAGACCCAATCTCCAGGTTGTACTGCAGCAGGACACTCCTTTTCATTGCCAAGAGGTTTTGGGAGATACTTATTGGCATATTCAGTCAGAGCATTCCTGACAGCTCCTAACTGAGTTGCGAATTGGGTAATTAAATGCTATTCTCAGTCCACCAGAATGTCAGAAGTTAGGAAGGGCCTCCCACACATGAGTTCAAAGGGACTAAGCTTGATGTTTTCCTGAGGTGATTCTGACTCTGAGTAGTCTGATGGGGAGATTCATAACCTAATCTTTGGGTTTCTATGCATAGCTTAGTAAGGACCCGCTTAAGGGTGTGATTCATTTTCTCTATTTTACCAGAGGATTTTGGATTCCAGCCTGAGTGGAGATGGTAAGTGATTTTAAGTGTCTTTGCCACAGCCTGGGTTACCTGAGAAATAATAGCTGGGCCATTGTCACTTCATAAGGAGACAGGCAAGTCAAAACGAGGTATAATTTCCTTTAATAGGAACTTTGATACCTGCTGAGCCTTTTCACTTCTGCAAGGGAAAGCTTCTACCCAATTAGTAAAGGTATCAACAAAAAACAAAAGAAATCTGAAGCCCCTACATGGGGGCATATGTGTAAAGTCTATCTGCCAGTCTTCACCTGGGTAGGTACCCCTCCTCTGAACAGGTTTTAAAAGGGGAGGAGGTTTGACTGCCCCTTTGGGATTCACCTGAGCACAGGTTGGGAAGGCCCTACAGATTTGTCTGATGGTTTCTTCTAGCTTACTGCCAGTAAATATGGGCTTTATCAGAGATTGGAGGGCATTCTTCCCTAGGTGTGTGGCCTGATGTAAGCCAAAAAGAAGCTTCCACGGACTTTCCTCTGGGATAAGAAGTTGTCCTGAGGGTGTTTGAAACCACCCAGAGGAGGAAAGAGAGTATCCCCTTTCTTCAGTGTGAAGGAAATGGGGAGCTGTGGTAGTAAAGGAGCCAGTATAGTCAACAGGCGGGGAGCCTTCTTTGCTGCAGTGTCTGCCAGGCGATTTCCCACAACCCGATCAGTTTCCCCTTTCTGGCGGCCTTTGCAAAAAATAACAGCTTTTGAACAGCTTGGATGAGATGTGAAGTCTCCTGTGTGTGCTTAATAGGGGAATTTTTTTGCTATCAGATATCCCCTTTCTTTCCAAATTGCTCCATGGGCATGTAGAACATGGAAAGCATATTTTGAGTCTGTAAAAATGTCTATTGTCCCCTAGCTCTAGGGCTCTGGTGAGTGCTATCAATTCTGCCTTCTGGGCAGAGGTCCCAGGGGGCAGGGATTTGGCCTCTATGGTTTGGTAGAGGCTGACCACCGAATATCCACTTTTCCTGACCCCTTGTTCAATGAAGCTTGAACCATCTGTGTGCCAGACTGCATCGGGGCTCAGGAGAGGAGAATCTTTCAAATCAGCTCAATTGGCATAAACACAGTCCAAGGTCTCCTCACAATCATGAACCAGGACATCTGAGTGGGCACTGTCTGGGAGGAGGGTTGCCAGCTTAAGTGTGCGGCACACCTGAAGGGTTAGGTCAGGGGTATCTAAGACTTGATAATTGGTGAGCCTGCCACTAGCCAGCCCCTGGTGGCCTTTTGCTTCCTCATCAGTTTGGGTTTCAAGATCCTCCAAGAACCTGTATGAAAAGCAGAGCCTAGAACACCATTCCAGCCCCTGAAGGGCAGGCCAAGATTTCTGTCTCTTCATTATCCTCAGACCTACAGGGTCTGTCTAGAAACAGAATTCTCAAAGTGGAAACTTCTGTTAAAATGAGAAGCTGGCATCTCATGAACACACAAAAACATATCCCAAACACTAACACAAACTGGGTTGGGTTTTTTTAATGCATTAAAAAAATTGTTTTTGGTCACATTTTGAGTTCCAAGTTGCTCCCTCCCTTCCACAGACACAAACTGTTGACTAGAATTCAACCTTTCACTTTTGTTTAGGCAAATTGGCTCATTGAGCAGGGCCTATTTTGCCTCTAGGCAAAGTGGGAAACCTGAGAGTGCACATGATTTTAAGGAAGTTGCTTTCACCCCCATTTCTCAGCCTCCTCAGATTCTCACCTAGATTTGATTGCTGGCTAACATGATAGCTTTCGAGTTTTATCCCTTTAGCTGAAGGTATTGATCCCTAAAAAAATAAAAACAGCTCAAAGTTGAGGAGCAACTTGGGTGCTCTTCTCACAGCCCTTTGATATAAGTGTTTTGTTATTTCAATTTTATACATGAGGAAATGGAGGCTTACATTGGTTAAGTGATCTTTCTATCCCCAGAACTCATACGAAGGTGATCTGGGTTAATGCATATGTCCAGATTTATTTTTTTTTCATCACCCCAGAGAAATTTATAACAGAGGCAGCTAGGCAGCAAGTAGTGTAAGACCCAGAGTCAGAAAGACCTGAGTTACGATGAAGCTTCAGATGTTGTGATTTGGGGTGCTGGAAACCCTGAAATGCAAAGATACAGAGGGTGTCTGCCTCCAAAGAATTCGACCACTTGAACCTTCTTTCAGTTGGAATAAGGAAGTTTTATTATAACATCAGTTAGGTGGGCAAGATTCCTAGTAAATTTGCTGTATTGTTATGCCAACAGGAGTAGATGAGATTCCTAATTTGCGCAATTTAACCGGTAAGATTGGTATTTCTACATAGAAAAAGACTGTGAGAAGATCTGGATGGGATTAAGAAGTGGCAAGTAGCCTGGGGTTCTGATTCTGTAAATATGTGTTAAAATGATGGTATTTGGTAGCAAGAAGCAGCTCATAGTCATTAAGAAAATGAGCATTTATTAAGCATCTACAATGTACCAGGCACTGTGCTTAGCACTTCACTTTTTTGATCCTCACAATAGCCCTGTGAGAAAGGTGCTATCCCTGTTTTATGGTTGAGGAAACTGAGGCAGAGTGTAAGTGACTTGCTCAGAGTCACACAGCTACTAAGTGTCTGAGGCTGGATTTGAACTCAGGTTTTCCTGACTCCAAGAGAGACCTTTTGTTCACTGTACTAATCAGCTGTCTAAAACAAACAAAAAACACTGCAATTTCCCAAATGTGATCCAGTGCACCCTTTTCCCCATAAATTTTGTTATTTCTCATTATCAGCTACATTAAATAGGGCAAACAAAAATGAAACTCTAAGCTAAACTCTTTCAGTTCTTTTCAATGCTGGGCTTAGGTCATTGATTCATCTATATTGAAGAAATAAAGACTGATGGACCAACTCTTGAATGGACTGACCATTCAAGACTCCACTTCCTTTTATAAAATATATCTAATCTTCACTACGAACATTCATCCATGGTATCTCCTCCCATCAATGAAACAAGATTTTCCCCCTATGGCCCTTTTAAAAACCTTCCCTTTGCCTCCTCCCCCATTCTTCTATGGGCTCTCTTCTTCCCAAGGGACTATAGGAGTCATTTTCCCTTGATAGCCTATAATGCCAATGAGATATTCACAGTGCCCACAGGGGCTATGAATATGTTGGTATAGTTGTGAACCACAAAATGTAACAGACTCTCCACATGGAGGACAGAACCAAAGCATTTATTCAAATACCAGAAAGCCGAATCCCAAAACCAGAAAGCCAAATTCATCATAGCAACCAAGAAGTTGGTACATATAAACAATGGAACAAATACTAACATTCCCAAGCTTTCCCTCCATCAGGCTTTCAAAACAAAACAGGCTCCCTTAAGGTAGAATGCCCCTCTCTCACTTGTGCTAGCTGCTCAGCCTCCATGCTGCTTGCTCTTAGCGGTTCTGGCTCTCTCCTCCTTCCTGTTCCATCTTTTCAGCAAGCTCCTCCCTCCATGGGCTCCATGTGATTTGGCCTATTAAAGGCAGGGAAGATCTTCAAATTCAAATTCCCATTACTATTACATAGCCTTGGACTTGCTTAGGGTACACCACGTATTCCCTTCTATTTTTTTCTTCCCCTCCTCCCTTTTGTGCACCATCTCACTCTGTAATTTAGCAGCACAAAAAACACCTATAAATTCACCTATAAGAAGAGTGTTGTGAGGTTTAATCCATGATGTTTCGGTTCTGTTACTCCACCATCATTTCTATTTAACTTCTGTTTTAGCACAAGTTCCAACATATACATTTACAAAGATATCAATTAATGTTCTCTGCTGCCATTTTGCTGTTGTTGTCCTTGGTTGCTGTACTTGTTTACCCTTCTTGTATTTCTGTTGTCTAGGGTGTTTGGGAAACAAATAGTCTCTTCAGGTCTGGTTTTCTTTTAAAGAATGTTTTTAATAACTTCTAAATAGAATATTCAGGATAAGAACTCATTATTTGACAAAAACTACTAGGAAAACTGGATAATAGTATGGCAGAAACTGGGCATAGACCAATATCTTACACTGTATACCAAAATAAAGTGTAAATGGGTACATGATCTAGATATAAAGGCTCATACTATAAGCAATCTGGGAGAGCAAGGAATAGTTTACCTGTCAGATTTATAGAGCAGGGAAAAATTTATGTTCAGACAAGAGATACAGAGCATTATGAAGTGCAAAATGGATGACTTCGATTTCATTAAACTGATGACATTTTGTACAGATAAACCAATATAACCAAGATTAGGAGGGAAGTGGAAAATTGGGAAAAAATTTTTATAATCAGTGTCTCTGATAAAGGACTCATTTCTAAAATAGACAGAGAACTTAGTCAAATTTAAAAGGGTACAAGTCATTCCCCAATTGATAAATGGTCAAAGGACATGAAAAGACAGTTTTCTGAGGAAGAAATTAAAGATATTTATAAGCATATTTAAAAATGCTCTAAATCACTATTGATTAGAGAAATGCAAATCAAAACAACCCTGAGGTACCACATTGTACCTGTCAGATTGGCTAAGATGACAAAACAGGAAAATGATCAATGCTACAGAAGATGTGGAAAAATTGGAACACTAATGCATTGTTGGTGGAGTTGTGAACTGATTCAATCATTCTGGACAGCAATTTGGAACTATGTGCAAAGGGCTATAAAAATGTGCATACCCTTTGACCCCGGCAATACCACTTCTAGGGCTTTATCCCAAAGAGATCATACAAGTGGGAGGAAGACCCATATGTACAAAAATATTTATAGCAGCTCTTTTTGTGGTGACAAAGAATTGGAAATCAAGGGAATGCCCATCAACTGGGGAATGGCTAAACAAACTGTGGTATATGAATGTAATGGAATATTATTGTGCTATAAGAAATGAGGAGCAGATGGATTTCATAATAACCTGGAGAGACTTACATAAACTGATGCTGAGTGAGAGCAGAAGCAGAGCAGAACCAGAACTTTGTACACAATTACAGATACATCATATCTGTGATGACTAACTTTGATAGACTGGGCTCCTCTGAGCACTGCAAGGTTATAAGACAATTCCAAAAGACTCATGATAGAAAGGGATATCCAAATCCAGAGAAAAGAACTAGAGTCTGAATGCAGATGGAAGCAAACTACTTGCTCTCTCTCTTTTGTGTTTTGTTTTGTTTTGTTCCTTCTTTCTCATTGTTCACTCCAGTGGTTATAATTCTTCTTTATAACTTGACTAATGTTTAATGTGAAGGTATCTGTAGTGCATGCCGCCATGGGTGGGGAGGGGGGAGGAGAGGGAAGGGGAGAAAATTTGGAACTTGAAGGATTGTGGAACTGAATGTTGTAAACTATAAGTAAATAAATAGATTTTAAAAAATAAAATAAATTGAATATTCATCTTTTTTTTCACTTATAATTAGGCTCAGATTTGTGGAGTGTTTCATCTTGGGCATCATTTTGGACTACTTTGTTCTTCAGAACATGTTATTCTATTTCTTCCTGTAGTGTCTTGTGGGTATAGAATCGTCTTGTATTATTCAATTTTCCTTTCCTTTATATTTGAAGCTCTTTCTCCTGGTCACTTAAAGAATTTGTTTTGTTTTGGTCATTGGAATTGTTAAAATTTACCCCTATGTGCCTTGGAGTTTGCAGTATAGGGTTTTTTGGATTTGTTAGGTTTTTTTTGTTAGGAGGAGACTTCTAGATTCTTGTCATTGGCACATTGTTTTCTATGTATAGAAGTTCTAGGCAATTTTCTTGTATTATTTCTTGCATTATTGTGTTCAGGTTTTTTTTTATTTCAATGTTCTTCTGGGAAACCTATAATCTATAAGTTGTCTTTACACACCCAGTCTTTAAGATCTATATATTTTGCTTGTATGGAAATCACGCTTTCTTTTAATATTACTGCTTTTTTCCTTTTCTTCTTCCAGCATGTCTTTCACTTCCATGTATGTGCATTTCTAATAAATTATTTTCTCTTTTGTTTCTTTGGTGAGACTTACCATTACGGATTCAAGTTTTCCTATTTCCACAATTCTCACAATTTTCCTATTCTTTCAATTCTCACAATTATCTCTGCTGTGCAGCCCACAAAGTCTGCTTTCATAATGCTTATTTCTTTTATAAACCATTCAGGAACATCCTACTGTGGTTCCATGTTCTCTTAGGAAGCCACAGGTTTCTCTGCCTCATCAGGTGTTGATTCATTTTCCTTTATCTTGCAATATGTATTCATAGATGTCCAAATTCTTTTTGCATGATGTGGAGGCCTTATTTCCTTCTGCTATTAAATTGTGCAGCCCCCATTTCATCTGTCCCTCCATTCTCTGGCTGAGCTCTGAGTTGTGGTACAGAATGTTACCATGCTGCTATCACAGCCTGAGCACATTTCTTGTTTGGATCTTCATGGTACTAGGGGGTGGGGGGTGGGGGGAATGGGGAAGGATGAGGTATAGAGTTAATTCTGTTGCAAATGTATGGGTTGGCTTGTGCAACTCCACTGCTGGGAATGTGATGGGTCATGGGGGAGTGGGTGCTAAGTGAACACATCAAGTGTTAGTGACTAGCTTTCTCTGTTGTTTGTTTGTTGGCTTTTTATTTTGCTTGGAATTTGTTAGACTGTTTATAGGGTATGTTGTTATGGGGGAGGAAGAATCTTTTCAAGGTGTCATTTGTCAGGTAGCTTCTGAGGTCCTTTCCAACTCAGACTGAGTGACAATCCTTCAAATATTTGAAGACAACTGTCACATACCTCCTGAATCTTCTTGAGGCCAAACATCCTTTATTCCTTCACTTAATTCTAATATGGCATGGACTCAACAATTTTCACCATGCTAGCTATCCTTTTCTGTACTTTCTCTAGCTTATCACTGTTCCTTCTAAAAATGTGATGGCCAGAATTAAACACAATATTCCAGATGTAGTCTGACAAGGGCAGAGTACACTGGGATTTGCTCTCTGTCTTCCTCATTCTTGGAAGCCATGTCTCTATAATTGGCACAATGTGAAAGAGTGCTGGATTTGATATCAGGACCTGGGTCCAAATATCCTTCCTGACATTTATTACCTTATGATCTTGACTACGTCAGTCTCTTTGGTCTTCAGTTTCTTCATCTATAAAATGAGAGAGTTGGACTACACAGCCTCTGAAGTCCTTTCCAGCTCAGCTTGGAATTTATGATTATTAAAGCAGCCAAAGATTGCATTAGCTTTTTTAAGGCTGCCAAGTCAGACTGTTGATTTATATCCATTCTCTTTTTCACAGTGTTCCTTGATCTTTTTGCCCATCTGCTTTTCCACACAAATTTTCCTATGATTTTGGCTTTATCTATGAAGTAACTATTTTATTATAATGATTTCACTTTACATCTATTAATTATAATAATTTGGGAAGTATTGACATTTATTGTATTTGGGTATTAACCTAACCATGACTAATAAATATCTCTCCATTTATACAATTCTTCATTTATTTCTTCTTTAAATTTATTTTGAAAAATTCTGAACTTAGACACTAAATAAGCTGAACATTTCCATGTACAAAGCAGAACAGAAAAATAGAATTGTACATTAATAATTTGTTTCATATACAGCTTGCTTCCCCCTGTCAACATCTTCATTGAATTTTCCATTATCATTTTGAAATAGGTTTTATACAAGTCTTATGAATGTCTTGTTAGGTTGATGCCAAAATATCTGACAGTTTTTGTTGTTGATGCAAACAATATTTCTATTTTTATCAGTCTAGAATAGAGGCATCACTGTTGGAAATACAGAGACCAGAATTTTCTTCTATTCCCATTTCTGTACCCAACCATGTGGTCCATTTCCAAGTTCACTGGGAAATCCTGATCTCTACTTAGGGAAATAGCATCTCATTCTATGCCTTACTAAAAAAACCCCAATCCAGCATCCTAGAGACAGTTTTATTTGTAGCTCTTATCTAGGGTTCCCCTCCCCCCAAATCAGGTAGAAAACAGGTAATTTTTTCCTATTCACAAAAAGGAGCACTAAGCATTAAAGAATCATAATGTTCATTAATAGAATGATTAGAACCAAATTCAGTAACAACTTATAGCCACTTGTAAAAACTGCTAGGAGACCCAGAGGTAAGGCTTCATTGGTACTTAAGCAGTTTTCACAAGGCTGTTCATTAACCGATTTATGTTGTGCCTCTTTTTGCTATTGTCTGATTAGGCACCCAAGACTGGTCCTCTAGGCCTATGTCAAAGGGCACAGAATGACTTAATATAGGTATAACAGGATAATCCATCATTAGTTCTGTTTGATTTCAGTTAAGAGTAATAGTTAACTTTTTGGAATAGTCAATCAAATAGCAAAGTTCCATGTTATTCACAGGGTATCATAGCCAGGTTCAATATCAACAAAGTGGGAAATGTTCCTGTTCAAAAGAAAATAACACAATGGGGACACTGAGTCAAGAGAATCTTACCTTCTCTTACAACAAGATCATTTCCTCAACTTTCCCAGGAACAGACATCCACCTATATCAGTTCTTGAATCACATTCCCTGTGAGCCCCTCATGGCATTTCCCTCAAATGATGGATTGCTAACTTAATGCTAATCCGAATATTTATACATGAATTCAAAACTCAGAACAATATTAAATTATAGTCCTAAGAGATTTTGCCTCAAATAGCAATTTCCACTCTAATGATAACTTATTATTATTTCTCTCATGTTGTTGCAATAATAGTTAACAATAAAAAGTTTAGTAGGCCTTTCAAAAAAAAATTCATATGAAACCTTCTTTTTCTCAAGTTTAATCTCATTTTGGTATAAAATCAGTCCTTAGGAATTAAGAAAACAATCTCATTCTGGAATTCCACATAGACATTAAATGTATAATAATTCACTCAAAACCCAGAAAAATACTTCTGGATATAACTTTCAGAACCACAAATCATTACATAAATCACTTCTCTACCATAAGCAAACTTGCAAATTTTCCCCTTTTGGTAAGGAGTGTTTATGATAGAAGGGGAGATCCCATTTTCTCTGTAAACAGGTTCATTATTTTGTAATTTAACTTTCAGCAAGTTTTTTCACAGAGCCAATAAGATTTTATAACTTTCCCCAAGCAAATGGTCCCAAGGAACCTCACAAGTTTACAAATAAGGAAATTTTACAAGGTCTCTTTCTCTCTTACCCTCCCCCACAGTAAATATTCTTCCTTTTTAAAATATACTCAATTAAATACTAAATAAGTTTGAATATTATGATAAAAGCCTCTGATGATTAATAATTTCATGGCATCCAGTTAAATTTTCCAATGATACAATTGCATTTTGAACACATTTCTTAAACAATGGTTTCCCAAAATTCACAATACAAGAAAATTTAGAAACACAACAATAACATACACAATATCATGTATTTAACACATAAAACAAAATTTATAGCCAGTCAAAAAACATCAATTCAGTTGAATGCATTTCCAAATTATCTTATCTAGAAAACCATTGTATTCATTTGATCACTCTTAGCATTCTATACTGATTGCATTCAAGATCAGTATAGACTAATAAATACACATGAATATTACATAAGAATTTATACATATATGGCTGTGCATGTGTCTGCATATATATACATATGTACACATATATACACGTATGTGTGTATGTGTATGTATCTTAACTCTTTTTGCCTCAATTTCCTCATCTGCTTTGGAAAATCACTTTAGTGGCTGAATAGAGAATAGATTGTAATGGGGATAGATTTGAGGGAGGCAGATCAACCAACAGGCTACAGCAATAGTCCAGGTGTGAAGTGATGAGGACCTATAACAGAGTGCTGGCAATATCAGAAGTGTTTTTAGAAAAGAGCGTATTCAAGAGATGCTGCAAAGGTAAAATCAAAACGCCTTAGTAATAGTTTGGATATGGGGTTCTGTTTCTGCTAGTCAATGCGTTTGAATTTTTTTTTTTTAAGAAAGAAATCATAAGCTTAGTTTCTTGTTTTTTGTTGGGTTTTTTTTTTTTTTTTGCTTTTTGGAGGGCAATTGGGGTTAAGTGACTTGCCCAAAGTCACACGGCTAGTAAGTGTGTCAAGTGTCTGAGGGTAGATTTGAACTCAGGTCCTCCCGACTCCAGGGCCAGTGCTCTATTCACTGCACCACCTAGCTGCCCCATAGTTTCTTGTTTTTTTAATAAAAGCCCAATCACGTCACTGTTAGAATTTTATTTTTAGTGTCTTTGATATTTCTCTTCTTTGGAGCATACTTCTCTCTGTTAACCTAGGCTTCATTCTCTAAAAACCTTTAAATTCACTTCCAAAAAGTCTTCCTTGAGACTTGAATGCCATCTGATATGACCCGCTCCTGACTGCACATTTATTCTGTATCCTGTCAGAGCTTATGTATACTATTTGCATTATATAAATATGCCCCAATTTGTATATAACTTTGGTTTTTTTAATTGGGTATATGTATTGCCTCTCCAATTAGACCATAAACTAATTCGAAGCAAGTACAACATCTTTTCTTTCTTTTTTTCTGCTTTCTTCTTGCCCCCATCATAATACTCTGTATAGTGGTACCAATAAAGCAGAAAGAAGAGATACAGGTGTCGTTCTTTGAACTTTGAAGACTTTCTATTCTCCTGATCTCATGTTAATGAAAATCAGGAATAGTCAACATTGGAAGTTCTATGGAAAGATAGACAACCCAACAAACTACTGGTAGATCTGTGAAGTGGTAATTATTCTGGATATTAATTTAGATTTATGCAAGAAAAGTGAGAACTGGTCATACCCTTACACCCATTAATCCCATTACTGAGATATTACAGGACCAAAACCAGAAACAATTGTCCTATACACACACATACACAAATACATAAACACACATACATATTTATGTTATACGCACATTTAAACATACACATATATACATATACATGTATGTGTATGTATATGTACATATTACTCATAATAGACCTTTTGTAAAGGCAAAATATGCAAACAAAGCAAGTGTCCATTGATTGGGGAATGAATTGTGCTATATATGAGTGTAATGGAATATTTTTGTGCTGTAAGAAATGGACAACTCAGATTGGCTAAGATGACAAAACAGGAAAATGACAGATGCTGGAGAGGATGCGGAAAAATTGGAACACTAATGCATTGTTGGTGGAGTTGTGAACTTATCCAACCATTCTGGAGAGCAATTTGGAACTATGCCCAAAGGGCTACAAAAAAGTACATACCCTTTGACCCTGGCAATACCACTTCTAGGGCTTTATCCCAAAGAGATCATACAAATGGGAGGAGGATCCATATGTACAAAAATATTTATAGCAGCTCTCTTTGTGGTGGCAAAGAACTGGAAATCAAAGGGATGCCCATCAATTGGGGAATGGCTAAACAAGTTGTGGTATATGAATGTAATGGAATACTATTGTGCTATAAGAAATGAGGAGCAGATGGACTTCATAATAACCTGGAGAGACTTATATAAACTGATGCTGAGTGAGGGGAGCAGAACCAGAAGAACTTTGTACACAGTTACAGACACATCGTATCTGTGATGACTAACTTAGATAGACTGGGCTCCTCTCAGCAATGCAAGGTTATAAGACAACTCCAAAAGACTCATGATGGAAAGGGATATTCATATCCAGAGAAAGGACTAGAGAGTCTGAATGCAGATTAAAGCAAACTACTTGCTCTCTCTCTTTTGTGTGTTGTTTTGTTTCTTTCCTTCTTTCTCATTGTTCATTCCATTGGTTTTAATTCTTCTTTACAACTTGACTAATGTTTAATGTGAAGGTATTTGTAGAACGTCTGTGGGATTGCATGCTGCCATAGGTGGGGAGGGGGGAGGAGAAGAAGGAGGAGAAAATTTGGAAATCAAGGGATTGTGGAACTGAATGTTGTAAACTATGAGTAAATAAATAAATTTAAAAAAAGAAAAATGGATAACCATAAGGAGAGACATGGGAAGATTTTTATGAATTGATGCAGAATGAAATAACCCAAAGGTATAATATTTGTGGTAAACAGGATGATGTAAATGAAAAAAATTTCTAAAAGAAATCTGAACTCTTGAGTAACAAGAAATGCATAATTGGTTCAGAAAACTGATAAGCAAACATCAACCTTCCAACAGAAAGGTAGAGATCTGCTCAGGCAGAATGCCATATATATAATCAGATATGGTTTCTGTACTGGGCCTTTTTGCTTACCTGTTTTTCTTTGTTATAAGGGAGGTTTCAATTTTGAGGCAGCAAAGGAAGAATATCTCCATAAACAACTGATTTTTTTTTTAGTCCTTGATAAAACTTTTAAAAAAATACTCAAATCCTCAAATTTGTTTTTATATCATGCCACTTCTGGAAATACGTCCCTGCCCTAAAATAAAATTAATCTCATGTCACTAGGGAGTGGCAAGACTTTGGCTTGCCTTTATGAGGTACCCTCATTCACGTAGGGAGCTTTATGGGCTTTTGTCAATGTTTAACTTCTTCCTCCATACAGATAAATAGTGAACACTCACACTTAGCACCTCTGTCATATTTAGAAGGAAACTCAGACAAAAGAGGCAGTCATACGGTACCCTCTTCCTTCCTCCCCTTTGGTTTCTATATGTCTCCACCTCTTCCCCCTCTTCTCCCTCTTCCCCCTCTTCCCCTTTGTCTCAGGACAGCAATGAAGAATCATATGGTATGAATGGAAGGAGGAGCAGGGATAGTGCCCTTATTGGCTGTCTTCCTACTGATTTTTTGTTCTTGCCTCAGGGATACCACAGTCCCACCACTTTCAGGCTCCATGTCAGGAGATCCCCAGCTCTTTCAGGATCATTTATCTTAGATACCACTTATATTTCTTCCCCCCTGCCCCCCAACGATATGCTAACACCTTGCTATAGCAAAACTGAGGCTTTACTCCATTTCATTTTTAAAATTCTGCTCTTTGAGCAACCCTCAGTGGATATAGGACTGAGCCTGGAATCAATCAGGAACACCTGAGTTCAAATCCAGCCTCAGATACTTACTAGCTGTGTGACCCTGAGCAAATCACTTAACTCCTGTTTGCTTCAATTTCCTCATCTGTAAAAAGAGAATAATAACAGCATCTACCTCCCAGGACTGTTGCGAGGCTCAAATGAGATAATAATTGTAAAATGCTTAGCACATAGTAAGCACCACATAAATGTTGCCGGTTATTATTATTTACAAGAAACATCCCAATTAGACACTATTTTAAAAAATCATACTCTACTCCAAAACTCAAGCCTCCCGTTCCCTACCCACCCCCACACCTAGGGAAAAAGAAAGTAGATCAATAGGTAAAAAGAAACCATAGAGATCATTTAATCTAACCCCTTCATTGTATGGATAAGAAAACTGAGGCCCAGGAAAGTTAAATGAGGCTTCCAAAGCCACCTGGAAAAGCAATGGTAGAGTAGGGATATAGTCTCCTGAGTTAGGACAGTCTTCTTAGATTTTCTCTCCACTGTCTCTTGAAACCAGGCTCTCATAGACTATCACAGAATCCTTGAACTAGGAGGGACCTAAGAGATCATAGTAATACAATGAAAACAGCACTAAACTTGGAGTCAGAAGAGATCTAGGTTTGAATCTTGGCTCTGAAACTTACTAGCCATTACCCCTTACTTCTCCCATGATTTCTCCCCAGCACCACCCCCAAAGTCCTCCCTTAAAACAAATAAGTACTGTCTGCCAAAACAAAAGTCACCCCTTAGCTGTCAGACCTGTGATTTTATCTTTGTGAGGAGCTCCCAAGGAGGAACTTCCCCTACCTTACCAATGTAGATAGGCACCTTCTCTTCACCTTATGGTCTTAGAGTGTTGTATGAAGCACCAGAGATGATAAGTATATGTAATGTTCCATAGTCATGGCCCTCCACCTCTGCAAAGATCATAGACCTGTCTCTGGCAGGGACATGAAGAGGCCATCTGTTCCATTTCCTCCATTTTAAAGGTGAGGAATATGGAACTGACTTATCCAAAGTCACACAGGTAGTAAGCATCAGATATTTGAAATAAAGTCTTCTGACACCAATGCCCCTGCTTTTCCCTGCTCTGCTATATTGTCTTTCTTGCCTGATTTTACACAACCAACATGGGTCAGAGGTGAGATTTGAACCCAGGTCTTTTTCTAACCTTAGACTGACAGTCTATCTATTATGTCATGTTGCCTTTCACTAAAAATTGCTAAAATGAGAGAATTCAATTAAATAAACTCTAGGATTTTTCCAGTTCTGATGCTGTATAATTTTATGATTTTATACATCATCTAGTATACAAGGAACTGTTATAAATGGAGAAAGGTCCAGACCAAGCCTATTCCTGTTCTGTTACTCATTAACAATGCCCTGGAAGTTGTCAAAATAAGGGGAGGGAGAAAATGAGAAACTAGATTTATGATTAGAGCTATAAGGAATATCAGAAGCCATCACATTCAACCCCCTGGTTTTTACAGATGAGGAAAATGAGCACATAAAGGTTGAATGATTTGTCGCATAGCTAATGAGGCAGGATTTGAATTTATGTCTTCCTCTAAAACCTGTGCCCTTTCCACTACGCTAGGCTGCCTCTAGTATAAAACTAGGATCCATAATGAATTTTGAGTATGTCATTTTATAGTGCTTATGAGGTTTGTAATCAGGAAATTCTCCTGTAATCTACTGAATGGACCTGAGCACGCACTCTGTCCCTTTTCAGTATGAGTTGTACTCTGGCCCCTTGTTAGAGGCAGGTGGAGCCCAGTGCCTCCTGCTTGGTTCCATGACTAGAATGACATTGAAGATCATTGACAACAGAGCCAGAGTTACTTCCCCCTTCAGAAGGCTACAAGAGCTGTAAGAAGACTTCATCTACTTTCTCATTTAAGTTCTTCTACCCTATCCCTTTATGATCCTGCAAACTATTCCAAATGTTATAACTGGGTCTGACTCAGGCCAATCTCCTGGTCCATTAGCCCTAAAACTAGAATGAAATGAGACACTCATAATCCATCAAATAGCTAACAATAGGAAGTTTACTTAGCCAAACCAGAGGAAGGACATTTAGATCACAGAAGGGATGTTCGTCCAGGATGGAGCATTGCAGTTGAACATAGCTTCCTCAAGTTGTTCATGCTGCTGGTCTGTGGCCACAAGCCTCAAAGAGCAGCTATGGCCCCCTGAGTCCTAGGTACATTGTATTTAGGTGCCCAGAAAGCTACGTTCCCTAACTCCATTAAATCTCAAGCACAATTTCAAAACCTTTAAAGAAAAAAATTTATAGTGGTTTAAATTTCATGGGAGGAGAGGGGGGAATTAATTTATTGCCCCCACCATACTCCATTCTTTGGTGGTCTCCTAGAGAACCTTCTACCATTTAAATGACATTGTCTGTTACTGGACAATTCTGACTTTAGAGAAAAAAGAAATCTGACATAGACATCTGAAGAAGAAAAAGAAAAGCTAAGAGAATGATCAGAAAGATAACAGAAACAAAACTAAAAAAAAATTGAAATAGCCCCCTGATGGAATAACCAATAATGGAAAAACAAAGACCAGAAATCCTAGATTTCATTTTCCTTCTACTAAAGGACCAAGGCCCAGCTCTAAACAATCTAACACCATGTAGATGGTGGATGATGTCGAATCATTGTAGTTCATAGTGTCCTAATACAAAGAAGTAATCACAAACAAGAGAAGCACTAGGGATGAGGGTCACAAAGAAATTGATAACACTTCCTGCACAGTGACTACCTTCAAGCATGGGTTGGGGTCATCCATAGTAATGTAGTTATTGACACTATTACCCTCTGGGATAGAGCCTGTCCTAATGACTGGGTTGATACCAAGAAATACTTTTTATGACCAAGCACAGCGCTCCCCAACCCATCAGACAGGACCTCCCTGTCCCTGGAAGTTGATAATGATGGGGGAAGAGAGGAGAAGAATATTAAATCCTTGCCCCCTCACAGGCCTCTAAAGGAACTTCCTCTTTCTTCTGCAAAGGCTGAGCAGGCTTTTCTACCCTCCCCTTGTTGCCAGAAAGTTAAACTGCTTCCCAAGAAAGTTACCCATTGGTCTTCCAAACCCTCCTTAGGGAAGAGATGTTCAATGACTTTAAGATACTCTACTGACTGCAATGAGGAGGAATCAGTCAGTTCTAGAGTATAGTAAGTAGTTACAAGAATAAACATATAAACATTCTCCTCCCAATTCTTCTGCGACTCACTCTTAGCTCAATTTCCTACATAACACTGATCCAGCAAAGTTCACATTCAAAGACAGCATTGTTGCCAAGTGAGTCCTGGTCTCAGCTACCACTAAGCTGGATTCCCAAAGGTCACTCTTTGCTCCTTGAGTGTTACAAAGCCAGACTCTGGAATGTCAGGATGCCAGGGTCCTCTCTTGACCTTTCAAAACTCACAAGATTGGAGGCTCCAATCCCTACACCTAAAAAAGAAAAGAATATGCAGAGGCCAAGGCCCAAGGCCCTCTCACAGGGCAACATGACCTCAGAGGGACGAAGGCCCAAGGCCTTTCCCCTTGTAGCACTGTCTCTCACCAGATACCACAAATGCAGCAGTCACTGAGATCTCCCAAGAGCACAGAAAGTAAGAGTCGAGGTAAAAGCTGACTCAGACTCCCTCAGTTCTGGTTATGAAGCCAATATTGTAAGGATTCCCTAACCCTGTAGTTAGCAGACTGAAACTAATTCTAGCATGTTTATGTATTCTCTACAGTATCTCCAAGGCACTTCCATTCCACATTATCATGACCCTCCCTCAAGTAGGCTCCTCAGCCTCTCTGTATATGGAAATACCATCCTTAATGCTTTGTACATGCTCTCAAGATGCCCCGTTACACCCCCATGCCATGTTAAGCATTGCCTTCACAGTTTCAGAGCCGAATGTTTTTCTCCTGTGGTAGGGCCTATTTGTTCCTCAATCCTAGGGCAGAGCAGTGCCACAGGCTGAAGCATTACCCACTGCCAGTTCTGTCCTCTCATGCTGGGACCAAGCAATGTCAACCAGTTTAGGGACCTGAATGTTACTGTAGGTGCTGTCATTGCCCACTTGGGCCAGAGAAGAAGTGCTGCCATGAATACTGCCACTGCTCCCCTGGGGTACCTCCACTGCTGAGCACTCTGACCAGTCAGCAGTCCAGGTCAGAGCTGGCTAGTTCTAGCTCCCAGAACCAGGAAGATAGCTGGAACACCTAAGTGGTTTTACTTGCTCATGTGCTCACTATTTGATACCAAGAAATTATAGAAGTTCCAGGATTTTGTTCAGTGCTTCATTCCCTTGAATTTCTAACCAAATCATTACATAGCACTACATAGGATTTTCTCTATCTTGCAATTTTTTTTTTAGCATCCCAACTTCCCCATATCTGAACGTTACCATAGCTTTATTTCACGTATCCTGTCTGTTAAACCTTGGTCTACCCACACCTTCTTTGGAATTTCCCATTTCACAGTGTGAGTTCCTCTCTTAGGTTCCACTTCAGAACAATTGCATCATTTGTGACTGGCAGACCCAATAGGGATCATTAGCACCTCAACCTAAGCTCGATTTACACCCCAATGACAGTTATTTTGACCTCATTAGCGTTGGTATCTAACTAAATTTAAATACTAGACAAAACTGGATGACAGTGGTGAATCAAGTCTTCCAAAGATATGGACCCTCCAAAGAAAATAATTGACTGTTTGACTATTTGACAATATGTAACTATTTGATATTGCAATGCTACTGAGTAGAAATATTTAAGAGAATTGACATATATGCATTTGTTAGGAAAATTGGTATCAATGAAGACAAGTGAAATTCATCAAAATCTAATTACTACCCAGATATCTGGGGTGATTTGACACATTAGTTAGTTTTTATTTTGTTTTAAGAATTGAGGCATCACTAAATTCTAGCAATAATTCAGAATAATTCAGAAAGTCACATTTGACCATCTGTCATATAACCTTAGTTCACCAATAAAATGTAGGCAATTAGTGTCCAGATTGTTATAATTAGTTTAGGACTGGATTACCATTAGAAATCAAAATAAAATTATAATGATGATCTATAAATAAAATGTTTCCTGAGAGCAAACTGCTCATGGGAAATCCATGAAATTCTTCAAGGAATCATAAGGTTCCTTTGTTTCCTGGGAAAGATTTCTAGTCAAATGGAGCCCTGGAACAATTTTGAAAAATTACTTACCTCCTACTAGTATATACAATTCACTCTTGGAGATTATTTTGCTCACTCCATCTCACTCTTAAGATTAGATCTATTACAGCACCTGAAATTTATATGTAAAATTTATGAAAAGTCGAGTGTCTCATGCTTAATACTGTATTGGATTGTTATTTAATTCTTGTGGCATCACTCATTTAAGTCATCTCTCCCAAAGTAGACAATCAGCTCACTGAGGGGAAGGGATTGTGCCTTCTCCTTGTATTTCTCAAAAGGCAGGCACTCCTACAACATTACTTGTTGATTTTGCATTTGTTGAATTTGATTCAGAGAATCAATCTACAATAAGCCTGTACCATTCCCATGCATAAGTAAAGCCAATCAGTCTGCCAGTCAACAAGCATTTATTAAGTGCCTACTACAAAGGCCAGGCACCATGCTAAGTGTGGGGGTACTGAAAAAGGCATGAAATAGTTCCTGCCAAAGGGGAGAGACAATTAGGGAAGGATGATGCACATACAAGATGTAGACAAGATAAAGCGGGGATAATCAACAGAAATAAGGCCCTGATACTAAGGGAGATAGATCACGTCTTGTAGAAGGGGAGATTTTAACTGAAAGTTGAAGGAAACCAAGGAAGGAGGGGGATGAGGAAGGTAAGAATTCCAGGCATATGGGACAAGCAGTGAAAATGACTAGAGCCAGAGACGAAGTGAGTTGTGCAAAGATGAATGAGGAGGTAGGTGTCATGCTGTCACAGAGCGTGTGGCAGGGGGTAAAGGGTTAAGACTGGACAGGCAGGAGGGGGGCAGATGATAAAGGTCTTTGAGTAAGAAACACAGGATTTTTCTGTTAGATCCAGGAGCCATTAGGGTTAACTGAATGAGGGCAGTGATTAATAATACTGTGTGGTGTGATTTGAGGGATTGAGATCATGCTTCCTCCACCCCTACTTCCACCCCTCACCTCTTCCCCCATCCCTCCCTGGCCCTATAGATGTTCCTGTCTTGACTACACAATTGAAATTTCTATCATTAAGTTATGGGGGCTTAAATTAGTATTACCTCTAGAGTGCCCTACTTTTAAAATACGAAACCTAGGGACGGCTAGGTGGCACAGTGAATAGAGTACCGGCCATGGAGTCAGGAGGACCTGAGTTCAAATTTGACCTCAGACACCTAACACAAAAAACTAGCTGTGTGACCTTGGGCAAGTCACTTAACTCCGACTGCCCTACCTTCCCCCCTCCAAAAAGCAAAAAAAAAAAATACAAAATCTAATCTGAAAGGTACAAATCATTAACTCACTTTTTAACCCATTAGGAGGGTGCTATTTATCAGTTCCCTAGAACGAAGCAGAACACAAAGTAACAGGCAATTTCTGATGAAAAATAGGGCAGCGAAGGAAAATGCAACGGAGTACCACATGAGGAAGACAGCTGCAGTAAGGGGCTCTGGGCAAAGGGGAGAACTAGTCTCTGAGCACCTGTACGTGTGTTAGGGGACGGAGAGAGGTAAGAGGGAAAGGGGAAGGCTATGTCTAAATGGTAGCAAAGGGAAGAACGCTGATGACAAACTTCCTTTAAAATTTTGTCCAGGGCTGGACATTTCACATATTATAATCGATTCCTATCCTCTTAAAGGCTAAGCTGAGACCCAGGTAAGTGACACTGACTCAAGGTCACACTGAGAATCATTGTCACATCTGTAACCAGAAACCGCACCAGCGCCCTTTTCTTGCTGCCCTACTTTTGGAAACACACCTGCTGGATTCACACACCATGAGAGCCAGCTCACGGGGAAGAGACATAATCTCTGACTAACATCCACACCTGAATTGCTCTCAGAAGGGGGCTGGAGGTCAGTGGAACTGATGAGTCACTTATGTGTGCTCTCGGTAGTTCATACCTAATATCTGTAACAAGTACAATATATGATTTCTCCTTGGATACAATAATAGTGAAGATGTATGTCAGTGTGGTATATTTTTGCTGTGTTAATTTACTGATTTCCCATCATACCTCTACATTATAGCTAAAAGAGCTTATTTGCCATGGGGGAAATACGTTGGTCTTTATATGTTACATGCCATTTCCTATGTCTGTTTCTTTACAAAAGTTGCTCCCTATGCCTAGAAAGCTTTCCTTCCTAATCTCTACCCCTTTGGAATCTTCCCTTCAAAACTTGACCCAAGTGCTATCTCTTTTAAGAGACCTGTTCTGCTTCCCTCAGTTGTTAGGGTCATCTCTAGTCATCTTGACCTGTCTTACCACTGAACTCAGATGACCCTGGAGTAGAGAGTGAGGCTGGTGACTTTGCACAACCCTGCCTCACTCAAATCCAATTCACTTGCAAGTCAAGACATCTCCCTTCTCATGCCACTGGTCCTCTTTGAAAAGGAAAAACGAACAATAACAATGGTGCCATTCTCCCACTCCCCAACCCTTTTATTTTTTTAATCTGGGGCTGATTTAGGCTAGTCTATTTCTTCAGAAATAGCATTGCAAGGAAGTAAGACCCTCAAAGATCATCTAACAAGTAACAAAAGAAGTTTTACTTATCCATAATATGGAAAGGACTGTCAGCAGGAATATAGCACTGATTTAGTTAGTTAGACTTGGCCTCCGCTGGGAAATGTGTCTATCAGTAGAGTGTTTCATTGTGCTGGTAACTTGCATGGCAGTGGGATACCCACCAACTCCAAAGAGCACTGATTCCTGGGTTGGCATTTTATCCCCTAGGCAAGCAGGAAGCCAAGTTAACAGTTCGTGTTACTCCTGAAACAATCAAGTCTCAGGGGTAGCTTTCCTACCTTTTTAGGGATATCAGGCAAGTTACATGGCAGATATTGCTTGCACTACACCACACCTCTGGGTGGGCAAAGTCTTTTAAGACCTTGTCATCTAAATGACCTTCCAAAACTTAAATGGCTTTAGGCCTGTTAGTGATAACCCTGACCTTGGGGATACAAGTTGGCATGGACAACCCTGGAGGAGGAGTTTAGCATAGGTAAAAGAAAAAAAAACAAAAAGAAAAAGAAATATAGAGGAGGGAGGCAGAAAGAAAACACCTCGCCCCCATGGCAAGAAAACAGAATGACCAAAAGTTGGGGAACCAAAAATGACCAGAAATCTTGGGCTTTTCCTCCCTCCTCAGAAAGGAGAAAATTCTACATCTGTCTGGGTGGGTGATGCTGGGGCAGTTCCCAGTGGATCTTCTGATATAAATTCAGAGTGACCAATAGGACAGGCACGTGACAGTGGATAGAGCACTGCTCCTGGAGTCAGGAGGACCTGAGCTCAAATCCAGCCTCAGACACTTACTAGCTGTGTGACCACGAGCAAATCACTTAACCTCTGTTTACTTCAGTTTCCCCATCTGTAAAATAGGGATGGTGATAATAGCACCTACTTCTCAATATTGTTA
This sequence comes from Pseudochirops cupreus, assembly GCA_028627135.1. Taxonomy (NCBI): domain Eukaryota; kingdom Metazoa; phylum Chordata; class Mammalia; order Diprotodontia; family Pseudocheiridae; genus Pseudochirops; species Pseudochirops cupreus. The sequence continues at coordinate 77,346,717 of CM053581.1, forward strand.
TGAGGATCAAAAGAAATGATGACTGTAACTCGCTTAGCACAGTGCCTGGCTATATAACATATAATAACATAGCTGTTATTATAGTGGGAGGACATCAAGAGTAACAGGGCAACAGCACAGATCAAAGCATCCTCAATTTAGAACCAGAAGGTATCTTAGAGGTGGTCAAGGTGAATGCCCTCTTTCTACAGATGAAGAAGCAAGGTCAAGAAAGATTAAGTAGCTGAGGTTTTTAAAAAATATTTTGATAGCTATATATTGATATAATTTGTTTCCTTTGTAATCTTATGTATTTTATTTTATACTTTAAAAACATTCTGATAAGAGGTACACAGGCTTCACCAAACAGCCAAATGAACATATGATAGAAAAAAAACGGTTAAAAACTGCTGGTAGAATAGCAAGATCCTTGCCCGGATAAGGACAGTCAGACAGAGAACTAACAAAGCCCCAAAGTAAAACTTTTTCCAAACATTTCTAAACCCTACTGCCTGCACTTCGATTATCATCCTTAATCCCTTTCTACCTGCATGTGGACCTGTGAGATTTCACCATATCTTTCCTGGAACCAGGCTTCCAGGTCATTTATTTCCAAACCATGACATCAGGGCAGCTAGGTGGTGCAGTGAATAGAGCACAGCCCTGGAGTCAGGATACCTCAGGCACTTGACACTTAACTAGCTGTGTGACCTTGGGCAAATCACACAACCCAATTGCCTTGCCATCCCCTCTTCTAAAAAAAAAAGAGTTCAAACCATGACATCATGTTCTGAACTACTGGGTCCCCCCTCCCCCACTTCAAGCTACATTTTAGTATGGTGTACCTCATTAGAAGGTAAGCACCTTGAAGGCTGGGACTACTTACCTGACTAGCATCTGCACTCCCCTGGAGCCTACCACAGTGACAAATGCATTTTTCATTCATTCATTCATATCTTTTCGACCTCTGGAGGTAAACAGTCTTCAGTTAAAATAATTAGCTAATTAATGGTTGTATAGTCACAAAATCCTCCTAGATTAACATGCTAGTGAATTTGAGCCAGAACAAAAGGTAATCTAAGGAGACAAGGTCATTTTTCTCCACCCAACTAGACCACATTCCTGCTTTTATCACACATACTAATCTGCAGCAAAACTTGGTTGCTTTGAGTGTTTTTTTCGGTCATCAAAAAAACTCAATAGAAGCATATATATTTTGTATTTACTTAAATGTGTACATTTTTCTCACCTGCATCCAAAAATGTAAACTCCTTGAGAAAAGAGATTTTACTTTTGCTTATGTATATCCAACATTTTGCATTGTGCCTAACATGTACAGTAGGTGCTTAATAAATGCTTACTGAATTAAACTGAATTGAATTCATGTAACTTATCATTTATTCCTTCCTACATCTACTTTCTGAACTAAAAGTGTAAACTATCGAGTTCCATACTATATTCTTTAAAACAGACTTTACAATCTGAAATTATGCAAGGAAAGTAATTAAATTGTCCCTACACTTTGACCCAGAAATTCTGTTTAGTCATATGCCCCAAGAAGGTATATGACAATAAGGAAAGGGCCCATATACACCAAGATATTTACAGCAGCACTGTCTGTGGTAGCAAAGAACTAGAGACAAACGTTCTACTGCATTCAGATGCCTCAATTTGCTTGGTCACTTGACAATAAACACCAATTTATTTACAGGTTTTTGCCAACACAAAGAATGCTGTAATAAATAATGAATACTTGTATGTATATGAGATTTCTCCCAACAGCTCTGACTTCCTTGCAGGTTCGTGTTAAGCAATGTCATTACTCGGTGACAGAAGATGAAAGTTTTACACATCTCTAACATAATTCCAAATTGTTTTCCAAAATGGCTAAACCCACTTACAGCTAGGTTCTCATACTTCTTTTGTATGAAACTTCTCTTTCTCCACTAGTTACTGCTTACGTGGCTACAGACTGACTCAGTTCTCCTCTAAACTAAAAAAAAAAAAAGCAGAAACAAAGAAAGCCTAGCTTTGACTCCAGTCCCTTCCAGCACTATCACATCTCTTGCCTTCACGGCCAAACTTCTTCGGCAAAACCTCTGCCTTCAGTACCTCACCAGTCACCGTGTCCTCAACACTTTCCAGTCTTACTCTGTTTTAATTAATTTTTAAAATTATATTTAAAAGTCACTTATTCATTTAAATTTTATTCAAAAGTATACCATGGCTGGAATTCTCTCCTTCCTCATATACGCTTCCTGGTTTTCCTGGCTTCCTGGGATATCACCTTCTATAATAACCCTTTCTCAATCTCCTTAATTCTAGCGCCTTCTTTCTGTTAATTATCTCCCATTTATCCTGTCCATAACTTGGTTGTACCCAGCTGTTTGCATGGCTTCTCTCCATTAGGCTGTGTGCTTCTTAAGACCAGGGGTTTCCCACCCCCACCCCGCTTTGTATCACCAGCACCTATTTAGCACAGTATCTGGCCTACGGGAGTAGTTGTCTATAAGTGCTTGTTGATTGAATGAATTGGAGAATGCCAAAACAAATTATGGCACATGAATATAATGGAATATCAGCTAGTATAAGAAACTATAAACATAACAAATAAAGAAAAACATGGATTTATATGAGGTGATGCAAAATGAAGTAAGCAGAACCCGGAAAACAATGTAGAAAAAATGAGTGCAACAATGTAAATGAAAATCAGGATTACAAAGAAATTGAAACTAAAAGCTGTGAAATTATAATAACACAGAGAGAGAGAGAGAGACAGAGACAGAGAGAGGGAGGGAAAGGGAGGGAGGGAAGGAGGGAAAGGGAGGGAGGGAGGGAGGGAAAGGGAGGGAGGGAGGGAGAGAGAGAGAGAGAGAGAGAGAAGAGAGAGAGAGAGAGAGAGAGAGAGAGAGAGAGAGGGAGGGAAAGGGAGAGAGACAGAGACAGAGACAGAGACAGAGAGAGGGAGGGAAAGGGAGGGAAAGGGAGGGAGGGAGGGAGGGAGAGAGAGAGAGAGAGAGAGAGAGAGAGGGAGAGAGAGAGACTGAATATTATGTCAGACTTTTTTGATCTATTTAGATTTGTGGGCTTCCTTCCTTTCTTCTTCCCTCTCCCTCCTCTTTCCTTCCTTTCTTCTTTCCTATTTTAGTGTAAGGAATGGCTTTCTGGGAGGGAATAGAGGTGAGGAATACAGTGGAAGATATAAGTGATTTAAAAATAAAATATATCAATAAAGTTTATTTTTAAACAGAAAAAAATAAACCACACACACATATGTAAAATTTGAGGGGCCTTTGAAACCAACCCCTTCATTTTAAAGTAGCTCAGAGATGTACCCAAAGTTGCACAGTTAAATGTCAGGGTCAGCATTTGAGTCTAGAACCTCTGAGTCTAAGTACACTTCTCATGCTACTACGCCACATACAGAGCCTTAGTTATCTAGAGAGTATCTCCCAGATGGTTGAGGTTCACGTGGATTGTATATTCCACATAAAGCAGTGGAATGTAGAATTGGCTTCCCCTTCCCCCTTTCTTTCCTCCCTTCTCTGCCCCAGCCCTATACATACCAACCTATGGGATGCGGTTCATATAAATGGAAGTCTCCATGTCTTAAAATGTTTTACCTAGGATCGTTGCCTATGCTGCTAATCACTTATATATCATAAATGCCCCACCCTTCCTTAGTTCTGTTAAAACAAAGGTTAAGGTCCACATCTTCCTGTCCCACTAGATTTTCTTCTGCCTAGGCTAGATTCAAATCTAGGAATAAACTGGATCCTATCTTCACCTGTCTCCATCCTAACCAAAAAACTTAGTAAACTCTCTGCAGTGTTGAATGGTTCACTCATGACAAGTATTTGCCCAATTTATAATTATGTAACTATATTATATGATTATAGTTATTGATAATAATGTAGTCCCTGGGTAAGAGGCAATTTAGTTTAGTAGAAAGAGAACTTAAATGAGAGTCCAGAGAAACAAGACACTTGACTTTCTGAACTGGAAAAAAAAATTTCATACATATGTGCATGAATGCACACACACATACTGATAGCATCCAGTGCATAGTGGGCTCTTATTAAATGTTTGTTGAATGACTGATAGTATTATGATTTGAGTATCTCTACTATATCAGCACCATAGGTTATTTGGAAGAATACCTCATCTCTGCCTTCAAGGAGTTTATAATCTAGCTGAGGAGACAAGACTAATATCCATGAAACATCAGCAAACAATAAAAGATGGTAATACAGTGGGTTACTATGAAATAATGAGACTAGATTTTATTGTCAAATGTCAGAAATTTCTCCTCTTCATTTATACCACTATCCCTAGGTCAAATTATCTGCACCACCTTTTCCTTAAACTATTACAATATCCTCTTAAATGAAATTTCTGCATATAGTATCTCATCTCCAATCCATCCTCAGCACCGTTCCCAAAGAATCTTCCAAAAAAATAGCTCTTGCTCTCAGTTGCCTCCAGAATAAAACAAACTGCTTTGTTTGATAACATTTGAAATCTTCACCATCTGGCTCCACCCAATCTTTCTGGACTTATTTCATATTATTCTACTTCTGGCCTATTTGCTGTTCTTACTTCCACCTCTGTGCCTTCACACGAACCATCATGCGTGTCTGGAATGCACCTCTCTCTCCACCACTGCCTTTTAAAATCTTTAGATTCACTGAAGGTTCAGCTTCTCTGATCTCTCTAGTTGATATTCTTTTCTTTCTCAAAGTACCTCATATTTATTTAATGTCTCTCCAAGTAGAATGTATGCTCCTTGAGGTCAGGAACTATTTTTCACTCTCTCTATATGTAAGCATCCCTTCCAGGACTACTTTCCCAACTTCCATTGGTACTAGAAGGCTTAGTCCCCACAGGGTAGCTGCTACTAGTAGCATCAGGGCTCTAGGGGTAACCCTGAGAAACCAGGTTTCTAGTCAGTCATAAGCTCCCACAGATGTTCTTTCCACTGATGATCAGTCAGTAACCTCAATCTTTTAGCAAATTTATTTACAAAACATTCTCCCTAAATTCAAGTGCATACTCTAACAATACACATAGGGTCCATGGGAAGAATGGACGTAAACATAACATATAAAACATAAACTTGTGGATACAAGGTACAAAGGGCACATGAGGCTAAGAGGAAACTGCTAACTCTTGGTGACTGGAAGTTAGTCCTTTTCTGTCTTCACAGAGGCCTCATGAAATTCCTCTTAGATATAGCTCTCTGCTGGGCTTTGAGGTTCAGTGTTCTTGTTGAATCAGTAGCTAGTACTTCTCCCTGCTACGAAAGGTCACACTCCTTGAAACTGCTTCCTACCTTTTAGGGGTATCTTTTTTGTATCTATCTGGGGATTGATTTCAAACTAACCAGTCTATAATTTCCATAATACTAACTGAAATGAAAAGGACATTTGCTTATTTCTAGTCTTTTGAACTGTTCTGGTTCTCCATGATTCCTTAAAGATTACTGAAAATGTTTTCCTAATCACATCTTCATATTAACTTAATATTCTGGGTTTTAAAAACTCTAGAACAAGGAACTTGAACATAGAGCAGTATTTCTCAAAATTTTTTTTGCTCATAACACATATATTCTTTGCTGTGGGGAACCACAATACACTGAATGTTTAAGCTGGCAACATCATGGAAGAGTAAGAGAATTGTTATTTTACTATTCTATTAATACAAATTATTAAATTGGGATTTAGGTTTTTCTCCTTTATTTCCTCATTTAAGGCTGCAACTCCTGTAAAAAGCCAGTGTTGGGAGGATATGGCTGATTGATGAGATTGTCCTAGCCCTCAAGAACATGATCTTCAATCTTGGGCAAGACTACGCCCACCTAGGAGATGTTACTTCAGTCTAGAGTGTTAACAGAATTCAGTCTAGGAGAGTTCTTACCCTGAGAAAAAGAGCTTGTGTCTTAGATCCCCTCCATTAGAGTTTAGGGTGACCCCACTCATGAAGGAGAAAACCAGAGTGGTCTGGATGGAGATTTAGGCCCTTGTCCAGATTGCTTGAAGTGGCTGAGTTTCATGAAGTCAGGTTCTCCGCAGGAGGAGCTGAAGACTTCTAGCCCACCTCCTCATTAAATGTTCACCAATCAGTGTTGATCTTCACTTGTCAGAGGCATTCCCTTTTACAAAGGTATTTACTTCATTCAGTGTCGCCATTGGTGGTCTTTGGTTCAAGACAGACTGCTAATCATCAATTTATTGATTATTAGCTAGCTTAATTAATAAATTGATTATTAATTACCCAGAAACTCTGTTGCTAAGAGTTTTTCATTCCTTACAAGAGTCAAGAGATTTTTGCATGAGCAGTTTCCCTTCAACAAACACAGATATTTTGGGGTGAATTCTTTGCAAGCTCAAGGTCATCATGTCCCAAGGTTGATACGTGTGTGTTAATGGAAAGTTTTGTATATTTTAGGTTTGTTCTTTGTAAATGGGGGCTCAGAGCTTGCTCGAGTCATCTAAGATAGAATCACCTATATAGAAGATGCTAGGAACCTGCATATATATATATATATATATATATATATGAACATTCTATAGTGGCCTATTAAGTGATTGGGAGCAGTCTTTTTCCATTGCCTATATAGCCAGAATAGTGTGTATTTTATAAACAACCTGGTTGAGTTCATTCTGTCTTCTTTCCTGCATTTGCATCTAAAGGTGAAAGATTCCTTCACCCATGGCAAGTGACACCATATAATAAGGGGAAAGTACTTAAGGAATACTTCCTCTTCCCCCTTAGGCCTTGTGGCCTAGAGAAATGAGATTGGGGTTTTGGCCTGATTCATTTTTGTCCTTTTCAGTTCGGGGTGCAGGAAAAGGAGTCTCCAAAGCAGGATGTGAACCACCGAGATCTCAAAGTTCAGGAATACAGGCCAGATGTTGCAGTCATCACAAGCCCTGAGAATCAAGGGTTTGGGACACTAGCCCAGTGGGGCTTTGGAATTGAACTTGGTGAGATTAATGCTATGTAAGAACTGAGTTAAACCATAAACCCAATCTCCTTCCCTTCTCCTCCCTGGAGACTAAAGTGGTATAAATGGGATTATGTCCCCAAGGTGTCAGAGAAAATGTTTGTATGTTTGTGCTTTCTGTGTCTTTTTAGTAAATATTCCTCTGTAAAACTAATATGATAAGTTTACATGGAACTGAGATGCCAGTCACTGGACTTTTTTTTTTTGAGGCGCAATTGAGGTTAAGTGACTTGCCCAAGGTCAAATGGCTAGTGTGTCAAGTGTCAGAGGTCACATCTGAACTCAGGTCCTCCTGACTCCAGGGCCAGTGCTCTATTCACTGCACCACCTAGCCACCCTGAGTCAGTGGACTCTTAAAAAAAGAAGATGTGCTTAAACTGATGGTATACAACAGAGAATTCCCCCAACCCCATCATGGCACTAGAGAAATGGAAGAAAAGAGGTGGTAAAAGTTAACACACCTGGTCCTCAAAAAGTCAGACCAGAGCAAAACCACAGTACATATTTTTCAATTAACAAGTATTTTTTAAAAAGAGTCCCTCCAACCACCTTTCCCCCATTAATTAAATTCTTTTTAAAAAGCAAAACATGTTTTGTTTATTTTGCAAATGCTATACTTAATCTATTACATGTTCTGGGTTAATAATGTTTATATTAAACAAAGTTATAAACTTTATTTTTATTTTATATGAAATAATAGAATATCTCATGTATATTTTTTTTTTTTGCTTTTTGGAGGGGGGAAGATAGGGCAATTGGGGTTAAATTATTTGTCCAAGGTCACATAGCTAGTTTTGAGTTAAGTGTCAGAGGTCATATTTGAACTCAGGTCCTCCTGACTACAGGGCCAGTGCTCTATTCACTGTACCACCTAGCTGCCCAAATATCTCAAATTTAACTATTACATATTCTGGGTTAGTAAAATTTATATTAACAAAGTTATGTATAAACTTTATTTTATATAAAATAATAGAATATCTCAAATTTAACAGCATATCAAGTTAATATCAACCACCCTGCTCAACCATGCTGGTATAATACTGCAGCATACCCATTGAGAATCAAAATCCTAGAGGATGGGTCTCAGGAATAAAGATTGGTTCTTAAGGCAAAGGGAATTATCTGGAAAAGTTGAGAATTAGAACTAAGTAGAGCTTTGTCTGTTTTCCCTTGACTGTATTAAGAAATTGAAATGTAGTTTTTCTCATCAAAACTCTAATCTTAAGTATCAAAAGCTAAGTGTAATGAGAAAAAAAATGAAAATGACAAATGTTGGAAGGACTATGAGAAAATAGGAGCATAATGAATTGCTGGTGGAGCTGTGAACTGCTCTAGTCATTCTGGAAAATAATGTATAACTAGGTCCCCAAACTTACTAAATGTGCACTTTGACCCAGTAATGCCACTATTAGTCCTATATCTCAAAGGGACAAAAGAAAGAGGAAAAGGATCCATATGCAAAAAAATATTTAAAGCAGTTCTTTGTGGTAGTAAAGAGTTGGAAACCAAGGAAGTGCCTATCTGCTGGGAAATGGATGAACAAAAGATGGTATATTAATTAACTGATTTAACTAGCATTTATATAGTGCCTTAAAATGTGAAAACTGCCTTTACAAATATTATCTTATTTTACCCTCACCATCTTTGAAGGTAAGAGCTATTATTATCCCCATTTTATAAATGAGAGGTAATCAGAGGGTAAGTGACTTGCTCAGGGTCATATGGCTAGTAAATGTCTGAGGCTGGATTTGAACTCAGGTCTCCCTGACTTCAGGCCCATTGTTCTATTCACTGATCAATTAGCTGAAACTGTGACTTGTATTGGAAAAGTTAACACTAAAAAAGGATTCTACCAGTATAACAGGGTTCTTGGTTCTGCTATTTTAATTCCTGAGGTTGTGTAAATCATTTAATCAACAAATATTTATTAAGCACCAACTGTGTGCCAGGCACTAGGGTTAGGCCCTAGGGATTAAAAAGCAAAAGTTCCCTCGAGGAACTTAGTCCACTGGGGAGACTAAACTATGTTTACACGTAAGTACAACCTAAATGCAATTAAGCATAAAAAGATGGGGAGAGGGAGAGGCAAACAACTGGGGGACTACGGAAAAGCAACCTTTTGGAAGGGGATCTTGAGCAGAGTCTTGAGGGAAGTTGTAGGATTCAAGAAATACAGGTAAGGAGAAAGTGTATTCTAGGTACAAGCTAAGGCACAGAGGCGAAAGAAGGGTTTGCCTGCAGCATAGTTTTCATGAGAGGGTCTAAAGTCTAATGAGTCTGAATAATGAACTATGTACCCCATGTGGAGAGAAAGGGATAGAGATAGCTCTAGGGCAGTGGTTCTCAACCTTCCTAACACCACGACCCTTTAATACAGTTCCTCATGTTGTGGTGACCCCCAACCATAAAATTATTTTTGTTGGTACTTCATAACTGTAATTTTGCTACTGTTATGAATTGAAATGTAAATATCTGACATGCAGGATGTATTTAAATTGAACATAACCCATAGGCTAAGAAGCGCTGCTCTAGAGGAAGGAGGGTTTATACATAATATTGGAGGAATGTAAGAGGCAATTGAGAACTAGTAGTGTCGGATTTGTATTTCAGAGGGACAAGCACTCCCTTGAAGTTGTAAAGAGTGATTTGGACTATCCCTAGGTTTGACCTGGAAGAGGCACTTAAATCATGGCACAGTTTTACAAGAGAGACACTCAGACTAAAAGAACGTAGACTGGGGGGAAACAAGTGCTACCCAGAACTTAACAAGCCAAATGGAAAGTGTCAGTTGTACAGGGGCACCAAGAGACAGAAGAAATAAAAAGAACCTCAAAGACAGGCATAGCTGCCATAAAGGAGGAGATAGAGGTGGTACATTAGATCTCAGCAGGCATTTCATGATAAAGATGTCAGGCTGAAGCTACCAGTGGTATTCACCTCTTCAATACCTGTGGCAGGTTTTAAAAAAATGGTCTGCTCCTTCCCCAACATTACTTCTCCATACCAATCTAGTGAAAGAAACCATAATATACTCTGCTTACTTCTTTTCTGAAATGCTTTCTGTGTTGTGAATTGCCTCAAATATAGAGAGGATAGGGGTTATTAGGAGATACACAAAAATTCTAATTAGGACAAAGAACTAACCTCTGCCTGAATGATAGGAATTTTACAAACTGAACTACTGTGATTGTTTTATCAACTGTATGATATAAACTACATAAAGGAGCAGAGGAAGAGACCACATAGACCTGAGAGTCCTTAGGCTAAAAAGTCAGCTAATTTTGTATAACAGAGTATGGCTGATCAAATCTCCAGAGAGAAGGCAGAGAAAAGAAAGCATTGGCTGGAGAAAAGATCACACCCTAAACAAAGCAAGGCTGGGGAAGGGACTCAGCTCCACCTGATCCAGCACAGACAACAGAGCAGAAAGGATCAAGTACTAGCAGACAGTTTCTATAGTCTATAGCCCATACCCAAAAATGTTACAGAAAATTTTAAGAGTAGATAGGGAGAAGGAAAAGAGAACTACAGAGACTGACTGTGAGATGCTTCTGCAAAAAATAAGGATACTTGTTTTAAAGTGGGCTTACCAACAGAGCCAACATGGTGGACTTGGCTTGAACTCTCCCAAATTCCCCTTTAAACAACTTTAAATAATGCCTCAAAATGAATTCTGGAGTGGCAGAACTCACAGCAACTTCAGGTGAAACAACATTCCAGCACAAGACAACTTATAAGGTCAGCAGAAAAAGGTCTGTCCACAGGGGTGAGAGTGGAGTAAAATCCAGCACAGGCAATGACCCAGGAAGACAATAGCTGATCTTTGGGGCAACTGAATCAGCAGGCAGCAGCAGCTTCTGGAACTGAAATTTCAATCCATAGACAGTAAAGGGGTCAAACAATTGGTCAGAAGGAGATTACAGGGGTTGCTTTGCTGGCACTGGGTGTACAACCTTGTTGTATTGCCCCTACTCAGATCTGGGTCACAGTTCTGAGTCTCAGTCTTAGGACAAAGAGGAACACTAGCTTGATTTGCAGGTGAGCTGGGACCCTGGTCACAATTCCAGGGTAGAGAAGAATACATGTCATCACTTATAGACAAGAGCAGAGTAGTAAACACACCTCTCCTTAAATCATACCACATTAAACAAGAACTTAAAACTTACAGACACTACCGTTCCCCTTCTACCTCCCCCCCCCCCAAACTAGCTCTGAAAAAAACTGCATAAAACTGTGAAATTAGGGATAGTGACCCTCTACCCTGGAAGTAAAGCCCAACTTTAACATAAAGTTAAAAGTCAAGAAATAGGTTGGGAAATGAGCAAACAACAAAAAAGGAAGCTAGCTATAGAAAGTTACTATGCTTACAATGACAAGAAAGATAAAAACAAAACTCAGAATAAAACAACAAAGCCAAAACTTCCATATCCAAAGCCTCAAAGAAAAATGTGAATTGCTCTCAGACCACCAAAAAAATTTCCCAGAAGAGATCAAAAAGGATTTTAAAAAATCAAATTTAAAAATCAAATAAGAGGGGTAGAGGAAAAATTGGGGAAAGAAATAAGAGTGATACATGAAAACCATGGGGAAAACAAGAGTCAACAGCATGGTAAAGGAGGCACAAAACATACTGAAGAAAATAACATAATGAAGAACAGAATAGGCCAAATGGTAAGAGGCACAAAAATATACTGAAGAGAAGAACTCCTTAAAAGACAGAATTGGTCACATAGAAAAAGATATACAAAAATTCATTGAAGAGAAGAACTTAAAAAGAAGAATAAGCCACATGGAAAAAAATGTACAAAAATTCACTGAAGAAAAAGAAAAGAACTCCTTATAAGGCAGAACTGGACAAATGTTAAATGAGGTATAAAAGCTCACTGAAGAAAATAATGCCTTAAAAATTAGAAGTGGGCAAGTGGAAGCTAATGAGTCCACAAGACATCAAGAAACAATAAAACAAAACCAAAAGAATAAAAAAATAGAAGGCAATGTAAAATATTTTAAAAATTGATTTATTTACTTTTAGTTTACAAGATTCAGTTCCACAATCCCTTGAGTTTCAAATTTTCTTCCCTCCCTCCCCCCCCCCAATGGTGGCATGCAATCAAGTATAGGATCTGCAGATATTTTCACTTTGGACATTAGTCTGGTTGTATAGAAGGGTTGTAACCAATGGAGTGAACACTGGGAAAAAAGAAAGAAAACCAAACATGGAAAAGAACGATAGCATGTCTTGCTTCAGTCTCCATTTAAACTCTGTTCTTTCTAGATCTTTCTCTGAATGTAGCTATCTCCTTCCATCCTGAGACTTTTAGGGTTGTCTTATAACTGTGCATTGCTGAGAAGAGTCCAGTTTATCAAAGTTGGTTGTCACACATACGCTGTGTCTGTGATTGTGTACAATTTTTTGCCTGGTTCTGCTCTTCTCACTTAGCATCAGTCTGTATAAGCCTCTCCAGGTGAATATGAAGACCATCTCCTCCCCATTTCTTATAGCACAATAGTATTCCATTACATTCATATACCACAACTTGTTTAGCCCTTCCCCAGTTGATGGGCATCCCCTGAATTTCCAGTTTTTTGCCACCACAAGGAGAGCTGCAATAAATATTTTTGTACATATGGGTCTTCCTCCCACTTCTGTGACCTCTTTGGGATACAACCCCAGAAGTGGTATTACTGGGTCAAAGGGTATGCAATTATTTATAGCCCTTTGGGCATGGTTCCAGACTGCTCTCCAGAATGGTGGAATCAGTTCACAGCTCCACCAACAATGCATTAGTGTTCCAATTTTTCCACTTCCTCTCCAGCATTTGTCACTTTCCTGTTTTGCCATCTCGGTGAATCTGGCTGGTGAGATGTGGTTGTTTTGATTTGCATTTGCATTGAAAGTTGTTTAATCTGCATTTCTCCAATCAATAGTGATTTAGAGCATTTTTCCATATGCTTATGGATATCTTTAATTTCTACCTCTGAAAATTGCCTGTTCATATCCTTTGACCATTTATCAATTGGGGAATGACTTGTATTCTTATAGGTTTGACTCAATTCCCTGTATATTTTAGAAATGAGGCCTTTATCAGAGACATTGGTTGTAAATATTCTTTCCCAATTTCCCACTTCCCTCTTAATCTTGGTTACATTGGCTTTGTTTGTACAGAAACTTTTCAGTTTAATGTACTCAAGGTTATCCATTTTGCATTTTATAATGCTCTCTAACTCTTCTTTGGTTATAAAGTCTTCCCTACTCCATAAATCTGACAGGTAAACTATTCCTTGCTTCCCCAGATTACTTACGGTATCAGCCTTTATACCTAGATCGTGCACCCATTTAGACTTGATTTTGGTGTAATGTAAAATATCTTGCTGGAAAAACAACTGACCTAGAAAATAGATCAAGAAGAGAAAATTTAAGAATGATTGGACTACCTGCAAGCCGTAATCAAAAAAGAATCTAGACATTCTGTTTCAAGAAATTATCAAGGAAAAGTGCCCTGATATTCTAGAGCCAGAAGACAAAATAGAAATGGAAAGAATATACTAATCATCTCTTGAAAGAGATACCAAAATGAAAACTCCCAGGAATATTACAGCCAAATTCAAGAGTTCTCAGGTCAAGGAGAAAATATTGGAAACAGCCAAAAAGAAAGTTCAAATATTGTGGCACCAGAGTCAGGATAACACAAGATTTAGTAGCATCTACATAAAAGAATCAGAGGCCTTGCAATGAAATTCCAAAAAGCAAAGGAGCTAAAATTACAAACAAAAATCATGTTCCTAGTGAAACTGAGCATATCCCTCAGGGGAAAATACAGATATTAATGAAATAGAGGACTTTCAAGCACTCCTGATGAAAAGAGCAGAGCTGAATAAAAAATCTGACTTTCAAACACAAGACTTAACAGAAGCATAAAAAAGGTAAACTGGTCAGAGGAAGGACTGCCTCCCTGGAGTAATCAGGGTGTCGACCACACAAGAGCAAAAGCCCTAGACTGATTAACCTAAGAGTTGTAACCTCTCTTCCAAAACTCTGAAGGAATTCAGATAATAATCCAGGAGAAGGAAGAAGTCTCCTAGGAGAAAGAACCCTCAAGGGGAGTGGCCATAGAAGGATTTAGGGAAATAATTTACAAAGGGAATGATGAAAGTTAAGGAACTATTGTTAACTTTAATGAAGTAAAAACTTAACTCTATTATCTGAACTCTAGGGCATTCCTTAGTCTTCACTATGAAAAGTTCCTTATTCAAGAATCCTGTAAATATTCCTTCAAAATGCCTAGTATTAGAGAAATGTTAGAGGCCAAAATGAACGTTGGTCAGTTCTGAAAATTCCCTCTCAATAATGATTGAATTTAGAATAATGACAAATTAATAAAAATGACCTCTGACAGGCTCATGCCACCTACACAAAGTATAATTTTTTTTTCTTCAACTTTAGGAAATTGATATTTTATTCTAAGGACAAGGAGGAGCCACAGAAATATTTTAACCAGAAACCGACAGTGCTCAAACCAAATTATTTTGGCAGCTCTGGGGAGGCTGGATTGGGTTAAAGAAGAGGCTGCACACAGGGAGGTTAGGTAGGCTTCTATTAGAAGGGCTCAAGCCAGGGCAGTGGCTGTGTGAGCAGAGAAAAAGAAAGAGATGGAAGAGATGTTGTAAAGGTAGAATCAATAAGACTTGGCAAGTGATTAGATATCTGGGAGGAGGAAAGTGAGGAAGACGGAAGAGCAAAAAATGACATGATTCATAGAGGGTATAGATTTAGAGCTGGAGGGGACTCCTAGAGGCCACTGAGTCCAACCCCCTCATTTAACAGATGGAAACTGAGGCACAGGGCAGTTAAATAACTTGACCAGGGCCTAGTCAACATCAGAGGTAAAACTGGTTTCAAGTCTTTATGATTCCAAGTTCAGTGCCCTAGCTACCACACTATGATGCCTCAAGGTTACAAACCTGGGAGAATGGGAAGATGATGGTGCCTTAAATAGAAATGGGATGTTTGAAGGAGGGGCATATTTAGAGAAGGATAATGAACTCCTGTTTGTACACTATGAGTTTGCATTAGAGCAGATCCAGCAAGCAGTTGGTAATGTGAGTCGATAGAAATTAGGGTTTATATATATAAAATATAAATTTGGGTTTCATCATTACAAAGGTGACAACTAAATCCATGACATCTGATAGGATCTTTAAGTCCCTGACACTGTTATATGTTCCAAGATCAAAAATGCATTCAGTTTTATCCACGGAATTCACATTAAAGAAGATGCATCACCATCTGCTTTGCTGCTACACCCTAAAGGGATGCCTGTTTGCAGCTGAAAACTCTTTTGTGAGCTGTTCCCCTTATAAGAATATAAGCTTCTTGAGAACAGGGACTGTCTTGTTCTTCTATTTGTATCAGCACTGTGTTTTGAACTAGTAAGCAATTAGTAAATGCTCATTCATTCATTCATTCAAGAAAGACAGAGCTCATGCAGAAAAAGAGGGCCCAGGATACAGTCCTAGAGAACACCCACACCAGGAGGGCAGAAGATTGATAATGATTTAATAAAAGAATGAAATGGCCTAGTCAGGCCAGGAGGAGAACCAGGAGAATATTGCCACAGAAGTCAAGGAAAGAATGGTCAACAGTATTGAGAAAGATAAAGAGAGGTTAATCAGGATAAAGACTGAGAAAAGGTCATGTATTTAGCATAGGAGAGTTAATTGGTAACCTCAAAGAGACTCGTGTTGAGGCCAGGGATGGGTGGAGAAGCCAAATGGCAATGTTTTGAGAGGCAGTATGTCCCTAGAAGGGAAACACTGAATCATCCTCAGAACAGGGCAGGTTCTGTATATGTTTGTGTGCATGGGGCTACACACCTGCCTGTGAGAAAAAGAATCGGTTGAAGAAGAGAGAAGGATGGTGGAGAGGGGAAAGTATGTTGTGGTTTCTGTATATTAAGTCAACAACGAAAAACCTCACTAATTCATGTTGCTTCTATAAACATTTAGTAGCTTTCATAGAGCTTAAACTATGCTTTAACTTTTATCACATTAATCTTTATTATTTTCTTGTAAGGGCAGTACCAAGAATTTTATCTCATTTTTCAAAAATGCATACACAATAAAATGAAAAATATTTTTTAAAAATTGGACACGACCACAAATTGCATCAATCATAGCACATTCCTTCTCAATCTCTGCCTCCTCTTCTTTGTTAAAGAGGGGGTAGTGACAAAAAAAGAGTACTAAATATAAGAAAACAAGATAGAGGGAAATATACTGTTAATTATAATAATTGAGAATGGGGAATGGGAGAAATTTATCCACAAAATGGAATAATAGAATGGATTAGAAAGCAGAATCCAGGGATATGCTCTAATGATTCATAAAGCATCCAAAATGTGTTTCTATTGAAGTTTTTTTAAAAAGAGCAGTAATAGCATTCAGGATCTCAGATAAGGCAACATCCATAATAGGCTTTGTTAAACAGGGAAACTACATTACATTAAAAGGGACCATAGAATTAATATCAATACTTAAGATCTATGAGCAGCCAAGACAGCTAAGTAATAGGAAGCAATACAGTGATTGCCACCTCCAACCCCCCAACAACAACAAAAAACCTTTCCCAAACAGATCTTGAAAACATAACAGACTAAATCATGATGGAGAAATCCAAGAAAAAGTCAGTGAGCCATTTTCCCAGCTCTGGTCTGCCTAAGGAAAGATAAGTGTGCAGACACTGGGGATAGGGTCTAGCCAGGAGTAGGCACTGGGAGTAGTTTAGTGCCCAACAAGTTGGAATTGAGACCCCCACTCTGCTCCTGGCATCTAAGCCTTGCCCCTCATGCTTGCTTGTCTATCTGTACACCCTCTGGGCCTTGGGGCTACTCCTTAGCAGGAGAAGACCACACCTAGGCACGGATATCTTCCTTAGTCCACCTGATATATGATCTGGAACTAGGTTGTAGGCAACAAAGCTGCTAGATGGTACCTATTCCCACTGTGGTTCCCCAGTATGAGTCTAGGGCCTCCTCTTGCCCTTGAGCTCAGCCTCTAGAATAAAACGGAAATATGTGCAGAGCAATGTGTTAGGAAGATTACTCAGGTAATAAGGTAAAAATGGATCAGAAAGATGGGTTAAGAGGCTGTTAGAATGGTCTAGGAAAGAAGAAATGAGTACGTTTCTAAACAAAGGTAGTTTCAATGAGACTTGAGAAGAGGGAATGGATATAAGAGATATTTTAGAGGTAGAATCAAGTGGACTTGATAATTGATTGGATATGTGGAGCAATGAAAATGAGAAATCAAATGTGGCTAAATTTAAACCCAGGTACCTGTATAGGAGAGTAGTATCATCTACAAAGTTAGGTAGAGAATCAGGTTGTGGTAGAAGATAATTCAGTTTTGGATATGTTGAATATGAGGTGCCAGAGGGTCATCCAAGGGAAAATAAATATCCAGCAGGCAGTTGGAAATATGGGCCTGGAGTTCTAGGCCAAGGTTGGACAGACAGCTATAGTTTAGGGGATTATCTACATAGAAATAATAATTGACCTGGAAGTAAGAGGAGGAGAGAATAACTATGGGAAGAAAAAAAAAGAGGGTATTTATTAAAATCAATTTTATTATGAACTTAATAGTAATTTATCAATAAACCTTCAAATATACAAAGAAGATAAACATAGAATTTTATGTGAATTTGTGAATGTCTATTATGGTTTGTTTTTCCTAAATGTATGTATTTAATTTAACAGAATAGAAACAAAATTACTGTTTTTTGTGTTCCCTTCTGATTTTTTGTTTTTTCACCTGTTTTTACTGATGCTACGTCCTTTTTTTGCATCTCTGCCATTTCCCACTAATTCACTCCTTCCTTCAATAGAAGCCTGATATTGTAACAGATAAATTAAGGAAAACAAATCAAAACATTGTTGAAAATGTTTGTCTCATTTTGCACCTCTAGTTCATCACCTCTGCCAAGAAGTGAGAGTTATGCATTATCATCCCTCTTCTTAAGTCATGATTGCTCACCATGTGGGTGAAGAGGTTCTTCTTAGAGAAACTTGGGAGACACCCAAATGTATGGAGTGGGAGCATGAGAAGCCAGGAAAGGAGATGGGGAGTTGGGTTGTCCAAGTGAGAGGAGAATCTTAAGTGCAGTCATAAAAACCAAAAGAGGAATGAATAGTAATAATAATATTTAAATAATTATAGCAATAGTTAAAAGTTTGCAAAATGTTTTATATACATTATCTCATTTGAGCCTCACCACAATCCTGTAACAGAGGGTATCTGGAAGGAACAGGTGGTTCATAGTATCACATGCCACAGAGGTAAAAAATAATGAGAACAAAAAAGACTATATATGTAATTGGAAAAAATAAAATTGTATTAAAAGAATTTCTGTTCACATATGATCCCTAACATCCTTAGCATTAAATGAGATATTATATGTAAAGAGCTTTGCAAACTTTAAATCACTATATACATTATATATCATTATATATCCATTATATGTCATTCTGACTGGATTCACTGTACACACAGACTTTTTAAGTTTAATTTTTTATTACTATATTTTATTTTTACATAATCTTCATATATGAATAATGCCCTTTGCTCTTCTCTACCTAGTAAGCCATCATTTATGAAAAAGAAAAGTTGGAGGGAAGGAAGTAGGAGGAGGAAACAGGACAAAAGACCTAATCCATATTGACTTGAGTCTGATAGTATGTGGATTGCCATCTGTAGTCTGCCACCTTTGCAAAGAAGGGAGATAGGTACAAGATATGTACATTTTTTTTCCAATTCTATGGTTATTTTAATTTCACAACATCCAATTTAGGTTTTACTGTTCTTTACATTTGTAATATTTTAGCCATATATATTGTTTTCTGGGTTCTGCATCAGTTTATATATGCCTTCCTATGGTTTTCTGTAATCTTCGTATTCATTATTTCTCAGTCGTATTCTATTATGTTTGTGCATATAAAGAACTTTACTACCTATTGGCAATCTCTATTCCATTTGGACCTACAAGGTGTCCTTAACAACAACATCAAACACTTTTGCTGAGTCGATGTCTCTTGTGACTCAATATTGAGTCAAAGGATTGGTGAACGTTTATCTCTGTGCTTGCATCTACCAAGGAATCTTTTGTAATTTTCATATACTAAAATGAGTCACTTTATTTGAAGACAGCCTTTAAACCTACATTTTACTCTAACATTTATTTTTTTAATACATACTCAGAGAATCGTGTCATTGTCAAAATGAGATCTGTCCTAGAAAATAGCTTATGAAATGAGTTTGCTCCCTAGATATCCTTGATATATGTGTAAATCATTTTCATAAAGATTTTAGAAATAATAACATGCACATATGGGTTGGTAATTGTTGAAGTTTTTTCAATTGCCTTTTAAATGTATTGTTATCATCTGTATTTTTTCCTGATCTTTTAGTGTTCTAATCCTGAGATGTCTTGAAAAATTGATCCCTCAATAGTTTAAAAAATTAGATAGCTTCCAATAAAGACCTCCTCTGTGCATATTTGGTATGATCCAGCCATTTTTCCCGACTTCATCTTCCTGAATATTTACACTGTCTCACACAGCTTGTTGGGTATTGATTGGTCTAAATGTGGTGGATCCAATGTCACTGGTGATAAAAGTTATGAAAGTAAAGTTTCATTTTCAAGTCATCGAGTTAATATTAGTGCATATATTGACTTGGTTTATAAGATCTTACCCCATTCTACCTGTCTCTTTCCCTTTCTACCAGTGCATTCCTCTTTCTGATCCCTTTTTTTTAGATATCATTCCTTCATATCCAACTCACACTTGTGCCTTCTGTCCAAAATACCATTCTAACTGCCCTAATAATGAGAAAGGTCTTATGAGTTATAAGTACCATCTTCCCATGTAGGAATGTAAACTGTTTAACCTTATTAAGTCCCTTAAGATGTCCCTTTCCTATTTACCTTTTTATCCTTCTCTTGAGTCTTATATTTGAAAGTCAAATTTTCTATTCAGCTCTGGTCTTTTCATCAAGAATGCTTAAAAGTCCTCTATGTAATTGAATATCCAATTTTTCTCCGGAAGTATTATTCTCAGTTTTGCTGGGTAGGTGATCCTTGGTTGTAATCCTAGTTCCTTTGCCCTCTGGAATATCATATTCCAAGTCCTCTGATCCTTTAAGGTAGAAGCTGCTAAATCCTGTGTTATCCTGGCTGTGACTCCACCATACCTGAATGGCTTCTTTCTGGCTTAATGTAATATTTTCTCCTTGACCTGGGAGCTCTGGAATTTGGCTATAATATTCCTAGAAGTTTCCATTTTGGGGTCTCTTTCAGGAGACGATGGGTGGATTTTTTTTGTCAATTTCTATTTTACCCTCGGATTCTAGGATATCAGGGCAGTTTTCTTTGATAATTACTTGAAAGGACGATGTTTAGATTCTTTTTTTTTTTTTCATCATGGCTTTCAGGTAGTCCAATAATTTTTATATTATCTCTCCTATCTTTCCAAGTCAGTTGTTTTTACAGTGAGATATTTTATATCATCTTCTATTTTTTCATTCTTTTGGTTTTGTTGTAGTGTTTCTTGATTCCTCATAAAGTCATGAGCTTCCATTTGCTCCATTCTAATTTTTAAGGAATTATTTTCTTCAGTGACCTTTTGTACCTCCTTTTCTATTTGGCCAATTCCACTTTTTAAGAAGCTTTTTCTTCAGCAAATTTTTATGCTCCTTTTTCCATTTGGTCAATTCTGC
The DNA here is from genome assembly GCA_028627135.1 of Pseudochirops cupreus. Classification (NCBI taxonomy): domain Eukaryota; kingdom Metazoa; phylum Chordata; class Mammalia; order Diprotodontia; family Pseudocheiridae; genus Pseudochirops; species Pseudochirops cupreus. The sequence goes on from CM053581.1 coordinate 77,367,472, forward strand.
TTTTCAAGGCATTCTTTTCCTCACTAGTTTTTTGGACCTCTTTTATCACTTGGCCTAGGCTGTTTTTAACATGTTATTTTCTTCAGTATTTTTCTGTGACTATTGACTCTTTTAATGATTTTCTTTTCTCACTCTCATTTCTTTTCCAATTTTTCTTCTACCTTTTTAACTTGATTTTCAAAATCCTTTTTGAGCTCTTTCATATCCTGAGACTAATTCATCTTTTTCTTGGAGGTTTTGGATGTAGGAGCTTTGACTTTGTTGTCTTCTTTTGAGTATATGTTTTGATCTTTCTTGTCATCATAATAACTTTCCATGGTCAGAATTATTTTTTCTGTTGTTTGCTCATTTTCCCAACTTATTTCTTAACTTTTAACTCTTTGCTAAAGCTCTGCTTCCAGGATGGAGGGTACACTGTCCCAAGCTTCAAGGATTCTGTGAAGCTGTTTTCAGAGATACTTCCAAGGAACCTGTAAGTTTTCAGTTCTTCTAAGGTGGTATGATCTAAGTAGAGGTGTGCTTTACTTCGCTTCTGGCCTGTGCTAAACCACACGCACTCTTTTCTGCCCTAGAACTGTGATGAGGTTTTCTGCTCCACTGCAGCCACAAGCTCTGTTGTGCTACTGCTCTTCCCTACCATGGAATTGCAATTCACAATGGCAACCCAGATCTAAATACAGATAGGGCAACAGTCCTGCCCCATAATAGATAATAGAAAGTACAGTAAAAAGTGCCAACAAAGAAACCTCTTTAATCTCCTTCTGATCAGCTGCCACCACTACTAATTCAGTAGTTCCTAAGACCTGCTCCTGGTTTTCTGGGTTCTGGTCTATGCTGGCACAGCCTGTGTTGGATTGTGCTCCACTCTTAACCAGATTAAAAAGAACTTTCCTGCCAACCTTCTAAGTTGTCTTTGGCTGGAAAATTATTTCATCCCATCCTTTAGTGGATTCTGACATTCCAGAAACTGTTTTATGACATTAAAGGTATTTGGAGAGACTCAGGTGAGTCACTGCCTTTTCTCCATCAAATTCCCATGGTGCTTTTCTGTACCATTTGTTTTTAAAAAGCATGCAATTTAACTAAACAGTAACAAAATTGTCCCTTGTATTCCCTTTTGGACTTTTTTCTTTCTATATATTTTTAAATATTTTATTGACATTTTTTCTTTTTTCATGTGCTACTACCTACTAATTTCCCTCATAAAAACCCTTTCTTTTAACAAATAATAACTACATTTACATAATAGTTTTTAAAAAATTACAAAGCTCTTTCTATATATCATTAATTCTATGCAGAGTTGCTGTCTTAATTAAATTTTGCATCTCTACAAGTGACTATTACCAGAGTTCTGCACTAATAAGGAGCAATGCAGAATATTTGATTTAGGGAAATTGCCACCCAAATGTAAGATGAAGAATAAAACTAAAATGAAATATGGAGGTTAAAATCAAAATGGAGGTGGACTGATTATAGGTGATTTAAGCAAGAAAATGATGTCCTAAAAATCTTGGTGCAGTTTTAGGCTATTAAAGCTTAAAGCTCCACTAATACTTTTGGGACATCCTTTTGGGATCACAGACAGCATGCTATGGTAAATAGAGAGCTAGTAGCAGGACAGGAAGACATGAGTTCAAATACAGCTTTTGTCTCAATACCAGCTGTGTAATCTTGGGTAAGTTTTAGGAAGGAACACTTGAAATAGGGTTTTTAATTTGTATATTTTTTTAGGCATATAGTACACACTGAAGATATGGGGAGTATTTTATATGAATATACAAGATATGAAAAAGTTCAGGATCAAATTATGGAATGGCTATCTATTAGTTCACTATACCTACTGGCTAGCCCAGGACATAAGACCATCCTTTTACATCCTATCCAATTATTCTCTGAATCCATCTCACCATCTTTCCACCCCCTAATTCTGCCCTCTTCTACCTTCCCAGAACAAAATACCTTTTCCGAATCACCATTCCCCTATATGTGTTGCCTTTCTCTATTAGAATGTAAGTTTCTTGAGGACAGAAATTCTGTCTCTGGCTTGGCATAGGATCTGACATATAGCAAGTACTTAATAATGCTTTTTAATTCATTCATCATACTTTTAAAATAGGAAAAGTAGAATAGTATGAATTAAAGTTTGAAAGGCAGACTGGAACCAAATTATAGAAACTTAAATGCCAGGCTAAGAAGTTTGAATTTATAAGTAAGAGAACTGAAAGGTATTTGTGTTAGCAGGAGAGTGACGTGGTCAGATGTATACATAAGTAAAATGAAATTGGAAACTATGCAAAGAATGGAAAGGGAAGAGATTAGAGGCAAAGGGTCCAGTTAGGAGACTGTTATACTAGTACAGATATAACTCCAAAGAGAAGAGGATGGATAATGGAAATAAGAATTTAGTAACTGAATAGACATAATGTAGTAAAGAAGAGTCAAGGATGTCTTGATATGAAGTCTTCTTGACAGGGAAGACAGTGAATAGATTCATAAAAAAAAAAAACCAGGAAACCTGGGTGGAGGGGCAGGTCTTAGCAGGAAAGATAATGACATGTAAAGTTTGAGGGACAAACAGGAAATTCAAGTGGAAATGATCAGCACAGTTTTGGAAATGTGGGAATGGAGCTTAGGGGCATGATTAGTGCTGTTTATGAATTTGGGAGTCATCAGCTTAGATGTAATAATTAAACTATTTGAGTGGATAAAATTGTCTAAAGAGAGAAAAGGAGAGAGAACTTTGACTGACAATTAAAGAGCAGAAGGAGGAAGATGAACCAACAGAGGGGAGGATCAGACAGGTAGGAAGAGAATCAAGAAATAATGTGCCATGGGAGAGGGAGGCAAGAGTATCAAGAAAGTGGTCAAAGGTGTAAAATCTGCAATAAAATAAAATAAAATAAAATAAAGGAGAATGAAGACTGAGAAAAAGCTACTAGATTTAGTAAGAGGTAACTGATAACCTTAGGAAAATTTCAGTGGAGAAGAGAGTTGGAAGTCAGGTTGTAAGGAGCTGAATGAGCAGTAGCCAAGGAAATGAAGGCAGTAAATATATGTTATGTGTGTGTGTAAATAAATATGTGTGTGTGTATACGTATGTATGTATATACATACGTATACACACACACACACACACATATAGAGAGAGAGAGAGTGCTTTAGTATGGGCTCCTTGACAGTAGCTTCTAGCATACTGGGAGATTTGTGGAATGCTTAGGACAAGCATAAAGCAGAATAAGACATGGATAATCTGTGCTGGTTGGAGCAACTATAGCAGCAAAATCACAGATCCAGATCCACTGAAGGGGCTCTCTATTTTGTTTCCTAATGGTTATACTGAAGATGTCTATCCAAAAGGTGTAGATACTCTTTTTAACTTCATCATATTGTGTTACATTAACTAATGTGATTAATTACTAATTAATACTAGCTACTCTAATAGTTAAAATTGAGAAGCTACCTGTAAAAAATTGACTGTACACAAAAACAACACAAGTAGGGGTTTGAGGATATCCAATCAAAGCACTTTAAAATAGGAAAAAAGAAACTGGGTAGCATAGAATAAATCTGGCAAAGTTTTGGGAGCAATAAGGAATAAACAATTCCAGGGAGAGAAATAGGTACTATGAGTCAGAGATTACTGTGATACACTATGACATTTAATAATCATGTTAACTTGACTCACCTCATAATAGATAACAGAAAGTATAGTAAAAAGTTGTTCCTTGATTTGTAAATTTGGGGTTAATCATTCAATAATTCAGAGTAAAAATATAATAATCAACAGATATTGAAAGTTAAATTATTCTTGGCAAAAATATGTTTGAATTTTATAATCTACTGTGATCAAATTCTTCAACAACAGTACCATTAACAAAAAGTCCACAGTATATGCTTAATTACAAAAATTTACATTACAACATGATATACTCAAAAGTTCTATTTTGTAGAATTTTCATAGATTTAAATAAGGAATGATTCAGTAGACTAAAAATCAAGGTCTTGAAGTAGCTCTAGAAAAAATAAAGTCATCTCTCAATTATTCAGAATTAAAGATTAAAAGGATGGCAGTCCTTCTTGAAACATATCCAAGTTTCTTTTGTGAGGCAAATAAAGTTACAACCTGTCTGGTCCTCAGTTTCACTGCCAGTAAAATGAGAAGATTGGACTAGATAAGAATTATCTCTGTAAGGGTCTTTCCATATCCAGGATTCTCTGCTTCTATATTTAAATTTGGCACTTGTCTATATTTCTTTGTAAAAAATTCAAATTACATAGTTACTGTATCTACGTACAACTGTATAAATCAACATTCATAAATTCTTTCAAATGCAGTAGTAGAAAACACTTCATTTACTGGAGACATAAAAAAACCTAGTCCTAAGAGATTTTTTAAAATCTTAAAAATAATTTTCACTTTATTTTTGTGCATCTATAATAGTATCTTAAAAATTAAGAAAATCACTTAAATAGGTTCTCAGGTAAAGACTGTAATAATATCTTTAAAACTGAGAATATCACTTAGGTTCTCAGGTAAAGAAAAGAAGCTGTAGGCGACAAAACTGATCCCTTTGAGACTGTCTGAGGATGTTTCTGTTTACATTTCCTTGAAGATATTAAAACTCCAACTCAAGGGCTTTGGAAGATTTGTCTTAACTGTATTAAATCTATCTATAATTATCCTTTTATTCCTACTTTGGAGAAGAAAAAAATGCAGGAATTCGTTGACATGCCAGTCTGCCATTTAGCAGGTAAAGGAAAAACTTAAAGAACTGTTCCTAAAACCCAGCTCTGCGGAAACTTCACAGCTTAGCCAAAGGGCTAACAATGATCGGAGTAAATTACCCGACGTACGAAAGGTCAAGAATTATCAGCTGTAGCTCTAAAGAAGGGACTGGTGCATCTGCTTCCTCGTTTACCCACCTCGGGAGTCTAGGGTTTTTCCAGAGCCCTCAGGTTTAGAGTTCAAGGGAATCAACGTAAATGGACATGGAGAGCCGAGGGGCTGCGAGCTGGACCCCAGTAGCTTCGGGCCCCACGCCGGGCTGCCTGCCCTCCACTTTGGTCCCTTTTGTCTGTACTCGCCTTCTCCTTCCCTGTTTGATCCTGCCCAGCCCCCTCCTCCCGGGCTCGAGCTCCGGGGCCCTTCTTCTCCCTCCTCCCTCGCATCCTGTTCTAACTAGGGCGGGATGGACGAGCCCAGGTGACTCGAGGGTGTCACTCGGCGCCCCCCTCGCCACCTTCTCTCTTCCCTGATCGCTCTCCGCGAGCTGGGGAGACTCTACGGGACGCAGGCGGGGGTGGGGAAGGTGTTGGGGGGATAAAGTGGGGGGCCGGCGGGCTCACTGACGGCTTAGTGGGAAGGGACCGGATACCACACACCTGAGGAGCGCCCAGGGGAGGGGGAGAGGGAGGGGAAGAGGGCGGTGGCGAAACTCCTGCCAACGGCGCGGGCGCCCGGAAAGGGGAGGGGGAGGAGAAGGCGGGCTACTGACTCTATCCCCGGAACCGGTCGGACAGGTGGGGGTGGGAGGCAGGGGGGCCGCAGCCCTGAGGGAGGGGCTCGTAGAGAGGCGGGGACGAGGGCGGTCGGGCTGGTCGTGGTGCGACACCAGACTCCTGCCCCAGATGCGCTCTGCCCCTCCGTGAGTCGGCCTCGCCTCTCGTCCTCCTCGCTCTCACCTCCCGCTCCTCTTCGCGCGGGGCCAGGTGACTTTCCCTCCTCGCTCCTCTCAGTGCCGAGAGCCCGAGGCCCCCGCCACCCCCAGCCCGAGTCCTCGAGGGGACGTCGTGCGTCCCGCTGCCCCCGTCTGACGAGCCAGAGGAGCCCCGTGCCCCTTGGCCCCTGTGGCGCGCTCTCCATGGCTCTGGCTCGGACTCCTTTGCTCGGGCTGCTGCTCACGGTCACGCTCGCGGCGCTGAGCTCGGCCGAGAAAGGTGAGCCGGGGAGCGGGCTGGCCCAGGAGACCCCCGAGGGAGAGGGGCATGGACGGTGGCGCTGGGCACACCCGAGGAGCGGTAGAGGGGTGGCCAGCCCGGGCCCCGCGTGCCCGCGGCCTTCTTTGTACCTCGGGGAAGGGGCAGCGCGGAGCTCCGCCTCGGAGACCACCGCTGCTCCTTTTCCCCGGAGTATTACGGGCGCGCTGGGGGTGCGGGCCTAGAGAAGGGACTCGTCTCGGGAGGATGATGGGGAGGGAGGGGGGGCGGGAAAGAGTCCCCGGGCTATGGAGAGTCTGGGGGTAGGGGCCCTGGGTGGTGTTCTTTTGGGTGGTCGCCCCTTCCACCCTCCGACCCCGTCCTTTCTCTTCCCTCCTCGTCCCTTCACATTCCCTCTTCCTACTCTCCACACAATGGCGCCCCTCTCCCTCTTCCGGGCTCTGGCTACTTCGGCTAGTGGAAGGAGCTCTCTTGGGGGAGCTGCGGAGAGCGGGAACCGGCCAGCGGCCGCGGCTGGGGCGGGGCCCCGCCCCTGGGGAGGCTGCCCACCTGTGCGGAGGCCCGGATGTGGGCGGGGGAGCGGCGCGGCAGGTGCCTGCGGTGAAGCGCTGCGCGTTCACTGCACCTGCACCTTGCGGGCGCCCTCGCCCTTCTCCCCGCCGAGCGTCTGCGCCCTCCAGGTGCTGGAAACCGGTTACACCCCCCGGGAGGGGAAGTTTTCTAATCTTGACCCTTCGTGCTTCCTTCTGAGACCCGCAGACCTTACTTTCCTGTTACTGGAAAGATAAGAAAGCCTTTGGTGATTTCTTCGTGGTATAGTTGGGTGCTGCGTTCCACGCTCCTTGGAGACCGCTGCGGGCGCGCTTTATTTTCAGTAGATTGGCTGCAAGAATTTTTGTTCTAGTTGAACGTAGATTAAAAAGCCTTTTCCGCCTCACTTAATGCCAGAGTCTTCCCTCTGTTGATTTACCTTCCACTTGCCTTCCACATGTTTTGTTTGTCTCCCATTTCCCAACTTCCTCTCTTTGAGAGTAGGTTGGGCTTTTATTTTCATTGTCATGTTTTTTGCCTTTCTTTATGTCCCCAGCGCTTAACAGTTCCTGGTACTATGTAGTAGTGTTTTATAAATGTTTTTTGGCTGACTGTTGGTTAGAAAGGCAATTTTGTCAGAGAAACCATTTACCTTTTCTTTAATGAATTAAATAATTTTTGGATCGGAGGAGTGGATTCTGAAGGGAAGAAAGAAAGAAATGACTTGGGAATCTATATGTTTTGTAAAGGTTGGTTTTTTTTTTGAGGGGTTGGAAAGTTTGAGCATAAAAATTGAAATGGGAATCAGTGAAATGACCCATTGTCCAAACAAGTCAAAAGAAAATTCTGGGAACAATTTTTCTTGTCATTTAAAGCTGTGAGGTACTTGGGTAATTGGGTAGAATTCCTAGAAACTCATTTAACAGGAGCACTATAGAATGTCTGTGAGGGGGGGGCGTTATTGTTCCTGCATTAATTGTAAGGTATCTGATTTTAAATGTTTTTTTTTTCCCTCTTTCCCAGCTTGTTTCTGTGAAACAAACAAGTTAACAAATTGCACTGAAGTATCATCTGGTGTGTGCCAATGTCAGGCTATTGGTTCGCCAAATACAGTCACCTGTTCACAATGTGAGTTTAGTCTAATTTTCTGGCATTAACTTTATTTTGGTATACTAATTTAGTTAGTGAAACATAGTAGAGGTCATTTGTAAATAACAGTTAAATCAGCTTGTCAGAATATTTGCTCAGAAGTATATTACTTACCTTGTTTATACCGAGATACTTCAGCTCAGTTGTATGTGCTTTTAAAAAATCATTATCTATGCACATTTACAGGTATTGTGGCTTTTTCTAGAATGAAAATTTAAGGCTGTGCTGTACGTGTGTCATTCTCTAGTGGGTGAAAGGAGAGTAAAAATAAAAACTCTTAAAAATAAACAATATGACCCATATAAGAACTTTTTAAAAATTTCTGACATAAGGAATTTGGCCTGTGAGAAAGACTTCCCCCTCATTAAGTGAGGAAACAGAGCCTTAACTTGTATGCCATGCATGTAATATATGGCAGATCCATGTCTTCTGATTACTAGTTCACTCTTCTCTTTGTATCATGGGAATTTATCTTTTCTTGGATTAAGTGATTATGAATTATTAACTTTGGATCAGTGTAGGCTCTTGATGAATATTATTTATGAGCAAAAAGTACTAAGTCTGATTTTGAATACTTTTTTGGGAAGCATAAATCCACTCCTATTTTTTGAGTTTGACTATAACCTTTTCCCCTCAAAGTGTCTACAAAATGTTTGGTGATGAAGGCAGAAATGACTAATTCAAAGAGTGGGCGGAGAAAGAAACCAGAAGGAGCTATTACAGATAACGATGGAATATATGATCCTGATTGTGATGCACAGGGTCACTTCAAAGCTCGACAGTGTAATGGTACTTCCCTTTGCTGGTGTGTGAATACAGCTGGAGTAAGAAGAACAGATAAGGATAGTGAAATATCATGCAGTGAATTAGTAAGAACATT
>CM053581.1:77376468-77400758 GCA_028627135.1 Pseudochirops cupreus
GACTCTCACAGTATGCTCACTATGGAGAGGTTCTGTGTAATTTCACATATTCAGCCTGTATTTGATTGCTTGTTCTTCCAGTGGGGATGGGTGGTGAGGGAGGAGGAGAAAGAATCTGGAATCTGGAGTTCCATAATCAAATGTTATGAATGTGTATCTATCTATCTATCTATCTATATCTATATATCTATATATATATGCAATTATTATTATTATTATTGACTACATCCAACTGGAACTTGAGATACACAGGCACTGCAGTTGGGAGATCCATCCTGCCCTACCAAAAAGTGACATAGGAGAGAACAGACTGGGGGAGGGGGGACACACTGGGATGGCTGTTTTGGGGCGGTGCACGGGGGAAAGACAGGGAGAAAATATGTAACTCAAAATCTTGTGGAAATGAATGATGCAAACTATAAAAAAATTTTAAAAAAAAAGTCAAAAAAAACACTTTCCATTTTTGTATTTGTGTCTACTACCAACACCTGGTGATGGTAGGAGCTTAATAAATGTGTTTAATAAATGAAAGAAAGAGGGATTATCCACCTCAATGAGATCATTTTACTATTAAGCACAATAAACTAAAACTAATAAATTACTGTTTTCATACTTTACTCAAGTAGGTTATAGTCTTAAAGCTTTAATTTAAAAGGTTCCAACCTCTAGATTTTCTTTAATATTTAAAGATTAATAGTTACTTCACTACAAATATTTTAATTTTTTAGAAAATTATTTTATACAACATCTGAAAGGTTGGTTTTTTCAAATATTTCTCATTAACTATAAGAAAAAATCTTCACCCCTTTTAAGTCTTCTAATAATCTACATGTAGCATCTGTTCGATAAAACAGATCCTCAGAGACTGAAGTTGAATACATATAAACATCCCCAAAGTTAAATTTTAAAACAATACAAAAGCAATGTTCTTTCTCATTTGTCAGTGTCAAGGGTAAGCAAGGAAACATTCTAGCTGTTCCAAGGACCATATTAGCACACAATTCTCTGAAAAAGTATCTTTAGGTTTATATGAAAACTAATATTGTATAATTCACAGTAAAGCTGAAATGAGTTCAAGGAAGAAGTTTTAAAACATTTGCACAGGGATCAAAATTTCTAAGAACAAAGCATGAAGAGGGCAAACCTCACTGTAAAAGTATCATTCAAAGCTTTGTCATCAAAAGCTAAGAAAAAAAGTATAGGTTAAGACTACAAACTACTAGATTTAATTTTGCTATGAAAAGAATCCAGTCATTTGAAGCCATATGAAATAAAAACACACAATAACCCACCAAGCAAAAGTAAAAGTAGGAGGGCTACTTTCTTACCAATAAAAGCAACTACTAAAGGTTTAAGGCCTCTGACCCTCAATTCACTTAACTGGTCCTTAGTGTGGAGACTCAAAGCTCACAGCTGACATTCATACAGTTGGCTACGTGACAGGCACTGTGCTTGACAACCACTATCTCATTTGATCCTCACAACAACTTGGGAGGTATGTGCCATTATTACCCCCACTCTCAGATGAGGAAACTGAGGCAGACAGAAGTTAAGTGATTTGCCCAGGGTTACACATCTAGGAAGTACCTGAGGCCAAATCTGAACTCAGATCTTCCGACTCCAGACCCTGCACTCTAACCACTAATTTATTATCACATTGGTTCAAACATAACAACTACTTTCCCCCAAAATGATGGGTGGTATAAAGCCTTAGTGTGCTTTATAACCATGTTCTATATATGGAGATGGTCATATCAACACACAATTTTACTGTATGTAGGCTCTCCTACATAAATGAAAATATCATTAATCTTAGTTTTATTCTTTTAGCAACTTCAAAAATATTTTGCATCATTTTAACACTGTTCTAAGAAATCTCATATAGGGGAAGATATAGCCTGTATTCTAATATGGTAATAACAATAATGAAAATAATATATACATCATACATATATATAAAGTGTTCAGATGCCAATAATTATTGACCCATTAGCTTATTTTCTCAATTTCATAAAATCCTTTCTAAAAATGATCTACACAGTGACATCGTTGAGGAAAACAGAAGGAAACAAGTATGCTTTTGTAAATTATTTTCTATAGTGAACCATATCTTCAGTCATACAAATAAAAACTAGAAAGAGTGTGTGTGTGTGTGTGTGTGTGTGTGTGTGTGTGTGTGTGTGTGTGTAAACTATGGCAGTTTATCACAAATATTTTAATTCTTTTAGAAAATGATTTTATATGCCATCTGAAAGGTTGAGTTTTTTTCCCATGTTTCATTAAGTATATTCTCTTCACTACAAAACAAAATTATACCCCCTATAAATCATGCTAATTACTCATTTAGTTTTTCCTTCAATTATGAATAAGCAACAACACAGATGGTATTAGGCTTCACCAGACTGCCAGAGGAATCTGTGACAGAAAAAAAAGGTTAAGAATCCTGCCCCTAAGTTGGCTAAAAGGTGTTCATCTGCCTTGGCAACAGCTCTCTACACCAATCAATAAACATTTGTTACGTCAGACAATATGCAAACAAAACTATACAAAACAAGCCATATATAAGATAAACACGAAATCATCAATAGAGGGAAGGCAAAGGAATTAAAAGGACCTGGGATAGGATTATAGTTAAGACCTAAAAGGAAGGCAAGCACGTCAATAATTGGGGCAGTGGAAAGAACCTGTTCCAGGCTTGGGGCAAAACCAGAGAAAATGCCCAGAGTCAAGTGATGAAGTGTCTTGTTCATGGAACAGCCAGGAGACCAGTATCACTAGATGGAAAAGTACAAGTTGGGGAGTAAAGTATAAGAAGACTAGAAAGGTTATGAGAGGGCAAGTTTATGAAGGGCTCTGAAGGTAAAACAGAGCATTCTGCATTTGCTACTGGAGCTTATTGAGGGGGTGACATGATCAGACCTATGCCTAAAAAAAAAAATCACTTTAGTGGCTGAATGGAGGATGGACTGAAGTGGGGAGAGACTTGGGGCAGGCAGATCTACCAACAGGCTACTGCAATAATCCAGGCATTCAACGAAAAGGGCGTACACTCAAGTGGTAGCAGTGTTAGTCTGAACCACCTCATAGCTATGAGGCCCAAATGACTTAAGTGTCCATAAATAAAGCCTTTTTTATACCTTAAAAATCACTATATGTCAATCACTAATAGGCTAAACTTTAACCCTACCTAATGCCAACTAAATGATTTCTAAGATTTGTTACTAAAAGTTTTAAAACAGTTTAAAGGAAAAGAGTAATCAAAAACTTCTACGGTAAACATAAATACTGTACATGCCATGCAACTTTTAAAAGAAAATTAATAAATTCTACATCAAATTAAATATTATCACAAAAATCACATTGCATCATAAATCTGAGGATGATACCTACTTTAATATCTGAAGGTCATAAGTTTAGTAAACTCCTTGGGTCTAAAGAAATAAGTGCCTCAAAAGGACCAGAATATATTCAGTTAGGTCTTATTAATCTACAGCTGAGTTTGGGTAGTCAAACTTCTGTTTTATGTAATACTCACAGTTTACAAATGACTCACCTAATGAACATGCACATGGAACACAACGGCCAAATTAAGTATTATACTTAATTATAAGTATTACAATAATTATAGCTAACAATAACAAATCTTATTCTTTTTGATCAAGTGTGACTATGGATAGATGAGATTTTAATCTTATATACTGTCAACTAATTTCTAAGCTTTGCTACATAGACTCTTAAAAGACAGCTTAAAGGAAATTATTCACAATTTCTATAGCAAATATCTTAATGGTTAATATTTTATTTAGTAGTTTATGCTCCAATCTGAAACATATAAGCACCATAAACATGATTAGAAAAAGGAAGCTATTTTAAAAGAACTCATTTTATCAACAAAAAATATATTAGAAGGGAAATACAGGACCAGAGATCTTTAGAAACACATGTTCTTTCTTTCAGAGGTCAAACTTTAAAATAAATATTATTCCCACTGCTATTTTCTCTAATACCAGAAGACACCACAGTTTTCAAACAAAAACACTACAACAGTAATTTCTAATTTTATGCACTATTTTATCAATTATTTCTTTAGCCACAAGTTTATAATTACCTGCTATTACCACTCAACTTCACAATTACTTTGATTCTTCTTCTAATAAAGTCTATTTAATTTTAACAAAGCAAGAATATCATTTATAGTAGTTAGTCTCCATAAGACCACTACAAATACGTTCGTTTATGTACCTTTCCTCTATCCGGTTCTTATCCAGTAGGGGCTGCTTAACCCACTGATTAAGCAGTCTTTGGCCTTGAGGTGTTTTACACTTATTCAGCAATGCAGCAAGAGACTGAGTACCACTTTTGTCTTCAGTAGAGCCCTAGTAACAGAAGGGAAGAGATGAAATGATGGGCTTAATAGCATATCTTATTAAGCCAAAAACAGTAATCAAAATATTTATTTAAATGATGAATCTTTATAATATAATTCACGATGTAAAATCAAGCTTTTGCTAAATGGTACTATTGTAATGACAAATGATACTATTACTGTAACCTTAAGCCTAAAACTTAAGAATCAAATTTAAGGACTGTATACTGTGTGAATTTATTTATAGAACTATACTATTTAAGAGGAGAAAAACAAAGTACAATTAAAATTTATTGCATGTATCTAACAATATTAATTGTACAATTACACATTAAAATATACTATATTTCTAAATATTTAAGAATACTAGATCGCTTTAATATAACATGAAACTGTCATTTTTGTCCTACCCCAATATCTGACTGTGTGGTAGAAATGACTTTAGGCTATATTTTAAATATGTTTTGATTGTTTCTAACAAAGAATGCCCTCCTATCCATCCAACATCCTGGCTGTGTTCTTGGAGACTATTTATTCTTCTAGAAAGAGATCTATAAAAGGTTCTCAAAAATGTGAAAGGCTTCAAGCAGCTACCAGTCATAGACCAGCCTACCTAAGATCTGAGAGGCTCATCACAAATAGGCCCCTTTTTGACCACCACAGCTCTTACAGGCCATAAATCATAAAAGAAGTTTTCACAACCTGTGCCCACAGACTAAAATTATTGACTCTCAAAGTAGCCCTTTCCATCCGAATCTTCAGTATTTGGTTATTTTTTTTTTTACCTGAAAAAGGTTAAGAGCTCTGACAGCTGCATTATCCAGCTTCATATACTGGTTGAAGTCAAAGGTAGTCAGTTCAAATTGTCCAAAGTTTGTATCATCTGATAGAAGTTCTAAATACTTAATCACAGCTGATAATGATGAAATTGCAACCTAAAATTAAAGAATTTCAAATATAAGATTGCAGTAACACAAGGAGAAAAGCAAAAGTCATTAAGAATTTTTAGAAGTAAATGAAATATGACCAAATAAAAAACGACCAAAGAGGAATTAAAAGAAGCATCATTTTCCCTGGTTTAGGAAAAATATGCTCACTAAGGGCGTACTGGAACCATGTGTCCAACAGTTCCAAAAAGCAGTTTGGAAGGATGCAAATAAAATGAATAAAATGTCAATACTCTTTGACCCAGAGATTGCACTACTAGACATATACTCCAAAGAAGTTCAATATGCACGCAAAATACTGGAATGGAATGGAATGCTATTGTACCATAAAAAATGAGAAGGATTTCAGAAAAACTTGGAAAGACTAACATGAACCGATGCTGAGTCAAGTGAGCAGAACCAGGAGAACATCGCACATAGCAACAGCAACATTGTGTGATGATTAACTATGACAGATTCAGCTCTTCTAAGTAATACAACGATCCAAGCCAATTCCAAAAAGCTCAGAACGGGAAATGTTACCCATCTCCAGAGAAAGAACTACGGAGTCTGAATGCAGAATGAAGCATGCCATTTTCACTTTCTTTTTGTTTTTTGCGGTTTTCCTCTTTTGTTCTGTCCCTTCTTTCACAATGACTAATGTGGAAATACGTTTAAGATAATTGTATATGTACAACCTATATCAGATTATTTGCCATCTTGGGGAAGGTGGAGGGAAGAGAGGGAGAAAAATTTGGAATACAAAATCTTTTTTAAAAAATTAATGTTGAAAACTAGCTTTACATGTAATTGGAAAAAATAAAACACTATTTACAAAAAAAATTATGCTACATGAATAGAGTATAGTATTACTAAACCAAAAGAAATGATGAAAAGAATAGAGAGAAGCACAGCAAGGCATATATGAACTGAGGCAAACAAAAGTAACTAGAACCAAGAAAACAACATACACAACGAACCTGATACAATAACGAAAAAAGAAGTTAAAACTAAACACTGGGTAAGTAGAATGACAAGTCTGATGCTCCACCAAAAAAGACTTGAGAAGCTACCTCTTTTATTTGTATAGACTAGGGATTAAAGGTGTGGAATACTGTACATATTATCAAACTTGGTTAATGTTCAACTTTTTTCTCTTTTTTTTATTCACTATTATAATGTATGGCTCTCTGGGTGTATTAGGAAGGGGATGGATATATTGGAAAAAAGACAAAAAATGTAAATAAAGTACTTTTAAAAATCATTGTCCTTGGTTCCTTTAATCCAAAACAACAGCTAGGTAAAAGAAATAGCACTGGTCAGGACTGCATTATAGCTCTCAACAGCAAAATTCTAATTACATACCAAACATCTATAATGTTGCTGCTCTAGTACAACATAAAAACAAACATTTAAAAGAAATGAAAATAGAAAAGACTAATTTAACACACCTGGCTTTGAAGCGAATAGCTAACCCATAAATTTTGTATTTGGAAATGAAGGAGATGTAAAAACAAAAGATAAGAAAAAGCATGATCAGCAAGAAGCAGTTAAGGAAAAAAAGTATCAGTGGCAACAGGTATTTTCAAAACAGGAGATAATATGCCATTACAGTAGCTTAAATCTCTTCACAACATTTTGATCAAAGCAGTATGTTTGTTGATAGAACTCTAGCAGGTGCTCATCACACTGCCATTTGTTGTTGCTGTTGAGTCATTTCAGTCGTCTCCAATCCTTTGTGACCCCACTTAGGGTTTTCTTGGCAAAGATATCACAGTAGTTTATTATTTCCTTTTCCAGCCATTTTACAGATGAGAAAACAGGTTTAAGAGACTTGCACAGGTTCATGTAGCTAGTAAATGTCTGAGGCCAGTTCTGAACTCAGAAAGATTCCAAGCGCAGTGCTCTCTCCACTTTGCCACCTAGCTGCCCAATACTGCCATTAAAAGTTGTTTTCTGCTTTTCTCATAAAACCAAAAGGTAAACCAACAAAATTTAATTCATAGTAGGAGATCTCACTTAAAAAAGGATGACATATAGAATGTCATACATAACATAAGATATGGTCACTGTGTTATTGGACTTTGCTTAACCAATTCTTTGTTACGAGACTCACTGGAGGTGAGAAGTAGAGGAAGTAAGGATGGTGTCTATCTGCAAATGAATATGCTATGACAAAAGGGATCAGCAAAACATTTTTAAAATGAACAATACTCTAAGCATGTTGTAAATAGAAGAAACATTATTTTCACTCTAAGAATAAGTTCATCCATATGTATGTGACTTGAAAATTTTTAATGGCTGTAAAACTGCTTAAGCCTCATTTAAATGAAAGTACAACTGGTATTTATACACTAATTTTGTGGGGATACAGAAATATCTACTTTTCTCTCTATTCAAAACAGATCTCTCAAACTCCTTAATTCAGTTCTTTTCCATTATTTTATTGGCCAAAACCAACACTAAACACACAAAGTCTAAAACTTTAAAAACTCAGTATTGTTACTAACCTTATACAACCTACAAAGAATTCTTTCAAGCAAAAAGAAAAAGGACTTAGGAAGTATATGGTGGAACGACAATGAAATTCACTAGTAAAAAGACAAATTATAGATAATACTTCCTTTAGGGAAGTACCTTGAGTTTTTCATTTCAACACTGAGGTCCAAAGAATGACAGCAAATGTTATTTGCAACTGATATAAAGTTAATGTGTTAGAAACTTCCACTAGGAAAATGATATTTTATGACTTAAAAATAAATATATCAAAACATTTACTTTACATACCTGATTCTCCATCTCAGGCAATACAGCACTGTTCACTTGATCTCCCTTTTTGCTTTTCAACAAACGGTTGAGGTCCTGAACAATATCTTTTGCTGCAAAGTCAGTTTTCTTCCTCTCTGTGATCAGAATTCCTCCTCTCTCAATAACCTATTTTTAAAAATACAAATTTGTTCTCTTCTCAATAATTTTACTGAAGAACAGAATTTGAAAACTTTTAAAAACAGATTATTCAATTTAGGCTTGCAAAGTATCAGTTAAATTATCCCAGTTATAACTGCTTTACTACAGTTAAGATGCTTGTCTTCCTTTCCTCAGTTCTATAACAAGTGGCACAATTACATCAAAACACAACCCAAAATGATTTCTCTTTTTTTTAAAGAAATCAGTACCAAAACTATCATTTTTCTAGAATAACATTTCAAAAAAATTTTTTTATAAAATACCATTAATTAAATGGTCCTTTCTAGGGCTGGGTTTTCTTTAAATGGTGTTCTTTTCTAAGATTTTAAGACTTTTTTTTGGTTATACTTTATTAGTATTAAGTCATTTAGGAACTCTGATCAACACAATGATCAACCACAATTCCAAAGGATTCATAAGGAAACATACTACACACTTCTATAGAAGGGTGATGCATTCAGAGTGCAGATCAGAGCATATTTTCTTTTCCTTCCTTTCCTTCTATTTGGACATTGCTAACATGGAAATTCATTTTGTATGGCTATACATATTTGTAATGAGTTTTGGGTTTTGTTGGGAGGGGCAGGGCTGGCCTCGATAGACTGGAAAGGGAGAAGAGAGAGAATGTGGAAGTGAATATAAAATAAAATTGAACTTTAAAAAATGAGTATGAAATCTTTTGCCCTTTCTTACCTGTCTCAGTTTTCCCATGTCCCCAGCAGTTTCACCTCCTGGTAGCACACATTCCTTTGGGCCAATCTGAATCAGCAGAGCTTCCAGATTGGAGAACTGATCATTATCTGGAAACTCACACAGTCCTAGTTTCCTCTGTAAAGAGTCAACATACCCAACTCCAACTAATCTTTGGCCATCAACAACAGATAACTTAATACCCACTCCACCAATGGAACATGACATATCACTGCTGCCAAAGAGAACTTCTTCAAATTGGGAAAGATTGCCTGGTGAAGCCTAAAAAACAAATAAAAAGAAAGGAAAATCACTAGGAACCACTTTTAAATTTCCTTTTGGATTCTATTAGAATAAACAAGATAAAACTGCTCATTTTAGTTACATGTAGTTGAAAATCTTTTGTAGGAACAAAGCAACCACACAATAAAAATAAACCAAAAAGGAAAAAACCTTTGCCTCAAATTACTCTGACAATGGTACATATCTAAAATAAGTAAAATATTTAAGAAAAGTCATTCCCAAATGGATACAGTGTCTAAGATAAAACAATTTTCAGAAGAACTGCAAACTATAAACTATATAAAAGACCCCTCCAATTCACTAATAAGAGAAATGCAACACACACATACACACACCAACTCTAAAATTCCACTAGAGCCCAAAAAATTGGCAAAGATGATTATAATGGTAATGGAAATTTGAAGATCTTCCCTCCCCCTTAGGCTTAAGTGAATTTGAGGACCTTTCCCAACTTGAAAATATACTATGCCACCTAATAGGCTACATGTGGTCACATGAAGCCTATGGTGATAGGCTTGTTTTTCAGGAAGGCACAACTTTTATTACTTTGTAGTCAAGTGGGTTATGAGGGTTGTGATGTTCTCTGACCCTTAAGAAGGTTATATATACGTCTGAGATGGTTTCGCTTTGGGGCTCACTTTGGGAAGAGCTGTGTGATTTGGCCAGATGAGGCTCTGGGCAGCCATTGAGCCCCCCAGCTTTGAAAACTCAGATGTTGGTGCTTCTCTCTCTGGTGACTAACTGTATGTATGTGATGGTCATACAGCTAGAAGTCCTGTCTGTTGGTCTGCTGAACTGTGTTATTTTCTCTGTCTGTATTTTTGTCTGCTTGTAACTTGTTTGTATTCTCTGAAGTTCAGGGTGCTGATTTTTTCCCCTGAACTAGGTAAATAATATATGTTTGTTTAAAGTAAGATTGTTAACCCCTTTTTGAGTTGCTTTCCTTTAGAAAAGCAGATCAAAGAACCTGTGCTAGCAGCCATCCTCGATATGCCAGGGTGCTTGCTGCTACAATGACAAAGCTATGGATTTGTCCAACTCATTTTGGAAAATAATTTAGAATTACGTAAGAGTAACTAGGACCATGCCCTTTCACACAGGCTGAGGAAAGGATACCCCACATACATTCAACCAAGGACATCAAAGATGAAAATAAAGGTTCTAGATATAGCAAAACAGCACCTTTTATGGAAGCAAAGAACTGAAAAGAAGGGAAATGTAAATAAACTGAGAAATTACTAAACAAGTTGTGGGACCTATATGGAATGGAATATTACTGAACAAGCACTTATAGCAACCGATTCAAAGTGAAAAAAGAACAAGGAAAACAATATATCCAATGACAACAATGTAAATGGAAAGAACAAAATAATCACAACTATACGCTATAAAACTATCTTGGCCAAGAGTAATCCCAAAGAAAAGATACAAGACAAGCAGGGAACTATGGATGTAGACTACTACACATATCAGACTTGATTGATACCATCAGTTAATTTTTTACTGAACTGTTTTGTTCTTGTTATAATTTGCTATAAAGGATGATTCTCTGGAAAAGGAAGAAAGGGCACATTAGGAAATTCAAGTGATATAAAAACAAAAGATATGAATAAATATTTTTCAAATCATATGAACAAAAGCCATAAATTGTATCTACGGTCAAACCTGACAACTTTACCAATGAAATTATCTGATGTACTCAAAGTATTCATCAAATATTATTCAGAGAGAGATGCAGGTTTGCTTTAATGATACTGGATGGCAATGAAGTTTTGGGGGAGGGTATTCTTCCCTCTTCATGATGGGTTTCCTTGCTTTCCTGACGAACTGATTCAAGTCCTAACGGCAAATCATATCAGAGAAAATATTCACAAATGGTAATTGAATAAATTCATTAACTACCTGCTGTTTGCAAAGTAACCCTACAGCTGTCTTCAGATAAATTTAAACAAAGACTGAGGAAAACAGAATATTGAAAATTGTCATTTGAGACACCAAAAAACTTCAATTTCAAAGTTTAAATTATTAAAGTATCAGAAGAAGAAAATCAGAATTTTTGAACTAGAAGAGTTTTAGAAACCAAGTCCAATACTCTTATTTAGAGAGAAAGAAGCTGCATCAGAAGCATATTAACTGATTTGCCCAATGTCACATAGATGATTAAAGATTAAAACTAGAACCATAATGAGAGGTCTAGAACCCAAAAGTCTCCTTTCTCTAACTGCTTCATGTGGGTAAGTTTCTCTTCAGGACAAGTTCCTTTAAAATATAATAATGATTCCAACTTCTCCCAACAAAACTTGTAGATTGACAATGAAAGGGATCTTTGTAGCAATTTATAACTTGTAATTGAACAGAAGACAGTAGGCATAGGGGTGTGTGTGTAGGCGCGCACACGTGCATGCTTGCATAATACACACAGAGTTTCCTTTCTACATTGGTGAAGGGAGTTTCCTTACCTGGGTGTTTCCCAGGTAATGATGAAATTACTGCACTGAGGTGTTCTCCCCCCACAAAACGCAACTGTGCATTTCTTGTTTTATTTTATTTACATCAACTATAAACAAGTATTATGGAATCCCTTTAAAATGTTAGTGTTAGGAGACTGAA
This sequence comes from Pseudochirops cupreus, assembly GCA_028627135.1. Classification (NCBI taxonomy): domain Eukaryota; kingdom Metazoa; phylum Chordata; class Mammalia; order Diprotodontia; family Pseudocheiridae; genus Pseudochirops; species Pseudochirops cupreus. Next base: position 77,388,331 of record CM053581.1, read on the forward strand.
AAAAAATTACAATAGAAAGAAAAGAACACTAAACTTACAGTAAGAAAATCTGGATTCAAATCCAAGGTCTCATACATTAGATGAAAGAGAATGTGACAAGGCGGAAAGCCAAAGTCAATCAGAAAGATCCGGGTTCAAGTCCCCCTAATTGACATTGCTTCCACAACCATGGGCAAGGCACTTAACTTTCCACTGTCCTAGGCAACTCTCTAAGACTATAGTTTGCAGAACAGCTGCATATCCAAAAAATCACAGGTTTGGACTACCCTCCCTGACCCTCATTTTAAAAATTATTATCAAGATGATGATATGCAAAAAGTCATTTAACATCTCCAAGTCTCAGTTTCTCCATCAGTAAAATGGAGATAAAACATCTTATTGCACAACTGTTTTAGAGAAAGTAATTTATAAACAAGATTCTCTATAAATGGGTATTATGGTCAGTAATTCAGGCATGCTGTATAAAGCTTTCATCATATAAAGTTATGTTTCAGGGGATATGATCCTTAAAATATCCAAATTCATGTTATAATAAAATTCTGCTATAACTTTGGGTATCTGCTATGAAAATATGCTTAAAAAACAATCTTGTGGCTAAGAATTTAATGTTAGTCTACTTACTACGAAACCAGATAAACCCATATGACCCAGTATGTCACTAATACAACTTTCTTTTTTAACTGTGCAAGGTAACTGTGGCAGATAGTCAGTGGGAATCAAGGTCACTACTGTTTCATCATTCAAGCTTGCTCAAAGCTGAAACTCTCTAAATGACCTCCTCTTCTTAACAAGTGACCATAATAATAATAAACATATTTGTATAATAATAATAAATTTGTGGTTACAAAATGACCCTATGAGGACAAATAGTTCCAATATTCCAAGAAAAATGGCATTTTAAGACCTAAGTGAAGAATAAACAAACAGGTCAAATAATAAAATTTGTTATTGTTGTTCAGCTGATCGGTCATGTTCAACTCTCCGTGACTCCATGAACCATACTGTCCATGGAGTTTTCTTGGCAAAGATATGGGAGTGGTTTGCCACGTCCTCCTCCAACATAACAAAATAAGTTACATTAAATCTAACATTTCCAGTTTAAGAGTACAGATTGTAATAAATGCCAATTTAGACATAAGGCAACTTTATAAATTCCCAACTTAGGAATGGTCCTTATTTAGGAATGGCTATCCCAAATGGGACTCATCTTCCCACTGGCATAGATGCAAGAACTCTTCTATTCCCCAGGGGTTTATCTTTTCCCAGACAGTACTTTGCTAGAAAATTCTTTCCCATATCCCTCTCCTTTTCACCACTGCCAGGGACCTCTATTCTTGTGGCCTGGCACTGTTCACAGAAAAATTGGATCACTGTTGCCACAGAAGGCATGGACTGTTAATAATGGTAGTAGCACTATAATTGTGAGATTTTTCTTTCTACTTCTCTTTTGCAAGAAAAAAAATTACCTTGAATGCCACATGCCAATCATTCTCCTTGGTGGCCTTATTCCCAGCTTTATTCTTATAAACTTCAACTCTATACTGACGAACCAAGAGGAGGTCTTTTGCAAAAGATTCAAAATTCATTTTACTAAGCACAACGCTTTCCAGTTTTTTTGCACCTAAAGGAGAGAAATAGCATAATTTAAGTTAATTTATGATTGTATATTGACATAAAGCAAAAAAAAATTCAGATCCTCACAAATCAAAATAAAGATGTAAAACAGGTTACATGATTTTGAAAACAAATATAATCAGACAAAAAGCATTAAGCTTTCTAACTCTTACTTTTCTAACTCTCGGCAATGCCTACATTCTGTAAATTGCTAACCCTACCCTTCTGTCACATGAAATATTCTTCCTATTTAACAGTCCAGGGAGCCATCATTTCAGCTGTGAATGCCCTCCTCTGGCACATGTAACCCCTCCGTGCTTCCAAACTGTAGTGGCCATAAAAAATCCATCACGGCATCACAGATTTTCTGGGAATGGGCTTCTTGCTGATCTTCGACAGTGGGATGTCTGCAGGGCCCACAACGGAACCAGGATTTATACCACAAGAGGAGGATTCACCGGGGCTTACAATCTGTGGGGATAGCTTTGGAGAATCTAGCCACCTCTATGCCACAATCTCTCAGTCAATAAGCATTTATTAAGTACTTACTATGCGACAGACACTGTGCTAAATGCCCAGCTATACAAAGAAAGGTAGTTCCTGTTCTCAAGGAACTCACAACCCAATGGAGGAGACAATACACAAACATCAATGGACAAACAAGCTATAAACTGGAGATGATGGAGGAAAGGAAGGCAGGAGAATTAATAGGAAATGAGAAAGGCTTCCTGTAGAAGGGGTAATTCTAGATGGGACCCAAAGGAAGTCAAGGAAGCCAGGGAGTAGAAATGACGAGGGGAACATTTTGGGCATAGGGACAAAACAGCAAAAATTCCTGGGTGACTCAAGAGTAGGTCTTAAGTTCAACCCCCCCTCCCCTCATAAGTAGGCCCCATAAATGAAAATTGTTCAAGGATAGTAATATAACTTCAAGAATTATTCTTCTTGCCTTTTTAGAAAATACTGGCAAATTCTATCATTCCCTGAAACAATAAACTTACTATAAAGGAAATAGTTCATAAGAAAATTTGTGGCATACACATGTATATGAGCTAGGAGAAGGGTACCAAAAACATGTGAAAGTGCTGCCCATATTCTTAAATCTGATAAAACATAGAACATGCCTCATCAGCTAGGGCTGAACAGGTCACTGAATACTTCCTAGGTTACCTCTTAAAAATGCACATTTATGATGAAACTTGAAATTGGAAAGCACAATAGTAGACATTTTCAGATAGAAAGATCATTAGTAATCTAACTTAACACCCTTATTTTATAAATAAGGAAATGGGCCAGAAAGGTTACATGGATTATCACTATCACGTGGCTAACTAGTGACCTTATGTTGTGCAGAGAATAAGAGCAAGCTGAGACCTGGGTTCAAGGTAAATTTAGATGTGGATTTATTGAGCAAGCACATGACTACCAGAGTGTCCACTCAAATTGGTTGTGATCTTTTGGTTTATATTTATAAAGGCTAAAACCACAAAAACCACAATCAGGGAGGGGAGCTAACAGAAGCTATGACATACAGAAGCAAAGAACAGCCATTGGTTAGATCTAGTTCAGGGCTAATTTTGGAATATGGTGCAAGGGCACAGGGGTGCAATCTTCCTGTGACTTAGGCGTCCCTCAGAAGAGCAGGGGTAGTCAGCTCTTTCCAGAACAAGATGGCAGGTTATGGGGTAAGGGGAAACTGGAAAATCCCAGAACAGGCCAAGGTCATGTTCCGAACTAAGGGTGTGGGGACCCTGCTTGGTTAGCGGAACAGGACAGAGTGGCCCCCATATTACACCATAACCCTGAGTTGTACTTTGTACACTTATACTGATTCAAGGAAAATATATAAAATGCTAATTTGGGGAAGGAGGGGACAGGGAACTTTGCCTTGAGCAATGCCCAGGCATGTCTTTAAGCTGTTCCAAGCTATGACAGGATATAGGATAGGGACAAAGACAAAAATATAAAGGGACTTAATGGTGGGCCACAAATCAGGCGATGTGCAGTGACCTGGGATTTGGGTTTGGGTACAAACAATACTTATAAATTAACTGAAGACTGAGTAAATAAAATTAGGTTCATCAATGTAATGCAATATTATTATACTATAATAATCAAAATCTAAATTATAACAAATCTAAATTCAAAAAATCAAGGGAAAATATATCATTGATACAAAAGTGATAAGTACCAGAAAAACAGTATGTAAAACAAAAATAACATAAAATAAAGAAAATCAACCTTCAATAAACTATAATGACTAATACTGGCTCCAGAGAAGACTTGAAAAATTACAACACCCTCTCCACTTTGCAGAGGTAGAGAATCGTAGGTATGAAACACTGCATATAGTCAAATGTGGTTAAGGAGTTGGTTGCTTTTCCTGAACTGCTTCTTCTACCACTATTTTTTTTTAAGGTATAGCTTGATGGGAAAGTAAAGAAGGAATATACTCAGAAATTAATTTGTTGTAACAATAAGAAGCATCAGCAAAACTTTTCAAAAATTGAATTCATTTGGGAAACAAGATACTCATAAAATTAATGCAAGATGGTACAGTGAAAGAGATGCCCACAGATGTCTCTTTGGGGGAGGTTAAGTGATAAGAGAAAGGCATTTTATCTTCAGGGTACTAATAAGAGTTTAAGGGAGTAGCTAGGTGACATAGTGGGGAGAGTGCCAGGCCTAGAGTCGAGATAACTTATCTTCTGAGTTGAAATCTGACACATACTAGCTATGTGACCCTGGGCAAGTCACTTAACCTCATTTACCTCATTTTTCTCATCTAAAAAATGAGCTGAAGGAGAAAATGGCAAACCACTCCAGTATTCTGGCCAAGAAAACTCCAGATGTGGCCATGAAGACTTAGACATGACTAAAACAAATAAACCAAGCAGATAGAATACAGTAGATAGAGCTGGGCATGGAGTCAGGAAGCCTCATTTTCCTGAGTTCAAATCTGGCCTCTGAAGTCACAAAGAGCCGGACACAACTGGAAACAAACCTACATCCAAGGCAGGGGCACAGTGCTAGATACCAGGGAACAAAGACAAAAGATAAAAAAAAAATTTCTAACCTCAAAAAGCTACCATTCTCCTAGGTCACTCACTAGTTAGCCAAGTAGGAGGGAGGGAAGCACAGTACAGGGTATTCCAAAAGTCTCAGTACAGTTTTAAGTTTCAGAGGCTTACAATAGTTTACCTTAATTTCAATTAGAGACAGAGTCCTCATTCCCTGACTCAATTCACATGGCTACCACTCTAGTTCAGGATGCCAAAGTCCTCACTCCTGGATGACTGCCAGGGACTCCTAACTGGTCTCCCTACTTCAAGTATTTCTCTATCCAAATTCATTCTCCACACAACTGCCAAAGTTATCTTCCTTAAGTACAAGTCTGACAATGTCAACCCCTGGCCCAAACTCCAGTGGCTCCCCTACAAGCTCTCAGATAAATCTAACTTAAAAGCTGTAGCTCGGCATTTAAAGTCCTTCACAACCTGGCCACAATCAGGTTTTCCAACTTTCTGACTACCCTCTTTCATGGGTTTTTCCATGAACAGTAGATTTTATGTTCATGATGTAACACTTTTCACTTAAATAAAAAAAGGGGAGGGGAGCCCAGGACCCCCTTCACATTAAGCCATTCTCATTCAATTTCTGGTCATCAACTAATCATGTTTTTAATACCTTTATTATTCCACTTAAATACTTCGTAGGCACGATGCTGCTTCCTTTAAGCTAAGACTGAACTAATTTAAGTATTTCCCCTGTTAAAAGAACTACACTTTAGTTTCCTTTGATTTGACACATTTGAAGTTTCATAATCATCTTTAAAATACAAATTCTCAATGGGCTTAATTTACCCAAACACCCCAGTCACTCCATCCTTATGACATTTCCGGTCACCAAATAATTGTGTGACATTGATAATAGTAGTATGGAGTTGTGGTTAAAGAGCCGGCCTCAAAATCAATAACACCAGTAGTCAAAGCTTTAACCTAGAAAAGTGGTTTAACCTCTCAGTGCCCCGGAGCAACTCTTTAAGCACAGATTTTCCAGCTACAGCCAAAGTGCATTCAATAGAGTAAATTTCCTCACTTAGAATTCTTACAACAGTGAAATGCCAGGTTCAGACCAAAATAACAATAGTAAAGTACAGTAATAATAGCAATTCAACAAGTATTTATTTAGGCATTCAGGTAATACAAAGATTGAAGAACCAAGACACTGCTCTCAAGGAGGGTTTGCCTGAAAGAATTAAAGGAAAAATCCAAAGTCCTCAAAGAAAACTTGAGGAGGAAATGAATAGCTAAGGAGAATCGAGGAATATGATTCAGAGCTAAACTGGGGGGTTTAGACTGAAGGACAGTTAGAGACTGGAGAAAAGTCAGCTATGTAGTAGCTTTTGGTAAGCTTAATAAGCTTACCCTAGTCTACAAAAAAACTCTCTTGACTTATAGCAATTCAAGGTATTTGGACAGCTACAAGAGACTATATTCTTATGAAAAATTATTCTTCATTCCTAAATGAGCACTTAACAATACACACCAATCTCCCCAATACTAGTATTTAGATGTAATGCAAAGCATGTAACCAGGAAGATCTAAGTGCAAATTCAGCCTCAGACATCTGCTAGCTTTGTAACTCTGAGCAAGTCACTTAACCTCTACCTTAGTTTCTTCCTCTGTAAAATCAGGATAAGAAAAATAGCACTTACTCCCCCCCCAGGGTGCTGTGGGGTTAAAAGGGGTTAAAAGGAGATAATATCTGTCAAGAACTTTGCAAACCTGAAAGCGCTATTTTTATGTCTGGTGTAATAAAATTTATAGCAAGATGATTTATATCTAGGAACTGGATGAAATGCCAAAAACTTTTTAAAAATAAAACTTCTTCAAACTTTCAGCTGACCACTTAGCAAAACTTAAATGATACAAATCATCAGTGTGATCAGGAAAAGAAGATGAATTTGGAACGAAGGCTTTGGGGTGATAACTGGTAGTTGGGGGGGGGGAAGTAACATTTGGACAAGTTTTAGTGCTGGAAAAGACCTTAAGCATTTCATCTAACCCACCCATTTAACAGTGAGGTTAAGTAATTTATGCTGTCAACCTGATGATGTCAATCTCGCAAAGCAGCAAGAGCCTCATTTAAGTCGAGATCGCCCTCCTTCCATTCAAAAGGACTGACCATCTTCCAAACCCCAACTCAAAGCACAAGTCTGATAAAAGATGTTTCTTTGGTTAAGTTTTCATATCTGTAAGATGATTTAAAAAAAAAACCAAAAACACGAAGACAATGAAATCTTGGTTCCATACTCACTTCCTCGATCCCTTTCCTTAACTCGGGCACATAAGTTCTGCCCTTTAAACAGGAGGGGGGCGGGGTGAGGATGAGAGTCAGCACTCGAGGAATAGAAGGTAAGCTCCCTGAGGGCAGGGATCACTTTCGCCTGTTTTGTGCCGTCAGCGATTAGGGGGATGCCTGGCAAACCACAGGCGGGCATCGAATACAACAGGAGCTTAATAAATGTTTACTGGATTGGAAAAAAAGGTCACTGAATAGAGGGGATCTGGGTTCGAGACCTGACTCCACCTCGTCTGCAGGAGTACTTTCACAGCACTTTTCGGAAAATGGGATGGAGAAGGGGTGGAAAAGCACCCGATGACACACTCCCTGCTCCCACTGTGGTAGTGCTCGCAGGGATGCAAAGGTCTTAATCGCGACTCTTAAAAGGGGCGTGTTCCCACATCTAGAAAGGGGAGGAGGATGCGCTGAGAGGCCAAGGGAAAAGGAAGCTGGAGCCCGGCGGGCGTTTTCTCCTCAGTTCCCGGACTCCGGCCCCGTCCCTAGGCCAAGCCAGTGAAGGGGGCCCCGGCCCCCCACCAGGCTGCCTTACCGGTCACCCCGATATACTTGATGACCGCCTGGGTCTTGAACACCTCCCGGGCAGCCAACAGCGCGTCATCGCCGTGCGTGGTGTAGTAATCGCCCCGGTCGAAGATGCGCACGGTGGTCAGCGGCTTCGGCGGCATGGCCTGGAAGAAGCGGATAAAGCTGCACTCGGCCTGGCAGTCCATGCCCAGCACCTCCTTCGGTTGCAGCGCCATGTTGGAATCTCCCGCCAGCCGCCGCCGGCGACCCCGTCTGACCCCGCGCCGGCCCGCCTCTTTCCCGCCTTCGTTGGTGCTTCAGCCGAGAGGTCCAATCAGCATCCAGTTCTCCTCTATGGGGGGCGGGAAGGACGCGGCTAAAAGAGACCAATCACTAGCCGGCCGGAAGCTGCGGCTCGGTGACGCGCTCCCCTCCGCAAGGTTCCGCCTTCTGGATCGTGGCCGGATGCTTGGGACCAAGTTCCTGGAGAGCTTCTGTGCCCCTCCTCCTACTCCGGACCTTTCCTTGAGACCGGAAGTGAGAAGAGCTGCAGTGAGAAGGTTTCCTACAGAAAGCTGGAGGTGCAGGGTTGTTATGCGCCAGGATGGTGCTCGAGTCATGTCGTCTGGTAGCCAAGAAAACTGAACTGTGTTATCGACATGACCTCCTAATTTCTAGCTAACGTACCTAGGGAGAAAGCGGGGCCTTCGGAGTCACTAAGGCCTGAGTTCAATTTCTGCCCCAGACCCTCAGGTTCCCCCTCTGTACAGGAAGGGAATGTAACGGCAGTATCAGCCTTCTGTCGATAATCCCCGGTTTATCCTGTACCCATCCTGTTTTTACGCAGTTGTTTGCAGTTTGTCTCCATTGCTGTGAGCCCCTTTAGCACGGACGCTCGTTTTTACCTTTTTTAGTATGCCTACTATGGCAGGCACCAGTGCCTGTTTAGTTGTTTCTCAGTCACGTCCTCTTCGTGAGCCCATTTGGGGTTTTCTTAGCAAAAGCACTGTGGAGCGGTTTGCCATTTCCTTCGCCAGCCCATTTTATAGGTGAGGAAACTGAGGCAAATAGGGTGAAGTGACTTGCCCAGGGTCACACAGCTAGTAAATATCAGAGGTCAGATTTGAACTCAATAAAATGACTCACTTCGCCACCTCCCTACCCACCCTTACAGATTATAGTACTCCTTAGCAATTAAAAGATCGAAGTATCATTCTATCCCTTGACCTTTTCAAGATTCCCTACTTGAATATGCTGAAAGGCTAATACCTTTCCTGCCCAGGACTGTGTCACTTCCTTACATTCATAGTGTCCAAAACAATTCATCCACCTACCGGGGCAGCTAGATGTTACAGTGGATGGAGTGCTGGACCTGGAGTCAGGAACACCCCAATTCATATCCTGCCTGAGACCATAAACAAGTCACTTAACCTCCGTTTGCCTCAGTTTCCTCATCTGGAAATGGAGGTAATAACTGCGCCTACCTCCCCATGTTGTGAGGATCAAAGTGGAATAATACTTGCTTTAGCACAGCATCTGATGGATAGTAGGCACTTAACAAATACTGGTCCCCTTTCAGAAAATGCCACGTTTTCTTTTTAATTGTCCTCAATGAAAGAGAAATTGCTAGCTGGTGAATACAGCTTCCCCCAGATGTTTGTGCCTTCGCCCTCCTCAGATGCTCCTGGAGCTTCCCTCTTTGCCCCATATTTCCTTCAGTGGAAGGTAAGCTCTTCAAGGGCAGGGAGGAGCCTTTCAGCTGGCACAGTACCTTGCACATAGTAGGTGATTCATATTTATTGCCCCTCATCATTTGTCGGTTTTCATCATCTCCATTCTCTGGAAAAACTGGACCACTCCCACTGTTAGTGGCAGCTTGGGGCACCTCAATAAAACGTTGAAATAGGTAGTCATAAAAAAAAGGAATATGCAAAGTTTTTTGTTTGTTTTTTAAATGAGTTTAAATCCAGCCTCAGACACTTACTAGCTGTGTGACTCTGATCGAGTCACTTAACCTCTGCCTCAATGCACTGGAAGAGGAAATGGCAAACCACTCCAGTGTCTTTGCCAAGAAAACCCCATGGACGGTATTAGTGTGCTGTGGTCCACGGGATCACAAAGGGTAGGACATGACTGAACAATAACAGATACATGGGACGATAATAACTTGGATTTATTACGTTTCACTCAGAAATTAAAGATGATTATTGATTGTTAGAGGGAAGAAACAGTAATGGGAGAGTGGGAGTTGGCCTCTGATACATAAAGAAGTTAGGAGAGAGACAATTCTTCAAGCCTATGGTCTGCTTACTCCACTCTTTGGAAGAAGATTCTTGAATTCATCACAAAATCATGGAGTCTAGATTAGAGGGAACTCAGATCCTATCTAGTCCCAACCTATACCCAAAGAAGAATTGTCCTGTTAACTTACTGGAGGACTGATCACTGAACTTTTTGCTTAGATCCCTTAATTGAGGGGAAACCCACTACACCCTAAAGCAAGCCTTTCTGCTTTGTGACAGTGTTAATGTTAAAGTTTTCATTATATCAACACTGAAATTTTCCTTTCTCCCAAAGCAAGTGAACAAGTATTTAATAAGTGTCTACTGTGTTCCAGGCACTTTGCTAAGTTCTGGGTATATACAAAGAAGGGGCAGCTAGGTGGCAAAGTAGCTAGAGGGCTGGAATTCAAATGTGACCCCAGACATGTACTAGCTGTGTGATCCTGGGCAAGTCCCTTAACCCTGTTCACCTCAGTTGTTCATCAGTAAAATGAGCTAGAGAAGGAAATAGTGTGTGAGATAAAAGAGATCAGAGTCTGAATCTAAGGTCAGAAAAAGTCTTTATTCTTTCTCATGAGAAAGGACTCTACCCCCTGTCGCCCAACATGGCATCTGCAGGGAGAGAGAGCCAGGTAGAAGGCAGCCCATGATTATATAATCTTTTAATGCAGAAACCCAACCCCCGCAACTGCCCTTCACTCTTATTGGTAGGGGGACTGTCCTCATAACCTAAGCGCAGGAATTTCTCTGAGACAAAAGACCCAGAAACATGTGGGTGTCCAATGAAAGCAGTCTTAACCTTATCTGGCATATCTTCTGCTGAGTTGGCTGGGGGGGGGGCAAGGGGAGAGAGTCTCCATTGTTCTAAGCCCCAGATTTCTTGAAGGTCAGGTGACCCAACCTTAGGCCTAGTGAATACTGAAGCCACTCTAGATTTGATTTTTCAGAATGGGGAAACTTCACTATGAATTATCCCTCACAAATCCCCACTTTTTCTTTTTATACCTTTTGAAGTTTCCCCAATTTTCTTAATGCTAATTACCCTTGCAGCCCTTGTCACATTGACAGTATACAAAGGGGCAATCCCCTTTATGAGTACAGATACAGAGATTCAAAAGAAAACAATAACAATTGTCTTTTCAAAGTCCAAAAGTCTCTTTTCACACTGCTGTCCAGATGTGAGGAAGTCTTCTGGTCACGTAGGGTCGTCCATCTTCAGCCCTGCATCCCGGCTTCTCTTCCTTCTGCCTTCTTTCATTCGTTTACCTACAAAAGGAACCTTGGAACCAATGTGAATGACAACTCCAGAACCCTTATCATTCTTACAAAATTAAAATTGGAGTCTTAGTCAATTGGCATGACCACACATTAGAATCAGGTTCTTATATTTTGCATTAATTCATTATCAAATCCTCCACCAGGAGGATGGGATTTCATGAAGGGATTTACATTAAGCTCACAATTAAAAAATTTTCCAAGTAATCCAAAAATTATCCTCCTTTTTAACAATGACTAATTATAACAAAGTTGAGACAAATGTGATACTAACTGAATAACAGAATAATATTCCCACAAACCTTGACCTACTTGTCAGATTATTACAAAGAACTAAAGGACCCTGACTCATACAGGAATACCTATACTAAATCCTAAGCCTAGAAGCTTTATCTAATAGTAATTTAAGATGTTCCAGAATCAAGTAGATTTGTTGCTGTTTTATTCAAAAACATTAGATTATTGAAATTTGCCACCAAGAATAGGGACAAAATTATAATGAGGGAACCATATTTCCCAAACTTCAGAATGCCAATTCCAGGCACAATATATTCCATGCTGCAATCTCCATTGAGCCAAGCTTAAAGTCGGCCAGGTGCTTGTTCCTAGTCAGAAGAATCCTGCCTCAGCTCATGCTGAACAGTCGTTCCTCCAGCCTTCATACCTGTATCTTACAAGGATCTGGCATCATCAGTTCGTGGCTTGGGTAGCTTGGGCAGCCTCTCTTAACACTCCTTAACACTGTTAACAGTCAGTTAACAGTCCCATCAAGTCTTAAATAACAAGCACCAACCATCAGCTTAAGATATGATTATAATCTCACATTAGTTAAGGAACATCTTTGAAGAGAGCCTCAAATAACCTACATTCATTCCTGTATTTATTCTTGTTCATAAAGAAAATCAAATCTCCCATTGGGATTAGAAATTATTGCTCTAATAGATGTGCATCTACTTCATAGAGCATCTACTGCATCTACTTCCAAACTTCTCTCAACTAAAAATGTCTCTGGTTTCATCTCAACAACTAATTGTATTAATACCCAATTGCTCTTTCATCATTTTGAAATACACTGGGACCCCATTTCACTCATATACACAAATATACCTTCTCTACAGTAACTTTATAATCCCAACCTCAGTCCATGGGATAATGATTCAAAGTTGCATTTGTATCCTTATTTTCTCTCTTTCTCAAATTTGACTGAGCTATTAATTACAAAATCAAATTACAAATCTTTCTATCTTCCTAGATACTTTCTCAAACTCTTTCTCAACTTACTTAAACCCTTTAAAACCAGTACCACCATCCAGAGACAGTAGGGCTTAGATAAACCCACATTTGTCCCCAAACCTTCTTATCTGATTCCCAATCAAACCTTTATTT
>CM053581.1:77401258-77484817 GCA_028627135.1 Pseudochirops cupreus
TCTCAGTGAGTTCTCAGCTTCCAGATGCTGGGAGAGAAACTCTCTTTCTCTCTCTCTCTGTCTCTCTCTGTCTCTCTGTCTCTCAGCCGGCTTCAGTCTCCAGGATTCTTCCTTCAAGGGGAGCAAAATTCCAATTCTGTCTCTGTCTCTGGAATTCTTGCTTATATACACACCTCAGCCAATCCCCTTCTTCCACATCAACAGGGGCTCAGCCAATCCCCTTTTTCCACATCAACAGGGGAGTTCATGCCTTCTCAACAGTGGGACAGTTTGCATCTTCCACACTTAGCACTTAGTAGTACTAAGTATCCTGCTAAACTGATTACTATTACACCAGTTGACTTGAATGATTTAAGGGAACGAAAGTATTCTTTTACTATTTCTTATCATGGGTATCACTTTCCTTTATTCATAGTACCAAGGTCATTCTCCCTGGACTTAAAAAAAAGTAGAATAAAAATTAAGAAGTTTTGCCTTTTCTTTGTGGTCAGTTTTTTACTGTCCCATCCACACTAGCACTGTTCCTTCTCTGATGCTCTTTTTTCTCTGTTTGAACTTTTCTCCCCTTTGTCATTCCTTTGCTTTCGTCTTCAGCTTTAGCTTATTCTGAGCTTTAATATTTTTTTGCATGATTTTAGTTTTTTCAAATTATTTTTTTTTCTATTAAACCAGTGGTTTTCAACCTTCCTAATGCCATGACCCTTTAATACAGTTCCTCATGTTGCGGTGACCCCCAACCATAAAATTATTTCCATTGCTACTTCATAACTGTAATTTTGCTACTGTTATGAATTGTAATGTAAATATCTGATATGCAGGATGTATTTTCATTGTTACAAATTGAACATAACCCACAGGTTGAGAACCGCTGAATTAAACCATCTTTCCCTCCTGATACCTCCCTGCTGCGGGGGAAAATAGAAAAACAAAGCATTCCTAGCAAATATGCACAGTCAGCAAAACAAATCCTTACATCGGTCCTGTTAAAAAATATTCATCTCGTTCTGCACTCTAAGCTTAGTGCCTCCTTGTCGGGATGTAGGTGACACACTTCATCGTCAGTCCTCTGGAGTTGTGGTTGGTTTGACACTATTTTTATAGGACCCTTATAAACTGGTGTTTATCCTCTTTCACCAGATCCTGCTTCTTTATTTATCACTTAAAAAACCTAACTCGGTTCATGAGCCGTAAGCATTCACAGAGGTCTGCTCAGACAGCTTCTGTCATTTCCTTTGCATTGGAATTGTTTGCCTTTGTGTTTTCAGAATTTCGTTCTTGAGTTTCCCATCCCCCTCTTGGGTTGACTTCCTGTAGAATTTTTGGCTGTGAGGCCTTCACAAGGCCTACTTGTCCTTTCAGTGAAGAAATCTCCTTTAAAAATGTGAATCTGTTTTCTGCACAATAATGTTCTATGACATTCATGCAACATAAGGTTTGTTTTAGGCCATTTTGATTTCCATGTCTTTACTATCTTTATATCTGTCTTTGTTCTTGGGCTATATACCCTGTAGTGGGATTTCTAGATTGGTGCATACAAACACTTTAGTCATTTTTCTTGAGTAATTCTAAATCCCTATTTGCGGTAGTTGGACCAGTTTACAGATTCCCCAAGTGTATTAGATCAAAAAAGAGAGTAAGCTTTTTTTCCCCCTGAGAAGCATCAAGGTGGGTGGGTGGATAGGGTGCTGGGCCTGGGCTCAGGAAGACTAGAGGTCAGATACGGCCCCAGGCACTTAACTTACCTGTGTGACCCTGGGCAAGTCACTTAACCTCTGTGTCTCAGTTTCCCCAACTTTAAAATTGAGATAAAAGCATTTAACTTGCAGAGTTGTTGCTAGGATCAAATGAGCTCATATTTGTAAAGCACTTAGCACAGTTCCTGGCACATAGAAGGCAGTGTATCAATGCTTACTCCCTTTCCTCTTCCCCTTCCCTATTAGTGTGCCTGTTTTACCCAGTTCTTGTAACATTGATTTTTGGTGTTTTTTTAAATTTTTGCAAAGTTGCAGCATGAGATGAAACTTCAGAGTTGTTTAGACTCTTGTTGTTAGTGATTTGGAATATATTTTTAAATGATTATTTATAATTAGTAATTTTTTGTGGAAAATTGTTTTTATCCTTTGACTAATATACCTTGGTGATACATATTTGTCAGTGTATTTCATAACTAATGTGCAAGGCATTATATTCTTCTCAGTACTGAATTATACCATCAGTACATTAAAGATATCGCTTTAACTTATTTGACATAAGATTAATGCCTCTCTACTCAATGACCCTTGTTTCATTATGGTGGTGGCAAGGGAGCCCAGCCTCTGGGATCTCTTCCAAACTGTTGAGGCTTTGAGCTTGGGCTTGGCAAATGGATTGTGAGGACCATCCTCACCATGTTCATAGGGAAAGGACACACACACATAACTAATAGAATTGTGGTGTTAGGCAGAGAGCTGGAAACTTAATAGGAATTATTGAACTAATTGATATCACCACATCTTTTCCTTATTTTATGAATTACATGCATAGCAAAACTTTTTTGGTATTTAATTCAGAGGCAAAAGGCCAGTTTTTAAAATAAAGCATAATATTGTAATATATAGTGCCAGACTTTGATTTAAAAATGTAATTCTTCTGCTGAAGTTTTGTGAATTGATTATCTTGAAAAATTGCCATATATTAACAGTTTCTAGGCTGTTTGTGAGCTGATATTGCATACAACTGTTTGTGTGATGCTTAGCATTCCTATTGAGTGGTACTGACAGTATATTATGACAATACTAAATTTGATCCCTTAAAAATTGTCACTTGAAGTGGCATTTCCATGGAAACAGGTAGCAGTCTTTTTTTTTAGCTAGTTGCAAATACTACTACTAAATTAATTTCACTTGTGTCATAACAAATAGACATCCATAACTCACAATTTATCAGGCCTTGGGGTTTCTATTTCTACTGAGATCAGAGAGAGAGAGAGAGAGAGAGAGAGAGAGAGAGAGAGAGAGAGAGTGTGTGTGTGTGTGTGTGTGTGTGTGTTCATCATTTTGGGTGAAACCCCTTTTACTGATATAAGTTAGTTTCTTGTCTGTAACTTTATCTTAAGAGTTGGCTTAGCATGAAGAGGTTAAGTAAATAACTTGCCCATGGTCAAGCAGCTGGAATGCATGAGGGGCAGGAATTAAACCAAGACAACTCACTCCTTAGGAAATGCCACACTTCTATGTATATAAGCTGCAGTATATACTATGCATTTTAGAAAAAACTTATTTTTTTTCACCACATACTATAAGAAATCCTAAATGAATTCTTGACCTGAATGTTAAAGTCATGCCATTATAGAAAAATTAGAAGAGAACCAGATCAGGTACATTTCACAGAGAATTCTTAATTAGATGAGGAATAAAAGTAATTATAAAAGATAAAAACATGTATGCTTTCAATTACATGAAATTAAATAGAATTTGCATAAGTAAAAGTTAATTCTTTTAGGAAAATGAGAAGCTGTTGCTGGGGGAGTAAAAAATATATCAAATGTCTTTGAAAAGAGTCTTAACATTCAACATATATAAGGAAATAAGACAGATTATAAGGCCAAGAGACATTGCCTAGTATATGTGGTTAAAGAATATGAACAAACAGTTCTTAAAGAAATTGTAAACTATTAAACACTGTATGAAAGAATTCTCCAAGTCACTAATAAGAAAAATACTATTCAAAACATTTCCACACATTTGGATGATTTAAAAACACAAGATCTGTATGTTTTTTAAAAAATTAGATTTTCATTGTTTGGCAGAAAACAATCTACCGAAATTTTTTAAAGAAGCAGATTCAGAAATTTTAAATAAAATTCTAGCAAAGATACTGCAGCAGCATAGCTCAAAATAATTCACTATGATCAAGTTGGATTCGTACATGGGAATACAAGGATGGTTGAACAGTAGGAAAACACTGAATACTTAATCCCCCTTATTTTATTTATTTTAAAAAAATTCATGTATTTACTTTTTGAAATCAGTAAAAATTAACCTTTTCTCCCTTCCCCAAGAATGAAAGGAAAACAAAAATTCCTGTTATAGAGATGTATAATAAAGCAAAACAAATTTCCACTTTGCGCATCCCCTTTTTCTGGCTTTATATCTATATATCATTTTGCACTCTTGGTCTTTTACCTCTTTATCATTAGAATGTTTCTTGTTCTGTGTCCTTTAAAGCATAGTAACTAGTTATTATGATCTTTTCTAGAACGTTTGTTCTTTTCTTCCTTTGAGTTCATTGGGTTTTACTATTTAGGGGCTAGATCATACCTAGCATTTCCCTTGTCCTTTTTGCTTTTTGTTCTTACTCTTTTATTATCAATAATTTTTATCACATTTCTATACTCTTTGTTCTGGATCTTCTATTCCTGGGGTGCTGAATTAAAAATATATATATGTTAATATTTTTTTTAAAAATATTAATTAATTTATTTTTAGTTTTCAGCATTCACTTCTATTAGATTTTGAGTTCCAAAGATGGCATGTAGTCTCATATAGGCTCTACATATATGTTCATATTAAACATTTTCACATTGTAAACATTCTTGTTGTAAAGAAGAATTAGAACCAATGGGAAGGACCACGAGAAAGAAGAAACAAACAAACAAAAAAGCAAATACTATGCTTTAACCTGCATTCAGATCCCATAGGTCTTTTTCTGGATGTGGACAGCATTTTCCATCATTAGTCTTTTGGAGTTGTCTTAGATCCTTGCGTTGCTAAGAAGCGGTAAGTCTATCATAGTTAGTCATCATACAGTGTTGTTGCTGTGTACAGTGTTCTCTTGGTTCTGCTCACTTCACTTAGCATCAGTTCACATAAGACTTTCCAGGTTTTTCTGAAGTCCGTTTGTTCATCATTTCTTAGGGGACAGTAGTATCCTATTACATTCATGTAGCACGACTTGTTTAGCCATTCCTCAGTTGATGGGCATCCCCTCAATTTCTAATTCTTGGCCACCACGAAAAGATTTACTATAAATATTTTTGTACATGTGGGTCCTTTTCCCATTTTTATGATCTCTTTGGGATACAGATCTAGAAGTGGTATTGCTGCATCAAAAAGTATGCTCATTTTTTTAGCCCTTTGGGCATAGTTCCAAATTGCTCTCCAGCATGGTTGGATCAGTTCACTACTCCACCAGCAATGCATTAATGTTCCGGTTTTCCCATATCTTCTCCGACATTTATAATTTTCCTGTTTTGTTGTGTTAACCAATCTGATAGGTGTGATCACACGTTAATATTTTAAAAAAATAAAATAAGGGGGATTGTTTGTTTTTCTACTGTTCATCATCCTTGGATCCCATGTACTAATCCAACTTGATTGTAGTGAATAATTTTTAGCTATATTGCTGTCATATCTTTACTAGGGTTTTATTTTTAAAAAGTGTATTTGGAGGCTAGATTCATAACTAGTTTTTCCCTTGTCCTTTTTGCTTTTTGTCCTTGTTCTTTTATTATCAATAATTTCTGTCATATCTCTTCACTGTTTTTGTCCTGGTCCTTGCATTCCTGGGCTGCCACATGCATTTTTCCTGTCTAGAGCTGGCCTCAACCTTCTTATACTGGAAGATCTATATAACAGTCCAGTTCTCCAGAATTTATTCTGGATTCATATTTTCCTTCATCTTGGTCTGAGAAATACTTTGTTTTCCATCTAACATGTGGTGAGTAGGTTAGCTGTCTGACCTTGTTTCAAAAGACTTTACACGTGGTGTGTATTTCCTATTTTCTTCTCTTTAAACTGCTTTTTTCACTAACATAAACTTAATACTTTGCCAGTTACGTTACCCAAGGATGTTATTGATGGAACTCCTCTTACTGGATGGTTTGGAATAAATGACCCCTGAGGTCCCTTTTACATCTGAGATACTATGATATGCTTTAGTTTATTTCTTGCTTTGACATTTTTGCAAAAGCTTCCTATGTGCCAGTATGAATATATGTGCTACAAGTTTTTGAGAAGATATTCTAGACTTACGTATTACTGTTAAATTGCTTTGTGTTTATTTCATTGTCTTTTATTGAATCACAGAAAGAAGAAGATACAGTGGGTAGAGAACTGGCCCTGAAGATAGGGAGAGTCGGATTAAAGTCTCACCTCTGTCACACACTGGCTGTGTGACACTGGACACGCCACTGATTTTCGTGGTTGTTGGGGCATCTTTTTAACATTCAGGTTGCAGATACAGTCTTGGCCTCCTTTGTTTAGTATTGGGGTTTTCCTCACCTCATAGTTTCCTATATTGGGGAAGTCGAAGGCCCGATACCATATCCCATCGTATTACAGAAAAGTTAAATAACACTCGTATAATTTTTGTGTGTTGTTTGTTTAATTTAGTGACTTAGCATAAGGAGTGGTACTTCTTTATGATTAAAAAAAGTTTTTTTTATTTTTAGTGTCATTTTAGAATGAACCCTAAACTTTTGTACTGCATTCACCTGCCAGGACAAGTATTTGATCTGAACTGTCATTATTCTTTACATCATAAGCATCTTACGGGAGCACATTTGAGCTAATTTTGTCTTCGATTATCTTTCAGCCTTCTTTATCTTGAAATAGTAGGTGGCAGTATTGTTTTAAATGTTTTCAGTTTATCAGATAACGTGTAGATTTAATCATCTCTTGACAGAGCTCTGTTACGTAATGATTCAATAATTTCTTTAGTTTTTCTTTGTATATATTTTCAAATTTTCTGCTGCTAACTGCTCTGTGAATACCTACATATATATGTGTATAATATGGAATTTTTAATCCAGCTGAGACTTTGTTTTCGTAGTTGAGAGGCTTTAGTTTTCCTTTATTATGGTATTTGTGATTAATTTTTAATAAATGCTTTATTTCAGGTTAAATTTAGTGGAGACCTTTGTAGTAGATGCAGAACTGAGACAGAGTTTACAAGAAGACTTACTTCGTCGTTTCCCGGATCTTAACCGATTTGCCAAAAAGTTTCAGAGACATGCAGCCAGTTTACAGGATTGTTACCGAATCTATCAAGCCATAAACCATCTTCCTAATGTTATACAAGCACTAGAAAAACATGAAGGTAACAAATGATTTTGATATTTATTCCTTCCATTGAAATCTCAGTCTTTGGTTGCCATGTAAATGTCCTGTGATCTGTAAGAAAGAAGATGCTGCAGACTCACTCTTAATTATATTCCTGTCTTCTGTGAAAGAGTTTGTACTGATTCACATTGGGACTGGACTGCAGTAAGAGGGTCTGGATTCTCATCTGAGCTCTCCGACCATCCACTGGCCATGCAGATATTAGGGCCCTTAACATCTGTGCCTTAGTTTAATCATATTAAAATGATGTGGTGGATAAATTGATCTCTAGGAATGACTTGTAGCTCCGTGATCTGTCAGTCTGCTGTCTGCTAGATAGTGCAGATCATTGGAGGGAAAGAGGCTGGATTTGGAATCATGGCACCTGGGTTAGAACCCTGGCTCTGCCACTTCTTATCAATGTTACCATAGGGACATTCTTTAACCATCTTGGGCCTCAGTTTCCTAATCTGTAAAATGAGTGATCGAACCAGATGTCCTTTAAGGTCTCTTCCAATTCTGCATCCATGATCTTGTGATCCTTGTGACAGTTAGTTAACATTTATGAGATGGCCAGCCAATGTTGGTATGCTATCAGGGTGCAACAGATGGCTTTGGCAAGGTGGGAGGGAGCAGAAAATTGTTGGAATAAAGATGAAAAATGCTGTTTTCTCACTCAAGGCTGTCTGAATGCAAGATATGCCTGTGGGTTTGACATACGTCTTTTTGTACTTTAATAAATGAATTAGAAACATACTATCTGTGGTTGCCTTGGGCATTGAATGCAAAATAGGCGACACTAGTGGCAGCTTCTGACTGGAACAGAATTTGTATCTATGTTAAATTAACTAGGACTTGAGTCTTAAGAACAATACAGCATCAGGGTTTTTTGTTTTTTGTTTTTTGATTGAGAAGTCCTCAAAGCAGTGAGAATGATGAATTGAAAAATTAACTAAATGCACTAATATTTCAAAGGGAAATTAAGACTTTAAGGCTTTAAATATCTGACTATAAAATTGCTGTTTTCTTTTGTCTTACGGACTTTATTGGTTTATAATCAGTCTCTTGGGCAAAACCAAATATAATGCCATGAAGAGAAAGTTAAAAGCAAATTTAGGAACAGCAGGGGGCAGCAGCAATATACAAAGTAGATAAGAATGTGGGATAAATTTTCTTTCCTGATGAATCTTTACACTCATATATCAGAACTAGTTCATTGGAATGAGAGAGACACTGAAGTCACTCTTTTTATGGAACCTCCTAAAATTAGGAAGTGGAGACATTAACTGGAATTCAAGGTTATTTCTATTAAACATTTATGGCAAATTTTTGCCCAGTATTGCTATGTAGAAAATTCATGAGGCATTTATATTGTTCTGTTGTATTAGTTTTGTTGTAATAAATTGTATTATTACATGACTTTTTTTTTCCCTTTTGGAGGGGGGAAGGCAGGGCAGTTGGGGTTAAGTGACTTGCCCAAGGTCACGTGGCTAGTCAGTGATAAGTGTCTGAGGCTGGATTTGAACTCATGTCTTCCTGACTCCAGGGCCAGTGTTCTATTCACTGCGCCACCTAGCTGCCCGCAATTATATCACTTAACAACTTTCACTGATGGTTCATCATGATGTGGATGTTATCCTGACTCTTAAAGTTTATGGCGGGAGATTGTGACTTCTGACAGGTCCTATTAAACTACCAAAGCTTTGAGTATTAGCCAAGGCATTGGTTGTTGCTTGTCTGAGAACCAGTCTGGGTAAATTTCTAGAGGCTGATAAGGTAGTCGAAGGATGACAATTTCATTTAATCTCCAGAGTCCTAGAAGAGTAATAATTAGTGTCTTGTTAGGAGTCCAACTAATTCATTATTGAACTATTGAACTCTTTGTATTATTTGTTACTGTTAACAAATTTTATAGCCAGTGATGCTGATGTTTCTCTAAGCTATGAGTGTTAGACTGAGAAAGGAGCAAAAGCTTAAGGAAAAATAAAGTTTTTTATAGAACAGAGCAGGCACTTAGAGGTATAAATTGTGTTTGTTTCTGCATTATCTGTACTTATTGCATGGAGCAACTAGGTGGCCCAGTGGATAGAGTTCTGGGTCTGGAGTCAGGAAGACTCCTCTTCTTGAGTTCAAATCTGGCCTCGGATACTAGCTATGTGACCTTGGACAAGTCACTCTGCCAGGAAAATCCCATGGGGTTGTGAAGAGTTGGACATGCCTGAAAAATGACTAAATAAACACATCTTACTCAATGCCACCACTTCCTCAACTCTCATTCATTTCTCAGTGTCTTCATGAGTTTTAATCCTTTCATTCTCAATGCCTTGATGAGTTTTAATCCTTTTGTTTCCATCTGAATCTTCTGTGGTCATCTCAATAGATTCAAATTGGAATTTGTTTCCCTCTATCTACTTTCTGCTTAGTTAAAGAGAAATCTCTGGGGGAAGGAGAATGGGAGCGGGGAGAAGCATTTATACAGTGCCTACTTGTGTGCTAGGCACTGTGCTTAGTGCTTTTGTTTCTCTATTTCTGCTAAAGTGATTGTCTTCTTTCCAGTTCAGTTGTACAAGCTTAGTATTACTCTTGACTCTGCACTCTCTCACTCCACATATCCAGTCATTTGACAGATCTTGTCATTTCCTTGTAATGCCATAAAATTATATGCCAGAAGAATAGGATAATAAAATATGGCTATTATCCAAGGACCATTGCTAAAATTGAGTTAATAGAGGCAGATATGAGAGTCAGAGATTAAGTGTTCTTTAGTAGTTTGTCAAAGGATAAGAACTTTTATTTTTGGTGCCACATGTTACTTGATCTTACTGATTTTTTTAATACTTACTCTTCTTGGGGGGCATTTGTAAAACTTTCTTAGCAGTAACTCAGAATATTTCTTGATTAATGTGAATGTAAACACAGGAAGGAGAGAGAAAATAAAATAATTTCCTGAATTATTTGTTGATATAAGAGTTAAACTTTATAATCTGAAGAAGAGCTGGGAAATGTTCCAATAGTGAATCTTTATTTCAGTAACGAATCAACTACTATTGATAGGACTATGACCTCTCATTTGGTCTTGGAGTTTGATAATATGTATCATGGTCGATGGTAATGAGACTTAGGTAGTGATTAAATTATGGTTCCGACTATTGTTAAACTGTAAATACTTGTGTTCGTTGACATAAAATGTTTGCAGCTGTTTTGTGTAGGCTCACAGCTGCATTTTTAGACTGGAACCTTGAGGAGCTATAAAGGAGTCCTCAGCTACTGACAATAAATTGGAGATTCTTTTTGAAGATTTTTGCTTACTTGATTTCCTGAGAAGTTGGAATTCTTAACATTTATCTAGACAGTGTTATTATGAAAAATATCTCACAACTTTTTTTGCTATGTGAGGTTTGTTACCCATAAATTTTTAGTCAGTTGTCTCTGCAAATACTAGATTTCCAATCTCTGACTTAGCCCTTAGAATTTTATTTAACCTCTGGATTTTAGTTTACCTTTAAAAACTAGCAGATTAGATTGGATGGTTTCTTTTGTTCCTTAATTCAAACATTAAAATATATATGTGGAGAACACTGTTTTAGGTGCTGGGAAAAGTTATGTATGAAATTTAAGGTAGACATTATCTTGCCGTCGTGGAGCTTACAGCCTAGTATGCATATGATAGTAAAAATAACTTCTCTGTAAAATATATTTATATAGTGACTTCTCTCCACCCCTTATGAAATAAGTAACACAATCAGGATTTCTCTCAATTAAAAGGCCGTCTCTTTAATGACCTACTACCTTGTATTTCAATCATTGTTAAGTATTTCTATGCTGAGATTACTCTGCATCTCTCTTAGCCCTCCTAAGTTGCGTGAGCACACAGGCAGTCAATAATTGGTTTGACTAATAGTACTAGCAGCCACACACCCCCATTTGGGCTTAATGAATGACAGAAGATTTTGAGCTAAGATTCATTAGCACACATCTGTGTGAATGAATCACATTCAAATATAATTCAGTATTAGATCATAGTTATATATACTTAGCTATGTGTTTAAGTATGATTTAGTTTTTCCTTCATGGGAAAAACTTCACATAATTTGGCATGGTTTACTCAAGCCTTTTCCCTTCCAGAATAACAAATGTGATTTCAAGGATCATAAATTTTATAGTTTAATCACTTTAATAGTTTTTATTATGATAATAACTGTAGCTGGCATTTATACAATGCTTCAAGATTTACAAGGCACATTACAGATATCTTATTTTTTTCTTCACAACCACTGTGGGAGAAAGGGGCTATTATCCTGTTTTACAGGTGAAGAAACTGAGGTAGACAAGTGAAATGATTTGCCCAGGGTTACACAACCAGGTAAGTGTCTGAGACTGGATTTGAATTCAGATGTCTTTGACTCCAGGTTTGCATTCTACTTACCGGGCCACCCAGGTGCCTTTTTTGTTATAAAAACAAAAGAATGAAACTTAAAACTGGATTATTTGACCTTTCTCTTCTTCATATTCCTTAGGTCACTTAGTGGCCAGCATCATTTTAGATCCGTAGTCGTGCTTAATCCATTCAAGACTCAATACAATTTTTTTGTCATTTTGGCCTTTTTGGGGGAAAGTTGGCTTTTTTTTGCTGTGCCGTTAGTGCCTTTTCCCATGAGCATATAGGGAGTCCTTACCCTTCTTGTATTGTGTCAGTTTGTGAGTCTGGCAATTGCAGTTAAGTTCTGTGGGTTTGGAAATTGTTCACCTTGTTGGTGTCCGTGTTAGTAGGAAGAAGGGATAAAGGATTTCTAATGCTCTTCTACCTCTCTGTCTTTGGTCTCCCCTTCTTATACTTTATCATTGCAAGATCTGCAGCTGTGTCTGCCAGGCTTAAAATAGGGCCCAGTGACTGTGTCATTTTATAATGGCTAGCAGAGATAAATAGGAGAGGCTTATTACCAGAAAGTTGGACATAGCAATTAATTTGGTCACAGCAGTGTTCTCATAGAGGTCCAAAATGGCTTCACTCTGCTACAGTATGGAAACAGTATACCTAGCATGGAGGTTGGTATTCATTGTATGACAAGAGCACCTATATAATTGTTATAGTAATCAGCAAATTAGTAGACTTTTTCTCGTGTTGATACCTATTTGTAACCTTATACCTTACTACTTTAACTGCTACTTCTTGGTTTATTTTACATCATCTTATCAACATTAAATGTTTTAAATTCTACTGACCTGTGTGTGCCTGTCTCATTTAGCTATTTGCAAAGCAGCATGTGTGGCAGTTTAACAGATATGCATATTATGATATATATTAAGCTATATTTATGGGCTGCTAGGTGGCATATGGATGGAGTGCTACTGGTCCTGAAGCCAGGAAGACTCATCTTTCGGAGTTCATATCTGGCCTTAGACCCTTCTTCGCTGTGTGACCCTGGACAAGTCACTTCACCCTGTTTGCCTTAGTTCTTCATCTATCAGAATGAGCTGAAGAAGGAAATGGCAAACCATTCCACTATCTTTGCCAAGAAGACTTCAGATGGGGTCATGAAGAGTTGGACATAGTTGAAATAACTGAACCACAACAAAAATCTGTATTTATAATCCACAGAAGTTCATCTGGAACCCATACTTGAGCTAAATCCATTCATTAGCTAGTTACATTAGCCAGAGAAGAGCTTGTTCTTTCCAGCTAATATGGTAGTTGGTCTATTTGGGCATAAGCCATTATTTGGGGAGGACAGGATAGAGGGGGCCATGTACTTTATGGAGTATTTTTGTTTCTGAAAAGTTGTATGTGAAGCAGAGAAGAAACTGCTTGGGGAAGAAGTCTGTATTTCACAAGAACTTAGGGGAAAATTAAAAAGCAGTTTGGCAGAAATAAGTATAGAAACGATCATCTTAAACCATATATCACCACAAACTCCAAATGGATACTCAGTTTAAATATAGGTCCTGTCTCATAGGCACGCGCGCACACACTCACTCACGCACACACTCACACACACACACACACACACACACACACACACACACACACTCACACACACACACACACACACGTGTGTATATGGATCAGTTCATAGATAGGGAACATTTTTAATATAGCAAAAGCTAGAGATCAGAAAGGCTAGGATAGATAATATTGGTTATATAAAAATGAAAAGGTTTTGTATGAATAAAATCAATGCAGCTAGGGTAAGAAGGAGAATTGTTAGTTAATTGGAGGGGAAAAAATCTTTGCACCAGCTCTCTCTGAGGGTCTGATACCTAAAGTAGCTTGCTAGTGAACATTGCATAGTGCTAACTACATGGCAAGCACTATGCCAGGTGCTCCTCACTGTGGCCCTGTGGGAAGTAGGTGCTACTATTTCTCTTCATTTTACTGAGGAGGAAACTGAATCAAATAGGTTAAGTTTGCTTGTCTAGGGTGACATAGTTAATAAATGTCTGTAAATGGATTTGAGCTCGGGACATCCTTACTTCCTCAGCAGATTTGATACCTGGCACATGATTTTTCCTGCGCTCTCCTAATTAGCTAATTAATGTTAGTTAACAATAGCTAGCACTTATTCGTGCTTAATATGTGACAGGCAAAATAATTTTGAATGTGTTAATGGAGATTTGCTGTTTAACAGCATCCTTTAAGTTCTTTTATAAGGTGACTTCTTCCCCCCCACAATGAAGCTAAGAACCTTTTTTCTTCAGGTATCTAAACAGGGTACTAAAGAGCATGTTCTTCAGAGTTACAGATAAATCAGTGCCTGAATAGGGGTACATACAGGTAGTCATAACTTTTGGACACTGTTGTATTTCTTAGAACCCCTGCCTCAAATCCAGACTGTATTGCACCTTCTGCCGACTATTCATCTGTGCTATCTTTGGATGATTTTGGAAACCAGTAGGTATTATATATGCCACTGGTAGTGGGAAAAGAGTCTTTCTTTTGTTAAGTGTTTAACATTTTTAGTGATATCTCTTGGGCTGATGTCAGGAAGCAGCTACAGTTATTGGTCACTTAAACTCTTGTTTATTTAGTGTAGCATAAAGATAGTTTACAGTGATAGTAATGTACCTTATTTTTGTGGTTATTAAAGTATGATAAGAAGTATCTTATTTTCTTCAATTTACATTTCCTTCCTCTTTTCATTATCCTTCTTTGTCTCTAGAAGAGTACAAAATAATTGTACAATGTGTTGTTAAAAGTAATTTGTTGCCTTGTTTATACAGTAAACATTTGCTTCTTGATTGTGAGCTTTTTAAGGATAGTAGAATAATTAGAATTGGAAAGGACCTTAAGAGAGTTCATTGAGTATAAACCCTTGTTTTATAGATGAAGAACTGTAGCTAAGTAAATTGTTCGAGTTTTACACAACATTGTGTATTATGTGCAGAGCCTTGTCTTGTAGGAAATAGAATGTTTAGCTAAAACATGATCTGTGTTGAGGAATTTATATACTATAGTTTGGGAATATGATACCCAAAAGATGAGCGAAATATTATGTGAAATCTGAAAGGGTTAAAGACCATTACCAAATGAGATCTGGCAGGAGGAGGATTTGGATTTAGGCTTTGGAGTATGGATAAGAGTTGTTGGGTGGAGAAAGATTGGAGAAGACATTTTAAGTGTGGGAAATCACATGAGCAAAGTCTTGGAGGTGTATGGGGAAATAGGAGATAAGTAGTTCAGTTTATCTGGAAAGGTATATGAAGAGAAATGGTAAGAGTTGAAGTTACAAGCATTTATAAATGCTTGCTATATGATAGTCATTGGTGAGGTAGTTTGGTTTCAAATGTGGAGGACATTTGATGCCATAATTAGGAATATGATTTTTGTTTATATGGCAAGAGGGAACTGTTTATTTGAGATTTTTGAGAATTGAAGTGATAGCACCAAAGCTCTGAAATAAGGTTTTTTTTTTTGTGAGATGCTGTTGAGACAGAATCAGTAGGACTTGGTAGCTGATTGAATACAGGAAGTAAGGGAGAAGAGAGTCATAGAGCATATTGGAAGAGAAATAAGAATTGGCTATTTCATCACCATTCCCGAGTTGTCCGTGTTCTATATCTGAGGTTCTTGTTATCACTTGACTGAAACCTTAAGATGGCACTGCTCACAGAATTGAATTCCATTTGAATGAGGCAGGAATTAGATCCTAATTCCATCCAGTCTTGATTCTACTGTTCATTACCTACATGTGGCCAAGTTACTTAGTAGCCTCTGAGCCTGAGTTTCCTCATCTATAAAATAAGAAACGATATTTATATTATTTCCTTCATAGTAGTATTGAAGAATTGCTTGGTAGTAAACTATTAAAAACTATATAGATGTGCATTATTATTACCATTACCATGTGATTCTTATTATATTAACTTTTTTATGGTCTATATGGTTCTTTTCCTCAAAAACAGTTTTTCCTCTCTCACTTATAGGAACACACCAATCATTGTTATTGGCAGTCTTCATAACTCCTTTGAATGACCTTCATTCTGATTTCTCCAAGTTTCAGGAAATGATAGAAACAACCTTAGATATGAATCAGGTATGTATTGTAGTTTTACAAATAAAAAAAACACCAGAATATTTTGAACAGTTAAATTTTTCTAGTAGTTAATTTTGTCACTTCTCAGTGTTGGTTGTAGGATCATTGTTACCCAAAGCATGTAAGATGATTAAACAGTAGTTGGGAAAACTTACTTTCAATGGCGGAGTTGTTTTTTATATATATGTAATATCAGCTACACAGAGACCAGAAAAGTAAATAGGAGTTGGGTATCACTGATGTGGCAAAATTCATTATCAGAAATCTCAGATTGATATAGAGGATTTTTTTTCTAATTAGAAAAGAAAGAAAATAATATTAGAAAGCCAGCGTATAAAAATTTGAGTACAAATGAGTAGTGGAGATAAACATGAAGGAGGAATGCTTAGAGTATGAACTCATTTGTTTCTTTTCAGTGGAATGCTGAGTATTTTGTTAGGGAAGGGCAAGGCATAGATGTCCTTAAACACTGTTGAAAACAGAAGTGGAAAAATCAAACTGATTTTGGAAATGTTTCAACCAGTATTAAAATTTGCATTGGATTATAAGAGCGTTTCAACTAGAATTCTGTTTTAGTGATCATCTTCTTACCCTGCATCTAGGAGATTTTCCAGTACTTTCCAACAGCAATTATTATGTAAAAATTGAGTTATTAATAAGATATTTAATATTTGAAAAGACTGTTCCTATGTTATACATGTTTTCCACATGCATTAACTTAAAAATATAAGCACATTTTATTAAATACTAATTAATTTCGTTCTATAGCTTTTAAAATATGTTCACATGGGATACTTCGGGGTATATTTAAAAGAAGTTAAATATAGGATGTTAAAATTACTATGGGGTTTGACATTTAAAAAAACTTCTTTTTATATAATTACCTCTTTAAAATGAGCCTGTGGGGCATTCATGCTCTTGTTTTGGCATCATTGGCAAATGGCAACATTTTTCATCGGCTAATTTGATGTATCCATTTCAGGTTTTTTTTTTAGTTGAGTAGGAAAATTTTAATTAGCTGGATTTTTTTCCTCTGTAAAGATATTGTGAGATTTTTTTTGAAAGCAAGATTATTCAATATAATCTGAGGTACCTAAAGGACATTGTTTTTCTCACAGTATTTTTTTTTAATCTGTATTTTCTGAGATTTCTAACTAATGTATGGATTTTTGTTTTCTTAGAGTTTTAATGAAGTTGAATGGTACAATGATCAAGGTAGATTAGTCCCTCTTTTTTTTTGATGGAGCTTAACAAAATTTCTTACATTCATAGTTTTTTTTTTTAATTTAGTATTTTATTTTCTCCAATTACGTGTAAAAACAGTTTTCAACATTCATTTTTAAAATTGAGTTCTGAATTCTCTCCCTCATTGAGAAGGCAAGTAGTTTGGTGTAGGTTATATATGTGTAATTATGCTGAGCATATTTCCGTATTATTCATGTTGTAAAAGAAAACATAGATCAAAATAAAAACCAAAGAAAAATAAAAGTAAAAAAAGTATGTTTCAGTCTGTATTCAGGTTCCATTAGTTCTTTCTCTGGGGATAGATAGCATTTTCCTGATAGGTCCTTTAGAGTTGTCTTGGATCATTGTATTGCTTAGAATAACTAAGTCATTTATAGTTTATCATCTTACAGTATTGCTGTTACTATGTACAGTGTTCTCCCAGGTTCTACTCATTTCACTTTACATCAGTTCATGTAAATCTCTCCAGATTTTTCTGAGGCCACGTAGCTCATCATTTCTTGTATCACAGTAGTATTCCATCATAGTCATATACCACAAATTGTTTAGTCATTCCCCAGTTGATGGGCATCCCCTCAATTTCCCGTTCTTTGCCACCAGAAAAAAGCTGCTATTCGTATTTGGCCACAATTCCAAATTGTTCTACATAATTGTTGAATCAGTTTACAGCTCCACCAATGGTGTGTTAATGTCTCAATTTTCCCATAATTCTCTTCAATATTTATCATTCTCTTTTGCTGTCCAATTAACCAATCTGACCATTAATTTGCATTTTTTCAATCAGTAGTGATTTAGAGCACTTTTTGTATGACTATAGAAAGCTTTGCTTACTTCACCTGAAAACTGAGTATTCATATTTTTTTATCATCTCTTATTTGGGGAATGGCCCCCCCCCTTTTTTTTTTTATAAATTTGACTTATTTTTATATTTGAGAGATGAGGCTTTTATCAGAGAAATTGCTTTAAAAATTTTTTCAGTTATGATTGCTGACTCTATTTCTCAGTATCCTCCTTCCCCCTGTTTATTCTATTCCCTCTTCTCACCCTCCTCAAAAGTATTTTGCTTCTGACTGTTACCTCCCCCAGTCTGCCTTCCTTGTCTTATTCCCTTCCCCTCCCTACTTTCCTTGGGGCAGGCCTGTACAACCTGTGACCCACCAAAGAATTTTAGGCAGCCTGTGAAAAATGTAGAGGAAATCCTTTGGCAGGGTGCAGGTTATGCAGGCCTTGCTGTAGGATAAGATAGATTTATTTATGTCCAATTGAGTATGTATGTTATTTCCTCTTTGAGCTGGTTCCAATGAGAGTGAGATTCAAATGTTCCTTTTCACCGCCCTCATCTACCCCTCTACTGTCATAGGCCTTTTTTGCCTCTTTTTTTGTGAGATAATTTACCCCATTCTGCTTTCCCTTTTTCCCATTGCATTCCTCTTTTTCACCCCTTAATTTTATTTGGGAAGATATTATCTCATCATATTCAACTCAAACCTGTGCCCTCTCTCTACTTATAACTTCCCTTAATAATGAGAAAATTCTTATGAATTACAAGTATCATCCTATATAGAAATGTAAACAGTTTAATCTTATCAAGTCCCTTATGATTTCCCTTTCCTGTTTACCTTTTTGTGTTTCACTTGAGTCTTATATTTGGAAGTGAGATTTTCTGTTCAGCTCTGGTTTTTTTGTCAGAAATGCTTGGAAGTCCTCTTTTTTCAGTGAATGTCTATTTTTCCCCATGAAGGATTATACTCAGTTTTGCTGGGGAGATGATTCTTGGTTGTAATCCTAGCTCCTTTGCCTCCTGGAATATCATATTCCAATCCTTCTGATCCTTTGGTGTAGAAGCTGCTAAATCTTGTGTATCCTGACAATTGCTCCACAATATTTGAGTTGTTTCTTTCTGACTCCTTGCAATATTTTCTCCTTAACCTGGGAGCTCTGGAATTTGACTATAATATTGCTGGAAGTTTTCATTTTGGAATTTCTTTCAGGAGATGATCAGTGGATTCTTTACCTTTATATTTTACTGTCCCCTGGTTCTAGACTATCAGGGCAGTTTTCCTTGATAATTTCTTGAAAGATGATGTCTAAATTCTTTTTTCATCATGGCTGTTAGGTAGTCCAGTAATTTTAAAATTATCTCTTCTAGATCAGTTTTCCAGGTCAGTTTATTTTTCAGTGAGACATTTCACATTGTCTTCTATTTTTTCATTCTTTTTTTTAAAGTACATATTATTGAGATACTCTTTTTTTCAGACTTCCTATACATATACAGGGGAAAAGAAAACAAAACAAAAACATTGGCTAACATTTATACTGCACTTTATGGTTTATAATCTTGTTTACATATATTTTCTCATTTGATTTTATTCTTACCCCAGTTCTTTTTTCCCCTTTATTTATTTATTTGTTTTTAGTTTTCAGCATTCATTTCCACAAGATTTTGAGTTACAAATTTTCTCCCCATCTTTCCCCTACCCTCCCACCCCAAGATAGAAAGCCTACTGAATAGCCCTTCCCCCAATCTGCTCTCTCTTATATTCTCCCACACCCCCACCCCCAACTTTCTAGTAGGGCAAGATGGATTTCTGTACCCCAGTGCCTATATATCTTATTTCCCAGTTGCATGTAAAAATTTTTTTTAAACATTTGTTTTTAAAACTTTGATTTCCAGATTATTTCCCTTCTTCCCTTCTCACCCACCTCCACTGGGAAGACAAGCAATTCAATATAGGTTGTGTATATGTAGTTATGCAAAACTTTTCCATAGTAGTTATATTGTGAAAGACTAACTCTATTTCCCTCCATTCTATCCCACACCCCCCCCACTTATTCTATTTTCTACTTTGACCCTGTCCCTTTTCAAAAGTGTTTGCTTCTTACTACCCATTCTCCCAATCTGCCCTCCCTTCTACCATCCTCCCCTTATCCCCTTCCCTCCTACTTTCATGTAGGGTAGGATACCCAATTGAGTGTATGTTATTTCCTCCTTAAGCCAAATTTAATGAGAGAAAGGTTGACCCATTCCCTTTCACATTCCTGCTCTTTCCCTCCATTGTAACAGTTTTCTCTTGCTTCTTTCATATGAGATAATTTACCTCTCCTTCTCTCATTATATTCCTCTCTCACCTCTTAATTTTAATTTTTAGCTATCATCCCTTTCTATTCAACTGATTCTGTGCCCTCTGTCTATGGTATACATGTATAGACATACACACACTCACATATGTATTTATACACACATGCACCCTCCTATACATGCATATATTTATGTATAAATGAATATATATATATATATATATATATATGCACATATATATATTCCCTTTAACTTCCTCATACTTAGAAAAGTCTCATGAATTAAAATGATCATTTTTCCATGTAGGAGTGTAAATAGTTCAACTTTAATAAGTTCCTTATGATTTCTTTTTCCTTTGTACCTTCTCATTCTTCTCTTACTTCCTGTATTTGATAGTCAAATTTTCTGTTCAGCTCTGGTTTTTTCATCAAGAATACTTGAAAGTCCTCTGTTTCATTGAATGACCATATTTTCCCCTGAAGCATCATACTCAGTGTTGCTGGGTAGGTGATTCTTGGTTTTAATCCTAGCTGCTTTGATCTCCATAATATCATACTCTAAGCCCTTGGATCTCTTGATGTAGAAGCTGCTAGATCTTGTGTTATCCTGATTGTGTTTCCACAATACTCAAATTGTTTCTTCCTGACAGCTTGTAATACTTTCTCCTTGACCTGGAAACTCTGGAATTTGGGTATAATATTCTTGGAGTTTTCTTTTTGGGATCTTTTTCAAGAGGCGATCAGTGAATTCTTTCAATTTCTATTTTGCCTTCTTCTACAATATCAGGGCAATTTTCCTTGAGAATTTCTTGAAGGATGATTTCTAGGTTCTTTTTTTGATCATGTCTTTCAGATAAATTATCTGTCCTGGATCTATCTTCCAGGTCAGTGGAATGAAATATTCCAATGAAATATTTCACATTGCCTTCTGTTTTTTCATTTGTTTGGATTTGTTTAATAGTATCTTGATTTCTCATAAAGTCATTAGCTTCCGTTTGCTCCAGTCTAATTTTGAAGGAATTACTCTCTTCAGTGAGTTTTTGAAATTCTTTTTCCATCTGGGCATTTCAGCTTTTTAAGGCATTCTTCTCCTCATTGGCTATTTGGGTCTCTTTTGCCATTAGAGTTAGTCTGTTTTTCATGGTGTTCTTTTCTTCTTTCAGGCTATTGCCTCATTTTTCATGATTTTCTTGCATCATTTGCATTTCTCTTCCCAGTTTTTCCTCCACTTCTCTTACTTGATTTTCGAATCCTTTTTGAGCTTCTCCATGGCCTATAACCAGTTCATATTTTTCTTGGAAGCTTTTGATGTAGGAGTTTTGACTTTGTTGTCTTCTTCTGCTTCCATGTTTTGATCGTTTTTGTCCCCAAAAAGGATTCCGTGGTCTGATTGCACTTCCTCTGTTTGCTTTTCTTGCCAGCCAATTACTTGACTTTTGAGCTCTTTGCCACAGTAGAACTCTGCTTCCAGGAGAGAGCTTTGTCCCAAATTGGTGGGGTTTTCGCAGATGTTTTCAGAGCTATGAGAAGGGTGCCCTCTCTACAGCCACCACAACCTCTGCCACACTGGCGTTTCTCACCCCAGGACCACTGCCGAACACTGCGATGTAGATCGAAGCAGGTCAAAGCAAGAGCAATTACCCTCTGAATGGTCGCTTGGTCTCCCTATGATCTGTAGGCCAGGAGCACTGGAGGCAGCCATGCGGCACCAGCTGTAGCCACTGACCTATAGCCACCTCTGTCGCCCTGGCGGCAGGGGCTGGACTGTACTCTCCTGTCACCTGGTTCCACCTTGTTTCCCACTGACCTTTTGCTTTCTCTTTGGCGTTTATGGGTTCAGAAGTCTGGAAACCAGCACAGCTGCCAGTGATTTGCTCTCCTGAATTCTGCTCCGGCAGATCTGGGCTCCTGGTCAGGGCCGCCCTGGGTCTGGGCCAGCACGGCTTTGTCAGATTGGGCTTGGTACCCAGGCTGGTGTGATGGAACCTTCCTGCCAGCCTGCCAGGCTGCCTTCAGCAGGAGATTTGTTTCTCTCTGTCGCTTTGTGGGTTCTGTAGCTCTAAAATTTGTTTACAGTTATATTTTATAGGTATTGGAGGTTGTTGTTGCTCTCCCCCCGCATTTTTTGGTTTTCTTTTATTGTTTCTTAATTTCTCATAAAGTCATTAGCTTCCACTTGCTGCATTCTAATTTTTATGGAATTATTTTCTTCAATGAGCTTTTGGACTTCCTTTCCCAGTTGGCCAGTTCTGCTTTTTAAAGAGTTCTTTTCTTCAGTGAAATCTTTTTCGGTTTGGCCAGTTCTACTTTTTAAGGCATTCTCATTCGAATTTTTTTTTAACCTCTTTTATGCTTTGACCTATTCTGTTTTTTTTAAGGTTTTGTTTTCAGGGTTTTTTTTTTGTGCCTCTTTACTAGCCTGTTGACTCTTGTTTTCCATGATTTTCTTGCATCACTCGCATTTCTCTTTCCAATTTTTCTTCTACTTCTCTTGCTTGATTTTAAAAATCGTTTTTGAGCTCTCCATGGCTTGAGACCAACTTATATTTTTCTTAGAAGGTTTGGATGTAGGCATTTTGACTTTACTGTCTCCTTCTGAGTGTGTGTTTTGATATTTCTGGTTACCATAGTAACTTTCTGTGGTCTGAATATTTTTCTGTTGTTTTACTCATTTCCCCAGCTTATTTCTTGACTTTTAACTCTTTGCTAAAGTGGGATTCTGCTTCTAGCTTGGAGGGCACACTATTCCAAGCTTCAAGGGTTTTGTGCATCTGTTTTCAGAGATACTTCTAGGAAGTTTTCAGTTCTTCCCGTGTGGTATGATCTAAGGAGAGGTATGTTTATTCCTCTCCTGACCTGTGCTCTGGTCTTTGAGTGACCACAAGCACTCTTTTCTGCCTGGAGCTATGATGAGGGCCTCTGCTCAACTGTGGCCTCAAACTTTGATGTGCCAGTGCTCCTCCTCACCCTGGGACTGTGAACCAGGACTGTGACCTGGATCAGAGTATGGGCAAAGCTACAGAGTCCTGCCCCCAGTGCCAGCAAGGAGACTCCTATAATCTCCTTCCGACTAGTTATTTGATGCCCCCTTACCTTCTGTGAACTAAAAGCTCCGGAAGCGGCCACTGTAGCTGCTGATTGATTCACTCACAAGGCCTGCTCTTAGTGACACAACCTGCACTGGATTGTGCTCTGCTCTCACCTTTGTGCGACAGATCTTTCCTGCCAAACTTTTTAGTTGTCTTGGGCCAGAAAATTGTGTTATCCTATCCTTTGTGGGTTCTGCTACTCCAGCATTTGTTTTAGGGATTATTTAAAGGTCTTTGGAGGAGTTTAGGGGAGAGCTCAGGTGAGTCCCTTCTTTCTCTCCATCTTGGCCCTGCCCCCACAGTCATAGTTTCACAAGGAGCTATAGGTAATTGCTCCATAAAATGAACAGCTTATTTCCTTTTCACAGATAAGACATAATATCACATTCTTATAAGTCATGTTATTTGCATTAAAGGGCTTCAGAGAGATTGTGATTGGTGTTGGAGACAAGTACAGAATTTAGGTTTTCCACCTCTCAATATGCTGGAAGATGATATTTTTTATCCAGATACTTCACCCTTCTTTCTGTATCAGGAATTACTCCCTAATTGGTGGGTATCCTCCTCCTCTTCCCCACCCTTCAGATGGTGTTATATAATTGTATAAGCATACCTTTGGGAGAATCTAAAACTTGTGTCTGCTGTAGCAAGTCCATTATAACTCCTATTAAGAACTCATTTAGTCCCTCTGATTGTCCTAAAAATAGCAATTTCTCCCTAGATAAGCACGTGCACACACTTGCACACACACGTACAGTAGCAAGAGTTGGGTTCCCTAGCTATCCAAGTCATCTTTACATCCCTTTTGAGTTGTTTTTTTTGGGGGGGCTAGAAGGGGGAAGGCAGGGCAATTGGGGTTAAGTGACTTGCCCAAGGTTACACAGCTAGTATTTTGTGTTAAGTGTCTGAGTTTGGATTTGAACTCAGGTCCTCCTGACTCCAGGGCCAGTGCTCTATTCACTGTGCCACCTAGCTGCCCCTTGAGTTGTTTTTAATTTGCTGTTTCACTTTCGTTTAAAAAAGAACAACCTGTTCCCTTCCTATATTGCCAGGCATCTTACACCTTCGTCTACTCCATATATTTTTTGTCCAACCATACTAGCCAACTTCCATTCCATCTCCCATTTCCATGCCTTTCTGCTGGCTGTTCCCCATGCCTAAAATGCTCTCCCACCTCACCTCCACCTCTCACATCCCATGTTTCCTTCCAGATGCCGCTCAAACGATACCCGATGTAGGGGGGTTTTTTCTGGGTCCTCCCCATGCTGATGCCACACTGTGGTTACCTTCCATCTGTCTTGTATGTACCTTGTACATACCCATTCATGTATTCTCCCCCATTTAGAGTGTGAGCTCTTTTAAAGACAGGGACTACTTCTGCTGTTCTTTGTATCCCTGCTGCTTAGTAAGTGCATAATAAATGCTTATGGGTTAATTAATAATAACAGCTAACTAATGTTTCAACCAGCGTTAAAATTTTTGTTGGATTACAAGAATGTTTCAATTAGGGTTTTCATTTTAGTGATCATCTTCTTGCCCTAAATCTGTAAGATTTTCCAGCAGCAATTCATAATGTAAAAAAAAAGTAATTAGCATGTTTAATATTTCAAAACAATATTCTGAAGCACTTGTATATTTCTGTAGTGTTTACTGTTTGAAATACTGTGTTAAGTGCTTTCTAATGATTATTTCATTTGATCCTCACAAAAATTTATCTGGGTAGGTGCTGTTATGATCCCCATTTTACAGATGAGAAAACTGAAGCAAACAGGTTGTGACTTACCCAGGGTAACACATCTAGTATCTGAGACTCAATTTATGGATTTGAACTCTGGACCCTGTGTACTGGAGAGGAATTTAGAATGTCTTCTTAGTAAGGTACAAAGTGGCATTGAGGGTGCGATAAATTTGTGTAGGTGAGACGCTTGTCAGGGATATATTCATGGGTATATGGGATGGAAGGAGAACTTTTAATTGTCCCAGAAAAAGAGCAGTCTTGGACTGGATCAGGTCCAATTTCCTTTCTTTTCTTTGAGAAAGACGACTGCTTCCTTCTCCTATATTAAGTAAACCTGGTGTTAAAAATCTCCTTCCTAGACCATGTTGGGAAAATTTCAAATGGGTGCTAATAGAAACATTGGTTACATAAATCCTAAACTAAGATTCATTAAAATTTCTGAGAAAAAGCAGATAAGCAGTTTTAGGTTGGCCTGAGTAAGCAACCACAAGAGTTTGTTATAGGAATGGGGAGTTTAAAATGGGAAACAGTGGATCTAAGACACATCACCAGAGCAGTCCGTTGGGGTTAGGGCCATGAGAATAGACCTTTTGGCATTAATACTCCATTGAATGTACATTAGAGTTGGAGTTTCCAAAAGATCTCAGCAAGCTAGAATAGTGGGATAAATCTAATAAGATAAAATTTAAGCAGGGGAAGGGGAAAACCTTACACTTGGGTTCTTTAAAAAAATCAACTTTGTAATTACAAGCTAGATGGAAGGGTGGTTCATCTAAAAGATCTGGGGATTTTTATAAACTTCAAGCTCAGATATAAGGCAGTTGTATATTAAGGGAGCCAGGAAAACTAATGTGGACTAGGGAGATGATTTTCTTTCTCTCATTTCTGCATCTGTCAGACCACTTTTAGAGTATTGTTCGCTTTTGGGTTTCGGAATTACATTGATACCAGAGAGCTTCTAGAGGACAGTGGGCAGGATGATAAACATCCTCAGGATCCTTCCTCATAAAGATGGGTTGGGCAACTGGCAACATTTAGGCTGAAAAAGACAGACCTTCAGATACTTGTGCAAGGGGAATTGGACTTATTCTACTTGACCAGAGGGGGCAGACCTAGGAACAATTGGTAGAAGATAAGAGGTAGACTTACCTAAAAAAACAGATTGTGCTACTTTAAGAGGTAGTGAGTCCTCCCTTACTAGAAATCGTAAAGCAAATGCTGGCTTACCATCCCCCCGGTGTGGAGGGATTCTTGTTCTGATGCAGGTTGGGTTTGATGGCCTCTCAAATGCTTTCAGAAAATATCTTATTCTTAATGACTTCCTTCATTTAGCTACAGTTTTCATCATTTTTTTCTCTTCACAGGTGGAAAACCATGAATTTCTTGTGAAGGCATCCTTTGATCCTCACCTGACAGAGTTAAGAGAGTCAATTACTAATTTGGAAAAGAAGATGCAGGCATCTTTAACAAATGCAGGAAGAGAGCTAGGTAATAAAAGGCGATGAGCTCACTGGTGGTTTGTTTCAGGAGCTGGGGAAGATAGTGAGTCAATCATCCTTTCCATCTTGTTTGTTAGCACTCATACGTGTGATCTTATCATAGAATGATTGAAACCCATAGGTTATCTCCTTTGTCTAGGCAGCAGTCATTTAAGCTAATGATTTCCACTGACGTTTTATAACTGTGTAATGTTCACAGCCTAGGGCACATAATCCTTATAACTATTCATCTTACATAAAATTTGCACTGTCATTGCATGAGAAACAGAAGAGAAAGCTTAAAATTTTTTAAAGGGTAAAGCCCCCTAAATTTAGTTTTAATTTTACTTTTGGTCATTGTCAAGGCCATAGCTTTATTTTTCCATTCATTTTCCCTTTTGTTATTGAATTATTTAACAACTCCTAAAAGCCTAATTGGAGGAGAAAGTGGTTTGTTTTGGAGGTGGAGGGGTTTGGCTCTTTGTAGACTGACTTTTGACTGTATGTGGAAGTTTGGATGTGTTGTCAACTAAGTGAAGCCAGCCTTTCCAAATATACATAGGAGTCCAAACTGATTTGAAAGCAGAAAAGTTTTATTAGGAGGAAATCAGATACTAGTGTGGAAGCCCCCAGTACAAAGTACAGTGGAGCCCACAGCCTAGGAAAGGCAGGGGAGATTTATACTTGTAAACCACAAAGGAGAGGTTCAGGGAGGGGTTGGCAAAAGAGTAGACAGTCTTTCCATGGAACAGGTGGATATAGAAGCAGGATGTTTTTCAGGACCAGTTGGCTTCATGGCTGGTTTGGGCCAATTTGGGGGGTGGGTGTTGGGAACACAACTTAGCAAGGTCAGGCATCAAACACCAGCAAAGGTGTCTAGGAGCGAGCAAGACTTTGGCTTACTGCAGGCTCTTGATTGGCTCTTTTCAGCAAACAGGCTTATTAAGGTAACTCATAGAAAACAGACATATTAATTTCAGGGATATTTCCACAATGTTATGTTGAAACAACTCCAAACTCTATACAGAGTTTTTAGTAAAGCTCTAGCTTTTGAATAGGCAGTTTTTCAGTTCCATCCATTTCCTATTTCCTTTCTCTCAATATTGACGAGTCATTGATGATGAACTATATTTCAGAGTATTTAGAACAATATAGACAGCTGTAGTTATTAGTAGTTCCTCATACTGAATAATTAACAGTGCAGATTATATGTTCTGCTCCTATCTGAGTAAGAGATCACTTTATTAATAAAATTAAGTTTAAAAAAGCCCAAGTCTTAGCACTGTGGTTTTACATTTAACCTTTTCAACCCACCATTATCACAATTTGTTTCTAATATATAGGAAGAGCAGATATAATTATATCTATTATTATACAACATGGGAGGAAATTTAGAACCCATTGTAGATGAAATACAATTTTGATTTATGATCCACATTTTCAAAACAATCCTTTTCATTTGAAGTTGAATCTTTAAGCATAAGGTTTGTAGAGAAGCCTGGGGTAGAATGACCTGCACAGATTAGGTTCAAGGTTAGACCTCAAACTAGGGATCTAGTAAACCAAAATTTCACTTAACTATTCTCTTGTATATAGACAGGAAGCAGAGATTTCCAGTTTTTTAGGAATGGAAGAATTCTGTTTTCCAGCCCCCTCTGTTCTTTTCTACCTCTCCTTAATTGTAGCTAACATGTATAGATAGCACTTTACAAACTTTAAAGTGCTGTAGAAATACTAAATAGCGTAATCACCAACAATAATAATGATAAGGACACCTTACTTTGTATATAGCCTTAACTCCAAAACTGCTATCCAAAACCAGGTAATTGGTATTAGAATTCTTAGTAGAACCTGTAGTTCTGGGTTTGTGGGAAGACCCAAGAGAAATGGAAAGAGGGAAAGAAGTACCCTGGAACTGCAGAGTTGTGGCTTGTTAGGTGCAGCACCTCTGCCTCAGGGACATTCTGGTTCCCTTTACAGTTTTCTTTGTTTCCTTTTAGCAAACAAACTTTCAGTTTGTTTTACCATTCTGGCAAATTGATCAACTTAGGAAATTTTAAGAGTCAATGCCAGCAACAATTTTTCCAAGTAGAATAAAGACGTGTATATAGAATTGAAACACTGAACTGTAGTGGTATATCTTTCTTATTATTCTGCCAAATAGAAATTCATAATTAGCCATTCTTGTCTTCTCTTGCCTCAATGAGAATGACAGACTAGTCAAGATAGTAACATCTTTTTGATTAGAACACCATTTGCCATTGGGGCCTAAAATAAGTATGTTTTGCTCAGATGTTAACTCAGATGTTAAATGTTTGACTGATACTGCTCAGATATATATATATGTATGTATGTATAAAATATGCTTAAAGCCCTCATTGGTGAAACAAACTAAGCATTAATTTTGAAGTGAAACCCAAAACATAGTAAGCATTTGTTTGTATGTGACTGTAATCTAGCGATATATACCCTTGAGATCGTGATGAAGAGAGTAGTTTTTTTTTTAAGTTCTACAAATTACTTGGTTTTTTATACCACAGTTATTTCTTAATATACAATACCCTCCCTTAGACACACCCTTTATAATATAGAAATAGTCAAACCAAGCCAAATTGATAAAATGACCATATTTGACAGCATTTACACCATTCTATACTTGTGATGCACATGTAGCACCTATCTACCAAAGGAAAATATGTAAATATGTGTCATATTCTGTTTTCTGGGACCAAGACTGAACATTGTGATAAGTTTGAGTTTAGCTGCTTTTAATGTTTTCATTTACGTTATATAGCTCACTCACCATTTCATGTCTTTAGTGGACAGACACTGAGGAAGTACCAATAGTCTCTAGACAAGTTAATTCAGTGCTACTAGAGAATAAGCTCAGGTTTACTGAGTGCCTGCCAAGTATGGAATTCTATTGTGTGTGTGGTGGGGCAAGACCCAAGATGTAGAACCCAGTAAATCCTACTTTGGAGGAGATTCCAGTTTGGGGTAAGAGATAGTATGTCATAGAGATGAGAGTAATGGGCTAAGACTTAGAATATTTGAGTAGTAAACTCTTTCCTGACACTCTCTTTGTGTGGACTAGTCACTAACCCTTCGAGGTTTCATTTTCCTCCTCTTTGAAATCAATGGGTTTGCGTATCTGACAACGTATATTCATGAATGAAAACTAAAAGAAAACCCAACCCCTTGACCGTGATGTATGATGTTTTGTCTTTCCATTTGAATTTCTAACGGCTTCTCCGATCACAGTTGTAAGCATAATGTTAATGAGTTGACTTGACTCAACCAATTATAGAAACCTGTGACCCACTGCAAAGTATTCCCATGAGAACTCATTCATTGAAAGTGATCTATATCTCAACCTCCAGATTTGGGATTAGTGTTTATTACATCTTTGAATTAAATAAAGGAAATTAAGGCAGTCATACCTGACTTAAGTCTTTTTTTTTTTTCCTTTTTGGAGGGGAGAAGGTAGGGGGATTGGGGTTAAGTGACTTGCCCAAGGTCACATGGCTAGTTTTCTGTTAAGTGTCTGAGGCTGGATTTGAACTCAGCTGCTCCTGACTCCAGGGCCAGTGCTCTATTCACTGCACCACCTAGCTGCCCCAACTTAACAGTCTTGGTGTAGTGGTAGAAGGGAAGAATTTGAGTGATTTTAGTTAGATGATTTGTCAAGCTGCTGTCTTATGCAGAAAGTATATTTGTCTTGGTTCACATTCATTGATTTGATACATTTATGTTAAAAACAAATTTCAAAGAGAGTATTTCAAGTCTACTTTTTCTTCCTTACCTGATTCTAAGGCTTAGAACCTGGTAAACACATTAAACTGGACTCCAATGCACAACTAGGATATTACTTCCGAGTAACCTGCAAGGAAGAAAAAGTCCTTCGTAACAATAAAAACTTTAACACATTAGATGTCCAGAAGAATGGTGTTAAGTTTACCAACAGGTATTTGAATATGCATGTTTTATTTTCAAGCTTTTATTTAACTGTTTTGATAGTTTCTGTTTATTATAACTGAAGAGATATCTGTGCTTTTTCTTAATGTAGTAGCATGACTTAAATCATTAATAACACTATTTATCACTCAGAAAATGCTTTTATTACCGTTTTATCAAAAGTGTAATGACTTATGAGAGAAAATTGACTGCCTGTGACAAATGATAAGATAAAGTTCAAGACCATTTATGGTGCTTTCTCACTTTGAGGTGGCTACTGGGGGGGGGGGGGTGAGGTGGGCATATAGCCCTTATGACCTTCTTTTCCATTCCTGCTGACAGTACTTTGGGGAAGGCTGGTACTAGTGATGGTGGCAGCAGCAGCACTCATAGCATTGTGGCCAAGGAGCCTGGGTCTGGAATTTGTATTGGTATAAAAGGGGCCACCAACCTTCTGGAGACATCTCAGATTGTATATAAGAACTTCTGCCACTCTGCTTTTAGGAACTGTGCCCAACTTTCCTTCATTTAACACTGTCATTGTGTAGTGAATCAACAGCTTCACTCCTTGAGTCTGCCAGTTAGTATAATAATTCATTTCTGTATCATTTGAATGTTTACAAAACACTTTCCTTGTAACATCTCTGTAAGGTAGCGGATACATTATTATCCCCACTTAATATATGAAGAGCCTGAAGCCCAGAAAAGTTAATGAATTCGTTCTGAGTCAACAGCAAAAGAGTCAGAGTCAGATTTTGAATCCTGGTCTTTTGGCTTCAGATCTAGTATTCTCTCTGATTTAGAGCTAAAAGAACCTTAGAGGGCGTTGAGTCTAGCTCCTCCCTCCTTTAGCTGATCTGTTAAAGAATCATTAACTATTAGCTACTTAATAATATTAGCTACCTACTTCAGAGAGTTGTGGGGATTAAGTAACAGATGTAAAATAAGTGTTTACCTGCTGTATAGATGTCGGCTGTGCTGCTGCTGCAAAGCTGTTGCCCGTAAGGCGTTGGTGGTGGGATCTTTCACCAACACTTCTGTTTCATGTTGCTGACTGTCAGGGTTGTCTTGGGATTAAGTAACAATTGTTAACTCATTTTATGGTGCTGGAACTTGATTTATGTTGATTTTTTTTTTTAGAATTTCCTTTTTATTAGTATGGACTTTACCAAGTTCAGTGGACATGAATAGTTCCTCATATGTCAGTGTACCTTACACTGACCATTCTTTAGGAACTTGAAGGAGGTGTAGTAATGAATTTTTTAATTGCAGTCCCTAGAAATTTGAAATTTATGTTATAAGGATGGCATTGCTCAATATCCAGCTTCTATTTTGAGGAATTAGTGGTGGAGGATCGTTCTACTTGCCTAAATTTGTGCCTTATTTTTATATTGACATATGACTCTGAGCTACTCTATCCAAGGCACTGCCCTAATGTGATTTGTGCCCAAGACAAAGGCAGTCAGTCATCTTTCATCTTTTTCACTCCTAATAAGTCATCTTGTTATTTCTTCATTGTATTTTTGTTTCTTCTTTGCATTTTCCATTTTCACTGTGAAGAAAGAATATTGGCAAATGTAGCTATGTAATTGAAGAGAACCTAAAACCAAAGAATATTGCTGGTTATGTTAGGCCAGAGTTGAGTTTAAATATTACTGGTGTAGAGGAAGTAAAACAGCTGTTTTGTCCACATTTAAAGGAGCTGAGGCAGAGCATAAAAAGCTGTATGTAGTTTTGAGAGGGATAGAATGTCCTAATACTATGAGCTTTTAAAAATATAGAGGTAGAAGGGCTGATGTCTTATTTTCTTCATATAGCAAGTACCCGTTGTTTCTTGGAATAAAAAAAATAAAAAGAAGGCAGTGAGCTTTAAAGTTACTACTTCATTAATTCATAAATACTTGAACAGTATTCAGAAAAGGAGAAAAAATAATACTTGTTAAAAACCATGCAATGCAGGATCATACCAATAAATTGCCACAGATATTAGAATTTGGAGAGCCCTTAGAACTCCTTCTCTAGCCTAATTCCTTCTTATCTTGTGGATCCCTCTGTGTAACATTCCTGATAAAGCATCTGTTTCTGTACTTCCAATGTGGATTCGTTATCTCATTTTACAGTTTATTCCATTTTCAGCGGTTCTCATTGTTAGGAAGTTTTTTTGT
Source organism: Pseudochirops cupreus (assembly GCA_028627135.1). NCBI lineage: Eukaryota > Metazoa > Chordata > Mammalia > Diprotodontia > Pseudocheiridae > Pseudochirops > Pseudochirops cupreus. The sequence goes on from CM053581.1 coordinate 77,433,616, forward strand.
GTTAAACTAAGAGTTGTTTCATACTTGGCTCCTCCCTGATTCTGTTTCTGCCCTCTGAAACCCAGCAGAATAAGCTTTAATCTTTCTTGTACAGGACAATACTTCATCTGCCCTGTAATGGAAAGAGCCTTGGGGTTGTCTCGGGGATGACCTGGACTTGACCTGATGTGAACCCTGTCACTTGTTTCTCTGGTCCTTTCTTTAACTTGAACATGGGAAATACTAATATGTTTACTGTATTGCATAGAGTTGTTGTGATCAAAGTTTTTTGAAAATTCTAAAAATGTTATGTAACTTTAAGTTAGTAGGATAATTAACTCCTCCTTAAGTCTTCCTAGGCGTTAGCCCCAGTACTTTTAAAACTTTTTTTATGTGAGTTTCCAGATCTGCTCACCATTCTCGTCATTCTCTTGTGGATATAGATATACTTCAGTTAGTCCGTGTTTCTTCTAAAATGTGACCCCCATAAATTTGCTTTTTAAATTTTACTGTCTTTTGGTTCCATGTATTCAGCAGATTACTTTTAAAAGTAGTCTCTTTAGGGCTAAGGAGGGCTGTCTTTTCACTTGTCTTGAACATATTTCTGGTAATGTAGTTTAAAGTTTCAATGACCTTTTGGGCTGCAAGGCTACATTGTTGGATCATATTGAGTTTAACCAAAATTGGTAAGTTTATCTCATATGTATTGCAGTCAAAGTGTTTCTCCCACTGTCTTTTGAGACCTCTATTGATTAAGCTTTCAATAGCTCAGTTCTGTAATGTTGATGTCATTGTTGACTCTTCTTTCTAGGTCACCCCATGTTATCTAATTAAGTGTCAAATCTTTTTCTTTTAGTATAGCAACTCTCAAATCTATCCCTTTCTCTGCTCTTGGGAAACTGCCACCCTAGTGCAGGCCACCCTAGTTCAGACCCTCATCTCTTTTCCCCTCGCCTGACAGCTTTTTAATTGTTCTTCCTGCCTCATCTCTTTTTCATTCTCTAACTAACCCATCCTCCATAGAGCTGCCAAAGTAGTTTTTCTAAAGCCCAGGAAGTCTATCCATGGTGTCTTCCTCAATAAACTCAGCTGACTTCCTGTTAAGTCCATAATCAGATATAAAGCCCTTTGGTATTTAAAACCCTTCACAACAAATTCCCTTCTTACCTATCCTGCTCTTTCTTGCAGGGCAGAGCATCCATCTCCTGACTGCAGACATTTTCATTGTCTGTTCTCCATGGCTAAAACTCTCCCTTTTTAGCTTTGCCTCCTGGGTTCCTTAAAGTTTCACCTAGAGTCCCACCTTCTACAAGAAGCCTCTCCTTATCTCTGTTTGTACTAATACCTTCCGTCTGAGATGATTCTCCAGTTTATCCTGTATTTATCTTGTACATAGTTGTTTGACTGTTCTTTCTCCCAGTAGACCCAGTTCCTTCAGAGCAGGGGCTATTTTTTGCTTTCATTGTATCATCATTGCTTACTACAATGCCTGACATACAGTAGGTAATTATTAAATGCTTTCCGGCTTGACGTGGCTTATCTCCACCCTCCATAGTCTTTCTCCTTAAGCTTGAGCTCAGATGCCACATCTTTGAAACCTTCCCTAATTTCTCTATCAAAGTATTTTCCTTTTCTGAATTTCTGTTTTGCTTATGATCCCCATAACTCTCTGTCTTGGTGTTATGCTTTTATCTCTGTTTATTTAACTGTCTTTACTCTTCCCCCAATTCTTTGCCCTAGTACAGGCAAGTTTCTTGCATGCAGAGAGCGTATAATTTTTAAACTTTGTCTTTCCATTGATTAATATAATATCTTAGTAAATTTTTGTTGAGTGGGAATTGTATGTCAAGATAATCTTTCTTTTGTTCTTTAGTTTTTCACATAGACTCTGCCTAAAATTAGCTTCTTCTTATTGCTTGTCCAGTTTTCCTTCTCCTTCCTTATTACTCTTCTCCCTTCTCTCATTTCCCTTTCTCACATATTTCTCTTTACTAGAGACTAAGTAATGAACACAAAACCTAAATAGTTCCTGACTTTTGAGAGCTACATTCTTTGGCAGGGTAGGGAGTTAGGACATATTCATAGACAATTAATGTAAAATTATTTCAGGAGCTTGGTTGGACTGCTGTACCTGGAAAGGCTCGGTATGCGAGAGGGGGTTGGGCAAGGTTGTGGAATTAGTTATTGTACCTCTTGTCAGAGAGTTTTTTTTCCCCCACATGACACTGATTTTTTTGAATGTCATTCTTATTTTGAGAACTTGTTTTTTTAGAAAGAAAGTGATACACCGATTAGTTTGGGTGTGTTCTTTTTTATGTTTTAGATTTTTACTCAAACAAAAAAATGTACAGATCAACATTTTTCATTGGAAAATTATAGCATAGGAATAAAAGTCGAGCCGATGCTCTGGCTTAACCTAGTGTAAGGCAGAATTAAAGTCGGTAAATATTTTATTAAGTACCTACTGTATGGGCTGGGTGCTGTGGTAATTAACAAACTAATGGCCAACTTTGTATCTTCCTTATGAGCTGTCCTTTTTGTTTCTTAATTTATATTTTGTCATTCAGTGTTGGTCGAGAGGGTGGGAAATTTTGTCTGCTGCTATTATAGTGTAATGATTAATATAATTATTAAAAGATAATTTAAGATTTTTCACAATTCCCTGATTTTCATTTCCAGCAAATTGGCTGCCTTCAATGATGAGTACCTCAAAATTAAAGAGGAGTATGAGGAAGCCCAGGATGCCATTGTTAAAGAAATTGTCAACATTTCTTCTGGTAAATATAACCAAAACAACACCTGGAATCGTTTGAATATAACAGTTTCCTTTAGCAGGAGAAATTTCAGTTTTATGCACAAATACAAAGTTTTATAACTGAATTATTACACAGTGACAATTTAGTTTGTGTTATGTATTAGTAGGAAGAAAACAAAATGTTTAGAAAAACCCAAAATTAAATTGGAGAGAAATTTTAGATAAAATTGACTCTTAGGCAGCTTCAGTAGATTCCTCAGTTGAAACTGAGGATATTTGTAGGAGAAAACTGGAAAGTATGTAGAAAGATTGTAGATTTTCATGAAACAAGTGGGAGAAAAGTTGATATAGGGAATTTTATCTGCCTGCGTTATAATCTATACAAAAAAACTTTAATAATAATTTATACACACATCAAGAGCATAATTATTGTGAGAACAAAGCATAACCAGTTCACATGCTGTCTTCTGGATATTAGGAGAAAAACAAGATCATCCTTCAGCACATCGGGTTAAGTCCTTGTCTTAAATATAGGTAAGGCTTTGGACAAGTGTCCCACAGCATGAGTGGCACAGATAGGTTGGTGATTTGCACCACATTGGTGATTATCCTTATTGATGATGCCACATCTGTAGTGGAAGAGGAATCTCGAAGCCACCATCACATCACAGGCAATGTTGGAGGTTGTTTAACGTTATAATTCTTGGACTTGGTGCCAGTCCCAGCTAAGGCAACAGAGTAGCCCTGGGGAGCATGACCTCTAGGCCTTCTGTTGTCTAGTCTTTAAATGGCAAGGTAAGACAGCATCACCTGCACAGTCTCCCTCAAGAGGTTGTTGTAAGGAAAGTGCTTAGAAAACTCTGTAGATACAAATGATCTTGAGAGCTACTCTGTAGCAGATGCTGTACACCTTTAGTTTATATAGCCAAATTCCAATCCTTTTGAATCTTACGAAGGTAATAAAGAGCTTAAATTTGTGGCATTTACATAAAAGGGAAGACTTTTTTAGCCATATGTACTTTTCTACAGGGCTTTTGAGCTGAAGATTTGAAGATTCACCAAAGATTTGAAGATTCACTGAAGATTAAATTCCAAGTTTATGGTTACTTTGTAATTAAGGAAAGTGGCAACAGTTGGGATCTGTCATTAATATTTGAGTATTATGCTGAACAGCAGAATTATACACACTGTCCCTGCTTGTCCCATCTAGCCTAAAGAATTTAGCTTTTATCAAATATTCTAAAAAGTTAAATAGGGACTTTTTCAATAAACCAGTAATGAAAGGAAGAGGGACAACATACTACTTGTTATTCCATTTGGAATACTTTATTTATGGCCGTGAAAATGGCTTATTTGAAAAAATTTTTAAATGTTATTTAATAGACATTTAATTTATTACACAGTAAGTTTCTAGCAGAATTATTTCCTGAATTTTGACCTTTCTATATTAAACCTATATAGGTAGCATTTAGTCAGGGTCTTTTTAGAGTAATTTAAATGAACAGATTTTTATTGAGTGTTGGCTTTGTATACTCTTATTTATTTTCACTTTTGTAGTTTTATTATGTTTCAGAAAGTATTTTCATGGTCTTAACTGGATATTTTTTCTAAAATTTTTAATTGATATTTTTGGTTTTAACATCTTTACTTCGAAATTAACTCCCTCTTCCATCTGAGTGCTATCCTTTCTAACAAAGATTAGAAAAAACAGTTCATTAGAATTTATCAACACAACAACCAAGTCTGTTCATTTATGTAGCATTTTATACCTCTACAAAAAAGAGACGGAAGTATACATTTTCTTATCTCTTCTTTGAGGTCAGGCTTACTTCTTATAATTATGTAATATTGAGTTTCTTGTCTTTTTTGTTGTTCTTTCCTTGTACATTGCTAAAAGTCACTGTGTATGTTGTTTTCCAGGACTTCTCAGAATCCTTCATATTTTATTTTATAGTTCAATAATATTCCACTACATTAATGGACTATAGTTTATTACCCAATTATCCAATCAGGGTTTGTTTATTCATTTTTAAACCATATAATACACTTACAACCCCTTATGATAATGGTTTTTATGTCCTACTAGTTAGAGATGGCCAGACTTGGGAGTCAGAAAGACCTGACTTCTGGTACTCTGATTGCAGTACCACCACCTGGCTGTCTGGGAGCAAATCACATGTTCTCTTACTTCCTCAAAAAACTTCAGTTTCTTCATTTGTAAAATGAAGAGGCTGCGACTGTCTGGACTTTGATACCCCTTCCTCCTCTTCCTTCTCTCTTCCCTACTCTCTCCCCTCCCTCCCTTCTTCTTCTTTCCTTCCACCCCCTCGTGATTAGAAAACACTCTTTTTCCCTCCTGGCTTGCTTCCTTCAAAATTTTCTTCCTTACAGATAGAGCTGAGGGGTCTATGAAGTCTTCCCTTATTATTACTCCACCTCAAAGTGATTTTTCTCCCTTCAGATTTTCCTAGAAATTTGACTCTTCTGCTCTAATACGCTTTTACCTTATATTACTATACTCATCTTTGTGCATTTATCTGACAATAATAGGAGGTAATCCAATTACCCTTTGAGGGTGGTTACTTTTTTTTTCACTTTTTTATATCCAGCATGTTTATTGTAATGAATGTTTCTTTAGGAGTGCTCAAATTGATGAGATAGTAAATCCAGGCATGCAACAGTAATCACTGAAAAATTTTTAAATGTTTTGAAATTTGTATGTTAGCAAATGTTCAGGGAGAGAGAAAGAGAAAGAGAGAGAGAGAGAGAGAGAGAGAGAGAGAATGTATGTGTGTGTGTGTGTGTGTGTGTGTGTGTGTGCGCGCGCGCGCGCGTAAGCGCTTTCCGTGAGTGGGTAACAGATAAGTTTAGTTTTTCATTTCAAATTGATTTTTAGACTTTTTAAAAAAATAAAGTTCCATTATAGTAAATAGGAGAGTTGATTAGTTTATGCTTTATTTAGATAATGTATATAAATTTAGAAATGCAAATTGAACTCAGATTGGGACAATTATATTTCTTTGCTTTGCTCTCATGTTCTATATTTATGATTAAACATTTTTTGGGATGCTGTTGTTTGTTTTTATTATACAGGCTATGTAGAACCAATGCAGACACTGAATGATGTATTAGCTCAACTAGATGCAATTGTCAGTTTTGCTCATGTATCAAATGGTGCACCTGTTCCATATGTACGTCCAGTCATTTTGGAAAAGGGACAAGGAAAAATCGTTTTGAAAGGTTCCAGACATGCTTGTGTTGAAGTTCAAGATGAAGTTGCGTTTATTCCCAATGACATTTACTTCGAGAAGAATAAGCAGATGTTCCACATTATTACTGGTAAAAAGTTGCATTTCTTTTCAATGTTTTGTTGTCTGTTTTTTTTTATAAAATGTATTAATTTAAAACATTCCTTTGGAAAATTAAATATTAAGAAAACGTTACAGTTCTTGACATTTGAACAAAAGCTTGTTGTTCATTGTTTTCTTGAAATACTGTTTTTAAAATTTGTAAGAAAATATTTTGCATTCCTGTAGAATTATTTCAAGGTGTTCAAGTATTTAAAAATTCCATGCCTTTGACCTCAAAACGTTTTTATGAACTAGTGCTTTAATTACCCAAGATTAGTTCTCCCTTCCAACTTTATTTCATAGGGAATGATAAACATGCCGTCAAGTCATTGATAAAAGGGTTGAGTAGGATCTAGGACACAAGTTTTGGGGTGCTCTAGAGACCTTTCCTCAAACTGTCTGACTCTTTATGGCTTCCCTTTGGGGTCAGTCATTAAACCAGTCTGCATTCATAAAGACCATACCTCTCCACAAGAGGAACAGAAAAGTTTTTGTCAAAAGTGTTACTGAAATTCAGCTCTGTCTTCAGTGTTTCCTTGATCTGTTATTTTATTTAAGAAGTGTAACAAGCAGGCCTCTTAATGATAGATTCTAGTAAATGAGGCAGTCTCATTGGAAATTGAAGTGCCATTTCTTCATCTCCAGTGTTGGGACCTCTCTCCTATTCTCTATTATCTTTCAAAGAAAAATACACGATTTCCAGCAGTCAGTTTTCGGCTTATGTGCTGTTGTTGCATTCAGGTCTGTAGGTTTTCTATATATTTTTCAGTAGTGGGTCTTTACGTATCCGTTTACATAAAGAACGTTCTTTAGTTATCATTGGTCAGTAATCATTGATACTTGTGCTGCTTCTCTGTTCAGTCTTTATGTTTTAAAAATGTTAGATAAATTCTGCATGACTTTCTAGACTAGTTAATTATAGATTACTCTCTCTAGTGAGATCTTTAAAGATCGTTCAGATGTTAACACATTGCACAGTATTGCCCTGAGAGCAAAGATCTTGGAATTGGTTAGCTTTTAGTTGTACAGCTAGAATTCCCAATCAGCCTGACTTCTGTGTTTCATCTGCCCACTTCAAATTTTCAGTTATCCCTTTTTTAGAATTCTTAATATGTTCTCTGTGTTAGCTCCAGGACATAAGCACTGTGTTTTACTTTTAATTTTTGTTTTCAGGTCCCAATATGGGAGGTAAATCCACATACATCCGTCAGACTGGAGTAATAGTTCTGATGGCTCAGATTGGTTGTTTTGTACCATGTGAGTCTGCAGAAGTGTCCATTGTGGATTGTATCTTGGCTCGAGTTGGAGCAGGTGATTGTCAGCTGAAAGGTGTGTCTACGTTCATGGCAGAAATGCTAGAGACGGCTTCTATTCTCAGGTAAAGAGATTCTGGTTCTGATTTTAAAATTTTTTACAAGATGGAAATAACGTGAGGGAATATAAAGGAAACAAAGTTTACCTCTCTCTCCTGGGTTCCCCTGTTCTAAGCATTCATACCAAGTACTATACTTGGTCCCTGTTATCCTGCTCCAAAGGCCTATACAAATCCCTGTGCCCTTAGTTCAGCTCAGAGGACTTTGAGGGTTTTCTAAAGGAAACTAGATTCTAGATTGCTGTTTTTTTACTGACTTGTGGAAAAGTAAAGCACAGCTTGAAATAGATATATGTTCTGTCCATGACTTCTCTAGGTCTCTACATATATGACAGACCCTGAGGAACCTCTTCCCCTCTTGCCTGTCCTGCCCTGCCCCCTCTCCCACTTAAGAATAAAGAGTTATTTCCCCATAAATATATTCAAACCCATTTATTTTAAAAGCCTCTTTGAAAGTACAGCTTCAAATAGCTGTCAGAATTTATTTTATCTAGAAACTCTGAATCTTTTATATATTTTTAAGAATCTGTTCTGTCTTTATTATTGTCATGGTATAATAGTTATGAAAATGTATATAGTGGTTTGTGGTGAGTTTTAGACTTTCTCATATTGGCTTTCAGTTACATGCCAATTATTGTTTCACTGTGCATTTTTTCAGGGCTGTGTTTAATCTTGATATTCTGTCTACCTGGAATGCCTTCCCCTGTTCACTCTAGCTGTCCAGGTTCCACGTGTTTCTTAAGACCCAGCTTAAATCTTATCACTTGTAGGGGGGTTTTTATTTTTGTTTTAATGATCCTAACTTCAAGTTGCGTCTGTTTTCTCCGACCTGCTTTCACAGTTATTTTCTCTAGCTTTCATTTGGCAGTGAATTACTTGCTCTCTTGACACTTCTATTCTCTTAACTCTTAACTTTTTATACATGTATCATGTCTCCCCAACTAGATGCTAAGTTTCTTGGGGGCAGACATCTGAATGCTTCTTTGTATTCCCTACTGTGTCTTTAAACTAGAAGTATTAGCCTTGATCAAACTATATTATGGAAAAACTTAATATTAATATAATTTTTTTTTTTAGATCTGCAACTAAGGATTCCCTGATAATCATTGATGAGTTGGGAAGAGGGACTTCTACCTATGATGGATTTGGGTTAGCATGGGCTATTTCAGAGTATATTGCCACTAAGATAGGTGCCTTCTGTATGTTTGCTACTCATTTTCATGAACTGACAGCATTGGCTGACCAGTTGCCGACAGTGAATAATCTACACGTTTCAGCATTAACTACTGACGAGACATTAACGATGCTATATCAAGTAAAGAAAGGTGAGATTGTACTAATGTCAAAGGCAAAGTTCTTGTGTGTCCTGTGTGGACAGGGGAAATGACTCCCTGTGGACTCATCAGTAACTCTCTTGTCTTCTCAAGAAAATGCAATGTTGAATTGTTCTCGAGTAGTCAGTCATTAAACATTTATTAAGCACCTACTGTGTGCCAGGCATTGTGTTAAACACTGGGTGCAGGGTTAATGGGAAATAATGAAAAGAAGACCTGGCAGAGTGCACCCCTAATTCATCTACTGTACTTTTATATCCAGGCAAGAATCTTCCAAATATCCCCCAAAATATAATTAAGATGAAGCCACTTTTCAGCCATCACAGATTGTTACACAGCCTCCCTTACCATAGTATTCCTGGTAAACTGTATGATCCAGCTAATGTTGGTATATAGTAAGTACTTAACCGCTTATTGACTTTAAGTGAATTTCAAGTTTTCTTTTGAATTACATATTGAATAACTACAGTTATTACTGTACCGTCAAATTCAGAGGTTGAGAGCTGCTCTTCTGTAGTAAAATATTTAGACTTATCCCTGATTTTGTTTCCATGATGTTTTAACATTCTTTGCTTCATTTAAAGCTGCAGAGAGGCAAAGAAATGTCTGAAATTATTTTGTAACTATAGTGCATAACTTGCCCTTTGTATGTTTTTCCTTCAGTAAAAGCTGTTATCTCTGATGTAGATACTACCTAATAAGATCATCCAAATCATTGATGACTATACTTTTTAAAACTATTCATTCACCAATCATCAGAGTAACTACTTTTGCAAGCTGTTCCATCAGATAGCCATGTTTCTCTTTCTTTATCAGTCATTTACAAACCAATAAGGGAGATAGGTCATCACCATTTCCCCCATTATTGTTGTGATTTATGCTTCAGAGGGGATCCTTGTGAGTGACTATGCTTGAATTGATGTTGTTGACATAATTACATGTATTTTTAGTTGGAATTTGACTTGAGTATGATTGGGTAGTATGGTCTGTTAGGGATTTAATTGTAATTACATTGTGTCCAAGCAACACAAAAATAGTTCAGAATGCCAAAAAGCAGCCTTTCTAAAACAAGACTTGGTGAAATTGGCAAGTGATGATTTTACTTGTCACTTGTCATGTACCTCAAAGCAGCAGAGATCTCATTGATATAGGTATTTCTTCCATCATTTCAGATTCAGATCCATCTATGCCTTGTTATGCTATGTGATATTTGTTCTTCCATAAGTCATCCAAAGAGGATTCATGCAGTATACTGGAAACTTTCCTCAGGGCTCATTTTGTTGTTATCCCTCTCTTTCACTATATGATTTACCCATCTCCTTTTGTAATCCTGTATTTCCTGCATGATTTCCTTTATGTTGTTCATGTGCATACATCACACTTAAAAATATATTGCAGCCTATGTGAACCTGCCATGCATATCTCCATTGCTGTTTGGATCACTCACTACTTTGGTTACCTCGAGATTGGGGTGTTTCATGATTTTCAGTCATACACCATCTCTTGGAGAGAACAGTGAGGTTAAAATTTATTTTCTTTTGGTTGGGAAGCATCTTGAGGTCATTGAAAAGATACTGTGTGGTTTTCTCAAATGCAATTTAATTTAGCCTACTCTCCTATTCAGTTATGGGTCCTTTGTCTGCAGCTCCTGTCCTAGGTATTTAGTATATAGACTGATGAAAAAGGCCTATGACATTGTTTAACTCTAATTTCATAGGCATTTTTCCTTCATTTGGTTCTTCTTTTACAGTTTTTGGGGCCTTTTTTTTTTTGATTAGCCATGGCTCTCATTGAGAAAACCCTATATTCTGTCTGGAGCTTCGTGCTGTCATCAACACAGTGTCATCTGTAAGTAGGAGTGTCTGGAGTTCTTCATCAATAAGGACTCCCTCTTCCCCACATTTTGATCCCATTCAGATCATTCTCCATGACATTGCTCAACTTTTGGTGAGCATGTCTCCCTATTTTATACCTTGTGATTGTATTAAAAAAAAAAAGGTCATTGAAGAAAGTTATCACTGCCATTTTTTTTATTAAGTCTCATGTAGTCGACCAATTCCTTGTTAGAAGAGAACTTTTTAAGACTGTTTTGCCTTGGTGAGTCAGATACTTATATTTTCAGGAAACAAGCATGGGTCCTATATTAACTATACCTTTCATTGAAAATGATAATTCCTAATATCATCTGGTCTGTTATTGAACGTAGAAGGGGGTTGCATATTTCTGAGGAGCATTTTAAAATTATTCTTTGTTTCATGGTTTGTATTGACCAACGATTTAATCAACAAATGATTGATCTATTGTCATGAACTATGTATTGTACTGAATTGTCTTTTCTGTCAGTGAGACATACTGTACCCTAAGACAACTTGGAAGAATAAACTAAGTTTTACACTCCATGGGCATAGCTTTCTAGGCCGCTTTTGTGCCATCATGAGGCATCAGAACAAGGAGGTTCTGATGTAGGAGGTTCACTGATATATCCGAAAGATAGACATTTGATTTTGAATGAAACCATTAGGTACCATTTAGTAATGATGAAGATGATGATGAGGGCTAGAAGCTTCCATTCTCAAAACTAGTCTGTCATCTAGTTTAGCTTCCCAGACTTCAAAGTTATGTGCTTAATTTTTCTATATTCTGGTATTAGAGTTTGAAGTAGTATTTGAAAGTAGATCTTAGCACCATAGATTACAGTTTAGAGGAGACTTGAAGGCTATAGATTCCAACCCTGTCTCCTCCTATGGTACCTCTCACCCTCTACCCCATGGATGAGGAAAGTAGTACGAGAAGGTTAAGATTTTCTTGGGTAGAACTTTAACCGAGATCTTCCTGACTCAAGTCCAGTGCCCTCCTCAACCTGCGGTGCTCTCTGTCTCTCTCCCAGACTAGTGACATGGACAAGTAATTTATTCAGCTCATTATTTCAGTTTTCTCCTTGACAGGAAGATGCTACAACTAGGTCTTCATGAAGTGTTTCATAGGAACATTGGTTGGATTAATGCAAGTCACCTCTTTGCTCTGGCTATTTACTTAGTGCAGTTTCAGGGCTCAAGAAAAGATTTGGTATTTTGGTGGTGTTTTTTGTCCTCTGATTAATAGTTTTCAAGGGTGATATGAATACCAAGTCATAATCACCTGTGCCTTCCAGTGGAGGCTTAATTAAAAGCTCATTTTAATTTTGGTCAGAATCATTTGCCAAGCATTTTTTGTATAGTTAGATTTTTTAATGATACACGAAGAAGGATTAATTCTAGTTCTGTAAGCTGCTATTTTACCCCTCTGATTTCTTGCAGGTGTCTGCGATCAGAGCTTTGGGATTCATGTTGCGGAGCTTGCTAATTTTCCTAAGCATGTAATAGAGAATGCCAAACAAAAGGCTCTGGAACTAGAGGAATTCCAGCATTTTGGAAAACCTCAAGAATCTGATGAAACAGAACCAGCAGCCAAGAGATGCTACCAAGAAAGAGAGGTTTGTCAGTTTGCAGATGTGGTTATTTAAGCTGATAAGATTGACTGCTTAATGAAATTCATCACAGTTACCATGATATTACCACACACCCCAGAATGCATGATTGTTTCCATCATGAGATATTTCAGTGAATAATGATTAGCTTTTATAGAATCTGCTATATATAACAGTAGACCAAGTATTTATTAAGCAATTAACTACGTGCTTGGTAATGTGCTAAGAACTGAGGACACAAAAACAAGCACAAGAGATGATCTCTGCCTTCAGGCAGCTCATACTCTAAAGGGGAAGTTGGAAAAGTGGCCTGGGGAAAGGAGAGTGTACAGATTTGGGCAAGGCTGCTTATGAGAAAGTGTGTAAATCCAGAGAGGAAAGTGAGCAGAGCTTGGGGCCCCCCAGGAAAGGGCAATCCTAACTTTTTTGATATTATCTGTCTTAACTATCTATATTCAGAAGAAAAAAACAAAGAAAACTTCAGAGATGGAGAAATGGTACACTTTTGCAGTGATCTAAGTATGAATTAGATAAATGTTAGGAAACAAATGGTATAAATCAATTAAGCTAACATTATTAAATACTTTTTGTGTGCTAGGTGTTAGTGATACAAAGAAAGAGTGAAACAGCCCATTATGTTCTATTGAGGGAATCTTTGTGTATATAGAAAAGTACCTGTGAAATCTGTACAAAATAAATGCAACGTCACAGGGAAGGGACGTGGCTGCCATACAGATGCCGGAGGCAACACTTTTTGGTGATATTAAGCCTTTTTGAACTTAGGCAGAGTGATTCTCTGACACATGATCTGTTGCCAGGCCAGTACTTGGCGTTGTACAGGTATGATGGACCCTGCTGGACTGTACCTTATTAATATTCCCTTAGAGAATCCAGGGGTTATCTGTATGCCCCATTGAGAGATGTTCTAGTATATCTTCATTGGAGGAGCCAACAGATATACTAATTTAATACAGTTAGTAATTTAGAAAAGAAAGTGATAACAGCATTGTTTTTTCATGGAGAAGAGGTTGATCTTGAGCTAGAACTTAAAGGATGGGAAGAAATTGGATAGACAGAAGGGAGTATGGCAGAGTTTTCCACGATACGTGAATTGAAACACACACACACACACACACACACACACACTCTCTCTCTCTCTCTCTCTCTCTCTCTCTCTCTTTCTCACTCTTACTCTCTGAAAAGATGGTTACAATGGAGTTATCCAGTGGTTTTTCAGATTTTTTGTTTTTCAGACTCCTTTCCACTCTCAAAAGTGATCAAAGACCCACAGAGAGCTTGTGTTTGTCTGGGTTGTATCTATTGTTATCTGCCATATTAGAAATTAAAATGTTTTGATATTATTATGAAAATATTTTTGACATGGTTGATCCCTTGAAAGATTCTCAGAGATTCTTAGTGTCCCCAGACCACACTTTGAGAACTACTGCATCTTCTTTTAAAATAAACTTAATAAAAATAAATGGAAGGATTTCAGTTTTAGTTTTTAGCTAAATTAAAAAAACATAATTTTGTGATATCCTTTTGTTGGGTACAATTTTAGATTTTGCCCCTGAGTTTTATTTTTACATGTTGAGATGATGTTATAGAGTTACTACTTTAGAATTAAAATTCCAGCCATTGAATTCAGATTTATGACTTTGTTTCTATAGATAGGAACATGATACACATTAGAATTCCTTCATATTAGAATGAGAGAGAGATAAGACACAGAGACGTTGGATGTTATTTGCACTAACACGTTATATAGCTAAATATGGGTGGTTAATTGAAATGCTTTTCAAATATTCTGTTTTTAATAGTGTTAGTAGTGTTGTGGAATAGATATAGTTGATGTTTCTTTTCTCTCTCCTGGTACCTTGCTCCTCAGATAGAGTGCATCAGTAATCGTTTGCTACTTTGTGAAGGAAGGCCTTTTTAATTTTCTTCAGTAATTGGTAGAGCTCTGTATCTCCAAAGGATGAAGAAATGAAAATAGCCTCCTTGTCCTTGCGTTAGTGTACTGCATTAGGGACATAGATCAAGCTGGTGAAGTGATTTGTGCCAGGTGACATAATTAGCAGATGACACATTTGGGATTCCCAGATTCTCCAACTCACAACCAGTTCTGCTCTCACTACACTTCTTTGCCTGGAAACTGCTAAAAATGTAGTCTTTGGGCCACAAATTGGTTATAATTGCTTTTGAAATGTTCTTTTAACTTGGAGATACTGAGCTCATTAAGTGGCCTAGGACTTTGGTAATTGTGCTAGTTACCAGTATGTTTTTTTGTCTAGAAAATGAGTAGAGTATGTGGTATTACATTTTAACAAAACACAATATATGAATTTGGAGAAGATATTTTAAAGTCTAATTGTGTGTTGTTTTTTTTCCAGCAAGGTGAAAAAATAATTCAGGAATTTCTGACCAAGGTAAAGGAATTTCCCTTTGCAGAAATGTCTGAAGAAGGCATCAGAACCAAGTTAAAACAACTGAAGGCTGAAGTGATATCACAAAATAACAGTTTTGTGAATCAAATAATTTCTCGGGTAAAAGTTACTCCATGAAAAATTCCACAGTGGAATGATCAAGTTTTGCAGATTTTTTTTTAATTGTAGAAAGTCCCCGCTGTCTATGTTAATGCTTTTGTAAGGTTTTGTACTTTTCCCTCCGTGTTTAGAAATGGATGTACACAGAGTACTCAATAAAATTTTAGTATTATGTTTCTTCAAATTATTTGTGTAGACACCTATTTTGAAAAATCAAAGTTTTATAGAGGAATTGATTTAGTACTAGAAGGCAATTCATAGTTCAACCTCCTCATTTCAAAGAAGGGTGGATAAGAGAGTGCCTAGAATACTGAATACCCCTGCCTACTAATCTGTGTACACAAGACACACATCACCAAGCACTTTTGGCCAGGGGCCAGAGTGGGACAGTTACCGCTCAAGGAAAAACATCTTCAGTGCATTTCAGACAATCAGCAAAATTATTTGACTGTGGAGTTCAGTTATAATGGTGTTAAGGACTTTTTGAAATCATTTTTTGTTTTGCATTGTAAAGTATAGGGCATGTGGTCCTGGGCAGAGCATATGAGGTTTGAAGATTTGTAAGAATTATACTTTAGTACAATATAAGCTTTTCTAAAAGATGAATTATACATACTTAAAGCCACAGAAGCACAGACATGTGAACTTTCAGCTATAATTTTGCAAAGAAATGATAACTAGTATTCCTTTCAGTAGGTACCAGGTAGTAAATATCTAACCAGCCCCTGGCACAGGTGGTAGTTCCTCAAAATTGAAGAAACTCAAACAAGTGGCATATAGCCTTTATCAGCTTAGAGCATATTAAAGCTAAAAATGATACCTAGAGATACTCCATTTTTACAGATGAGGAGATAAAACACAGAGAAATTAAGAGATGTGCCTGATGTCACATGGTGAGTCTGCGGCAGAATCAGCATTCAGAACCCAGGTCTTCAGCTCTCAATCCAGTGTTCTTTCCATCACTGCTTGATGTAGTTTGTTTTCTGCTCAAATCTAGACGTTAGTTAATCATTTGACAGGCAAGGGGGAAAAGTAGCCAATTGAATAAACCGCCTTTACTTCCACTACCAGTTTTCTGGCTTTTACAGACTTAAATGAAGTTGGCAAATAGACATTATACAAAAGGCTCCTACTGCCTGCCTTATGCCATTCTTAACTAACTTTTTCCAGAGGTTGAGTAGAGACTGTTTTGCTACTTAAGAGCAATATTGACTGAGGGTTTAGAATTAGATTGAGATTTCTGACCATAATGGGACGTGTCGATTGATTTACAGATTTTCTGTGGACTTAATTTTCCATATTCTCCTTTCCTAGTATTAACTGTGAATGATGCTAACATTGATTTTACTATCTGGATAATACAAGCTATATAACTGGGGAATAGGGCAGACTTGTAAATAATGTATATTTTTAAAGATTTTTTGGAAAAAGTGTACTTCTGAAAGGCAGAGTTGACTGATCAGTATACATGTAAAAGGCAGTGAGAACTTTGAGTTTAACATTCTATTTAAATAGTTTGTCTCTTGGTAGTGACAAAAGGAGTGTTGTTTAGATCACTATGAGTGAAAACATGGTTAAAATTAAAATCATCTTGCAGCTTTAATTGCTGGTGCTCAAAAAAATGTGGTGTTTTGATTCCAAGGACAAAATTTGCAATGCAGCAAGCTCTGGTAAATCAACCTGCTTTCAGTTCTATAAAGAAGATTTAGTGTCTAGTTTCATTTGAAAATGAAAAGACACATAATAGACCTGCTTAAAACCTTTTCAGACCCAAGCTTTATTTATTTGGTGAATATGCTAATGAGTCAACTCAGACCTTCAATTATAATGGGTACTTTATATTGGAATCACATGTGTAAAGCAGAAGATTTTTACCAATTTGTGACCTTGTCATGGACAGCTTGTGTTTTATTTTAATTGTACTTCAAGCTCCCCCCAGCACCATCTGCAATAACAACAGAATGGTACCCAAAATACAGATGTTATTCAAGATTCAAGACCAAACTGTGCTGTTACTACCAAGAAGGCTGGGGACCATTTACCATAATCTTGGAGAAAAGACTTTTTTTGCTCATTCACACGATGGTGTTTTCAGAAACTTGGCTCTGAGATTCCATTAGAGATGCAATATCTTTCTGTAATTGGTGTTCTCTGCTCTTCTCTCCCTTTCTTTCTTTAAAGATGCTATTTAGAGAGAAAATATCTTTTGGGCAAAAGAGACCTTTGTTACGAAGCATATTTACAAGAATTGTTTTGAGGCACTGTATTTATTTGAGGACAAATTTTTCTTGTTATCTCAGAGTTCCATGTATATTAAAAGCACCTTGTGCGGCCTCATCTTCTCTTCATGGTCTTTCTGCATTTAACCTTTTTGTGAAATGGCTTTTGTCTATAAATTGTGTTTCTCTGCTGATTCAGGAATTTCTTGTTATTTTTACTTGTGTTTTTTGGATGAAATGGTATATATAATGTGGAGGATCCCCAGTCCCAGGACCTTTGAGTTATCTGGGGTCTGCTTCCCTTGAGAATTTCCTTCTTCTTTCTGAACTGGTTCAGTCCCTCTTTGGCCCAGAAGGCCTGTCTGTAACTTGGGCCCAAAACCTGTTTGTACTTCAACCTAAATTGCCAATTCCCCCTTACTTTTGCTGATGCTGCTGTTCATTGGTGCCTTTTCAGCACCCACTTTCCTCTTTCCCCTTTATCCTTTGTCACCATACACTCAGGACCACATTTTAGGACTTATTTACAAGAAAAATGAAAACATGCAAATTCACATGCTCTGTACCCTAGTAATAAGCTAATTAGAAGTGTGTGTTTACGGAAACTACTCAGTCTTTGGGGGCTTTCTGAACTTTCTAACCTATTTCTTACCTAAAATTCCCTAGGCTTAATGTTAATCTTTTCTAGGCTTAAAACTACACATCAGATGGCTTCCTGAGGGATGGAATCTAAACTCCTAGAATATCCCCATGGAACTTTAACCACTTGAATGGTATTCACCTCCTGGGTACATTCATGGAATCAAAGATTTAGAGCTAGGAGGAACCTCAGAGGTCATTTTACAGATAAGGAAAGGGAAGCCAGAGAAGTTAGGATTTGGTCAGTCACACACAAAATGAGTGGCACTTGAACCCAGATCCTCTTAATCTAGACTCTATGCTCTTTCCATTATACTGGTTTGTTATTCTTCTGATCCTAAGTTCAGTTTAGCTGTTTGGGAAGCTTCTGATGGTATAATGAAATTTTGGTGTTCCAATCATATTTTTAATTAGTTAAGTATTTAATTAGTTAACTAATTGTCCCTCACAAGATGAACAAGAAAGTATAAATAAGTAATTAGGACAGTCTTTCCTGGCTCATATCAGATGAATTTATAAGAAACTAGATTAAGCTAATCAGAAGTATATATAAAGGAAATATACCTAGCTCTCAATTTATTGGTGCCTAAGCTTTTTAGCTTTTAACTACAGTTGCCTGTGCCGCTGTGTCACTCCTAAAGTTTAGTTTTCCAAATCAGGAACAATTATCAGGGACCTACTCTACAAGGCATTACTAAACTTTTCAGGGACAGCCAAGATAGTCACTACAGTCTAGTACAGTGGTTCTCAACCTAATGCGGCAACCCTTTAATACTGGTATGTGCTTGTATCTGCATGTGGGCGGACCCGCCTGGAGACTGATAGAGGAGCGGTGTCTCTGTTTCTGAGACCATTGGAAATATGTGTTTTCCGATGGTCTTAGGTGACCCCTGTCACCCCTGTGACCTCTGTGAAAGGGTCATTTGACCCCCAAAGGGGTCGTGACCCACAGGTTGAGGCCCACTGGTCTAATGGATAGAAAAAAATGCACAAACAACAACAAAATTAGGTGTAAGACAGTTCTACGTGAGGTCCAAAGAGAGAAGGTAATTATAAATTGATAATTAGATCTACATGGTTTGGGCTGCTGTGGATGTGTGTGCTGTTATGCAGTGAATAGTGTTGGACCTGCACAAAAGACGTGAGTTCAAATCTGATCACATTTAACTAACAGTATAACCCTAGGCAAGTGACTTCACCTCTGCCATAATTTCCCTTACCTCTCTAGTATCTATTTCCCAGGTTTATTGTGGGGATCAACCAGATAATATTTGTAAAATGCTTTGCAAGCCTTAAAATACTATTTAAATATTATTGCCACGATTTATTTGAATTAGGGTTTGTGTGTTTTGTCCTTTGTTTTCAAAGAGGACCATCATGTCAGGGAGATGATGACATGACTTGCAATTGACTTTGATTAGAATGAGAGAGAGCTGTGCAGAGTCATCAGCCTCATTTTCTCCTCCAGTGCCATCTGGGTCCAGTGATCAGATATTAATCAGGACTACTGGAAATGGCCTGGCATGCAGTGGGAGACCTTGACCCTTTTAACCTAAGGTCTTTCAAATTTTGATTGAGGCAACACCCATTCAGTGAATAGGCCTTTTAAAGAAGTGAGTCCAGGGTGGCCCCTTTAATATAAAAAAAAAAATCCAGCTGGGAGGGGAAGACCCTTATGGTTGAGGGCCAAAAGACTGAGCCAAGAGAGCCCCCAACAGAACCATTTAACCTAGTTTTCAGTTTGAGATTTCTTTCAGGAAGTGACCGGTAGGTTATCTTTCTTTCCAGCATCCCACCCCACCCTCAGTTCTGGGAGATCTTGGCAGCCTTATTTTATGATTTCTTGAAATATGATGCCTAGGTGTTTGTTTTTGTCTGTATGTGGGCTTTCAGCTAGGCCAGTGATTCTTAAATGATCCTTTGTTGGTCTATTTTGCATGTCATTTCTTTCTATAGATACATTATTTGTTTTTTTTCTCCCCAGTCATTTAGCTTCTTTTTTAATATTTCTTTTTGACTCATGAAATATTTATCTTATGTTTGGTCCATTCTAATTTTCAGGGAATTTATTACTCTGGCTGTTAATTCCCAATTCTTCTATAGCTCTTGTTTCTTTTCCAGTTTTTTCCTCTAGTGCTTTTGTTTATACAAACTTAAAAAAAAAATTAAAACATCATTTCCTTCACCTTTTCCAGGAATATTTGTTGAATTTGTACCCAACTTTTGTTTTTCTTGAAATCTTTGCTCTTTTCCTGGGTTTGTATTTTGAGCATCCTCATCACCATAATAACTTAGGGTGGGTTTCTTTTTCTGTTTGCTCATTCTATTTCTCAGGTTCATACTTGGTTATGGCAAAGCTCTGCACACTTCTGGAAGGAATGCCTAGGTTGACCCTGCTGCTGCTTTCTTGGACTATTGATTATTGTGATATCCTCGGATCTTTGGGATAGCTCAGACTGAGGACCTATAAGCTTCCAGTGCCCCTCAAAGGGCACAGTTTCATTTCTGAGCAGCATGCTAGTAGGATTGCCTTGGTTGGAGTTCCAGCAGACTGTTTCAGCCCAGCTGCAATCAGCCTGCTGAAAAACTCTGTTGCTTCAGTGACAGAAGTGCAGGTTCCCCTTTGGGCTTCCTGCTCTAGCATGGCTCTACCCCAAGCCTTTTAGACGCCCGTGGACATGTTAGTCTTATATAGGAGAATATATTTTCAGAGATAGCATAGGAAAAAAAATTGCCTTTGAGAAATCCACCTGCTTCATTATAAGGTTATAACACCTCCTTTACCTCCTGGAGCACAAAATATTAAGAGCCCTTCATTCTGCTTTGCCTATATTATAGCAGATTTTCCCTCCTCACCAAGAATATTGTTTTGTATGAGAACAAATGGTTCATTGCCCAAATTCAGTAAACGTTGAGAGCCTATTTTTGCCTTGGCAGATGGTTTGTCCCTTCAGCAGTGCCCATACACACACCCACACCCACCCACTCACTCATTACCTCCACATCCACACACACATAATTACATCTAAAGATCTAGGAAATGGAACATTCTGGTCAACTATGAAGGCTATGTAGTCTCTGGGAACTGGGATTGACAGTTGCCTTGCCATTACTTCTGGCATGGATTGTAACCTGAAAAGAGTTTGTGGATTTAGAGCTGAGAGAGACCTTTAAGAACATTTGGCCCAAATTCATTTTATAAATGAGAAAATTTGAGCCTAAAGGACTCAAGGGATTTGTCCAAGATTACCCAGAAGTAAGTGATTAAGAGAGCATTCAAACTCCTAGGTCTTTCGACTCAAAAATCAAGTACTTTTTTGCTTGGATTTAATTATTCACAGTACCCAATTCCTACCCAGGTAAACTTAGTTTCTGAAAACTGCCTTAAATGGTTGAGCTTTGGGGGGAAGGGAAAAATAAGCTTTCAGGGCGGTTTCTTTTAGAGTTTGAACAATGCCAGCAAATTGTTTAATAGAATTATTGGCAACAACATGGAAGCAATAAGTGTTTTCTCTGTTACTAACATTGGACACATTCCTTCCTTGGGCTTTTGTTGGAATTCCTGATGATCAGTCTGCTGTGCTTGTGTGGAAAGAGAACTGTAAGCATATAAGAATGCTTTCAAGCACAGCAAAAATAAAATTAAATCTTGCTACATACATACACACATATGTATGTGTACAAAAACATATACATATATGTGCATTATAAGGCATTGGAATTATGCCCTCTCCACAGAATCCCAGATTTGGAGGGGACATCAGAAACCAGCTAGTCCATCCCACACGTGAGGAAGAATACCCTCAATGAGATCCCCCAAAGTGGTCATCAGCCTCTCTTTGAAGATCTTTAGCAAGAGGAATCCACCACCTCCCAAGCAGCCCCTTCTTTTGGATTACTTGAATAGTTTGTTTATTTTGGACGCTTATTGGGGTTAAGTGACTTACCCAGGGTCACACAACTAATAAGTGGCTGAGGTCCTCCTGAGTCCAGGGCTAGTGTTGTATCTACTTATCCCTTTTAGCTGCCCTTGCTCCATACATCAGAACTAAATATGCTTCTCTTCAGCTTCCACTATTAATTCCCTTGGTTTTGGATTGGATTTGGATGGCCTGAATGGAAAGTAGCACAGGAACAACTATAAATCCCTGGGGCCTTCTTAAGTTGACACTGAGTGATTAATAATTCCTCATTGGGTTCAACCTGTCAACCAACTCTGAATCCACATGTGAATTGATGTCTCTAACCTGCCCACAAAGAGCCTGTCAAATGCTTTAAAAAATAAAAACTACTCATAACATTCCTCTGACTTACCGGTTTAGAAAACCTTGTCAACAAGGGAAATACAGCTATTCTGTCATGATGCATGAAGAAATCAAACAGCTCTTTGTTATCACTGATTTTTTCAGAGGTTGACTAAACCACCCTTTTAGCAGTATTCTAGAATGACAGTTCTTGAACTTTTTGATTTCAGGATCCCTTTACACTTTTAAAAAATTATTGAGAACCTCTGTGCCAAGAGATTTTGTTTATGTGGGTTACATCTGTTGATAATTACTGTATTAGAAGTTAAAATGTCAATATTATGAAATTTACATCTACCTCTCAAACCCTCCTGGAAAGACCCCAGAGGTCCCCGGACCACAGTCTTGAGAGCACTAGTCTGGAATTTTGCTGGAAAATGAAGTCAAACAGTTGTAGAAGCCAATCCCTCCCCCCCCCCCCCGTCTTTTTTTAAATTGATGCATTTATCCTTTTTCCAATTTTCCAGTACCTTTTCCTTCCTTCATGATCTTTTGAAGATCATTGAGAGTAGCTCGGCAATCACATTTTGCCAGTACCTTGTTTCCTGAGTTCATCTAGACTTGGTGACCTGAAGTTATCAAGGGAGCTTCCTTAACATCCACCTTCCTATCTTGGGTTTCAGCTCTCTATTACACATCTTCCTGGTGTAAACATTACTTTCCTTGGCAGGGGGAAAAATAGAATTAAAAAATATTTCTCTCCCTTATGTTTCCATGTGTACTGAGTAGTAGTGATCTTACCTCTTTTTTTTGATCCTCCTCTTTTCACCAGTATTGCTTTAAAAAACAACCACCACCCCCCATACCCTTTTTGTTTTTTTTAGCTTAGCTACTTAGCTTCAACTCATTCTAAGCTTTCACACTCCTCACACTATTCATAAAGTTCTTTACCACACTTATGTATTGATCATTGATTACCCCTAGGTGTCACTGTATGTTTCCATCTATGTATTGTACATGTGTATTACAAATCTGTGTAGGTCATTGTAGACTTCTTACCCTTTCCTCTTCACCAGAATTCTGTTTGTGTCTTCAGATTTTTGTTCTTGAGAACTTCCTATCTATCCTAGATTTACTTCCCTCTAGCATTTTAGTCCATGCAATTCTGTCTATCTTGTCTTTGAACCCTTTGAAATTTGCTTTCCTGATGACTAGCGTGCATGTCAGACAAGATCTGTCTTAGCTCCTACAATCAATCCATTCTGCATACAGTCTGTTCTTTCAGAACATCAGTATTCTCCCTTATAGTCACACTGACCCCTCCTTCATTACCTTCAAGCCCTCAGTACCTTCTAGAGTCCAGGGGTGGGGAAGCTGTGGCCTTGAGGCCACATGCGGCCCTCTAGGTCTTCAAGTGCAGCCCTTTGACTGAATCTAAACTTCACAGAATGATTTGTTGCTGACCCCTGTTGTAGACTGGCTTCTAAAGCCAGCTCTTAATAAATATTTGTTCGTTGGTTCCTGTCTCCAGTGCCCCCTATCTAATCTGCTTTTCACCTTTCCCCCAAAGTATTCTTCCTAGCACATTTTGCTAATCACATCATTCCCAGCACCCAAGTGTGCAGCCTCAGTCATCCTTGACACTTTCTCCCTTCCCCCTGCCCCCTTCACTTAGATGGATAACACCCCATTCAAGCCCTTAACACGTTTCACCTGGACAATTATAATAGCTGCCTAACATCTCTCTGCCCCTTCCACATCTTTCAAATTGTTGCTAAAGTTCTTAGTACACATAGCATACCCATTACCCAGTTTCACAACTGTAAAGTCATCCCAACTTTTTACTGCTTCCTCAGCCTACCACATCTGTGGTGTAGTGGGGAAAGAACTGGATTTGGAGCCAGAATCACTTTGGTTTCAAATCTCAGTCCTTCTACGTACTGGCCTTTGTGACTTTGGATAAATCGCCTCATCTCTCTTGCCCCCAGTTTCTTCATTTGTGACATGAGGGGGTCAGACTGTGTGATCTATAAGCCCCCCACTAACTGAATTTACTAATCTATTACCTTAACTCGTTCTCTCAGTTATCACTTAAAGTCTTCTCCGAGAGACTGTCTAGTGAAAAGACCTGGTCATGAAGGGCTTTGTTGATGTTTTTGTTAATAACAATCCTTTATACTTCTATAGTGCCTCATATTCAAGTTATTTGATGCTTTTTTTGTTTGAGCCTCACAATAACCCTATGTGGTAAGTAGGGCAAGCATTATTATTTCCATTTTGCAGGTAGAACAACTGAGGTCCAGAGTGGCAAATTGACTTACCCAAGGTCCCTTGACTAGTTAGTGATAGAGCCACATATGGAGATCAGGTCTTCTGATGCTAAAGATTGATAGCTCTTTCCCCTATTAGACAATCAGTAACATTTTTCTAGTGCTTACTTTGTGCCAAGTACCTTATTAAGCAATGTGAATACACAGACAAACACAAGTAGTCTTCACCCTTAAGGAACTTTCATTTTACTAGGGGAAACAGCAACCTGTAAGCATACACATGGAGTAGATACAGGGTAAATAAAGAATAATTTTGGGTGAGAGGAGAGGGACCAGTAGCTGGGAAGTTCAGGGAAGACCTCATGTAGGAGGTGGCGTTTGAGCTGGACTTGGACAGAAAGGACACTAAAAGGCAGCAGTTGCCACCAAAGGAGTGAGTTTATTCCAGGCATGGAGGAACAGCTTGTGCAAGGAGATGGAATGTCAGCATCATAGATTTAGAGTCGAAAGGGGTCCCTTTGGAGCTCATCCATCATATCCAGACCCTTCATGTTACAGACAGAGAAACTGAGGCAGAGAGGATAAGTGACTTGTCCAGGGTCACTCTCATAAGAAGGAAGGACCACCTCTTTGTCATGAGGATAAAATGGGCTATGATGGCCAGTGGTTTTGGAATGTAGAATTAAGCTCTCTAGCAAAGGGGCCTCTGTTCTCAGTAAGTATGAAGCAAAATTCTCTGATGAGAATGGCAAGGAGAGATGGAGCTGTATAGGTTTAGGAGAAATAAAAATAGAGAATTCATTTTCATGGTTTCAGAGAAATTATTTCTTTTCTCCCCCACTCTCTTGATTTTCATAGCTATAAATAATGAACCAGAACTGATATTTTTTTGAGCATCAGATCTAAGAGAGGTAATTGCTGAACTTGTGCCTTATTTATAGACTTTTGAAATACCTTTTATCTTCATTAAAATAACCCCTTTTTCTCTTCTGGGTATTTATCTGAATACTGTCAGATCAGAAGACAAATGAGTTGAGTGAATTCCCATTTTCTTTTTCCTTACTTAGAGGCTGCATATCAGAGTTCAAAAAGACTGCCGGATTACTCCCTCTAGAAATGTATTTCTAAGAACTCATTCTTTAAGGAAGCCTCATCCTGTGGCTAGGCTCCACTGTGTAAGCTGCCTCAGGCGTAGGCTGGATGGATTTCTGGGGTAGTCTCATCTGTGGGCTTGCCAGGGATCAATGAGGTAGCTCTTTGGGAAAAGAGAATTCACTCTCACCTCTGTGTATGTTTTCGGGACAAGACCTGATGACAGCCATAGTAAGGCAAAGTTTGGACGCCTCTTTTATGAGCCTATTATATTGTATTTCATAGCTAAATTTCCAGGGGCTAAGTGGAAACAGAACTTGGGGATTTCTTTCTGCCTGCCCCTCAGACTGTGAACCTGTCTTTTCCTTTCTATTGGTTATAATTCCAAGGTGTTATATTTCCAATTACTGGGAGAAAAAAATAGGCTAAATATAGGCTGTTCCAGAAGTCTTTTGCACTTTTAAGATATTAATGCTTAAACTGCACTAACACTTTTGGGAGACTTTATGTTTCCACTCACTCCTCCCAATTGAGACAGACAGAGGCAGGCAGACAAAGTGAGGGGTGTGAAGAAATTGGAGAGAACATGCCCATTCCTGCCATCTCAAGAAACAGAGACAAATGGAACTGTGAGGATTTTAAAAACTATCCTTTCTTTGTTCACTTTTTATTATTATTATTTTTTAGTGTGAGGATTTTGGACTACCATTTTCTGTTGAGAGACACAGATATCAGGGTGCTACAACACCTTTTCAGTCGTTTTTCAAGGGGTGTCTGACTCTTTGTGACTCCATTTGGGGTTTTCTTGGCAAAGATATTGGAGTGGTTTGCCATTTCCTTTTCCAGCCATTTTACAGATGAGGAAACTGAGGCATACAGGGTTAAGTGACTTGCCCAGGGTCACACAGGCTGGCATGTGTCCGAGGTCCTATTTGAACCCAGGAAGATGTGTCTTCCTGACTCTAGGCTAAGTACTCTATCCACTCCGCTGCCTAGCTGCCTCTTAAGTGGCTATAGTATAAATATCAACTATCATTTCCTTTTCCCCAACACACCTGCCCTTTCTGACAATTGGGCTTCCCTTGGGGGCTTTCTGCACTGGCTTACTCTCTCTTTATTGGACTTGGTCAGAAAAGAGGGATCAAGTCTGAAATTCAACCTAGATTTGATGCTAGCAGTAGCCAGTCCCATGGGGAGGGCATGGTTGTTCTCTGCATATCTTTTTAAAAATCCCAACTTCCCTAAGAAGCCATTTATAATTCTGTTCAAGCCTATTTAAAGTTCACTTATATTTACGATTTCTACCACACTGTAGCAGTCAAGGGTGAGGAACCTGCGGCCTTGAGGCTTTAACTGAATCCAAAGGGCTGCACTTGAGGACAGGGGGCCACATGTGGCCTCAAGGCCATAGGTTCGTGAAGGAGCCCTGAATTCCACTTTTCCACTCAACTAGTTATATGATTGTGAATAAATTGCTACCTTTCTCAGCCCCAAATCCCTGAAATTTAAAATGGAAGTAATAATGCTGGTCCCGTCTACCTCACAGGATTGCTGTGAAAAGGTTCTTCTATAGAGGTGAGCTTTATTACCACTGCTACTAATTTTTATTAGGGTAATGGGGAGCTGGTTTCTCAAGAAGACTGATGTTCACCTATGACACATGCTGGTAGTTTGAACCCTGAGTTAGCCCCACAACCTTCTAATCAAGAAAAACTTTTTTTTTTGTATGTTATGGGTTCCTTTTACAGTCTGGTGAAAGCTATGGATCCCTTCTTAGAATAATTTTTTTAAAATTTATAATTGAAGGATATGTCAAATTTTAGTTAGAGGTTAATAAGAACAAAGATTTTTTCCCTACATTCGAGTTCACAGATTCCCCTTGAGGTCTACAGATCTTAGGATAAGAACTTTTGCTCTAATATAATTTGCAGAGTAGGTGCAATTCTGCATCAGAAAGAGGAATTTCCTTATTTAAAATTCCCTATATCAATGAAATAACAAGTCAGGTCTCCATTCCCCACCCAATCATCCAAAAAAAAAATCCTGTGAGAAGCAACGCCCTATAGAGACTAGAGTACTGGGCTTGGGATCAGAAAGACCTCTGTTCAAATCCTGACTCTGACACTTACTAGCTGTGTGACCCTGGGTAAGTCATTTAGCCTCTTTATGTGTCAGGCAACTCCCTAGGATTTAACTACTAAGAATTCCTTTGAACTGATGGAATAACATATCCTTTCCATAGTTATAATGCATCCTTACTGTTTGAGTCATGCTTTCTTTTCTCCTAAACTTTGTTCAACTCCCAAAAGGTATAGCTGCAACCTACCCTTAGTATTTGGTGAACAAATACCTGTTTAGCTTATTCATGCTGTTCAAGAGTTTACAAGTTTTTAAATGGTCCATCTCATAGGGGAGCTAAGACCCATCCCCTCCCACTGGCCCTCACTTAAATAGAATTGCCACAGTGGTTCACATTAATCCCCACACTTCCATACCCATCCTAGAGTGTGTTGTTGGCAACAGTGGCCCCAGTGAAATGGAAAGGCAGATGGTGTGCGCTCCCTAATGTCAACTTCAAGGGGAGAGTTTCTCACATTCTCTTAGTAAAGTCAACAGAAGATCAAAACAATCACACAGGAAACCTAGTCATAGGAGAATGATCCAACATTACGGTAAGTGAAAATAGTGAAATATTACGACTCAGAAGAAATGACAGATATGAAGAACACAGAAAAGCATGAAAAGACTTCTATGAACTGATGCTAAAGAAATTAAGCCGAATCTAGAAAACAGTTTACAGTAAATGCAACAACGCAAATGGAAAGAATAAAAAATTGAATGCTTGTCTAATTACAATGATCAAGCCTGGCCCTGAAGAGATGAGAAAATTTACCTTCTTCCCTTTATTGGAGCAGTGGAGACGGACTGTTAGTACTGAGCACTACTAGAGTCAATGTATTGGCTAGTTGTGTTGCTTCTTTTTTTCTCTTTTCATTGTTATAAAAAATGGCTTTCTGGGTATAGGAGTGGGGAGGGATAATAATAATAATAGCTTCTGTTTATACTGTGCTGTAAGTTTTGTAAAGCATTTTACACATGGAGAGATACATTTGGAAATGAAGGTGATGTAAAAACAAAACATCAATAAAATAATTAAAAATAATCCCAGCATTAAAAGACTTAAAAGATGTTCCTTTTTCCCTCCCCTCTGCCTCCCTAAAGTAACTGCATTAACTTCTTGGTGGGTGGGATCTTCTATTTCCTTCCTTCAACTCTCCACTTCTAGGGCTTCCTCTATATGGTTTTAGATTCCCAGATCACCTTCTTCAGCTCCAGCATCAAGAGAGATAAGAACAGTACTGAACAATAAGGGTACTTGTATTGTTTGTGTATCATATTCAAGTAGAATTTGTGTGGTTAGAAGGGAGGGACCTTAGAAATCATTTAATCCAACTCATTTTATTTTTAAAAATAATTTTATTTTTTGTTATTCTGAATTTACCAAAAGTCAACATACATAAATTTTTCTAGATATGAAGAACCAAAAAAAAAAAAGAAGAAGAAGAATTGGAAGAAAGGTAAAATCCCTATTATATACATTTTGCTCTTTAAAAAAAGTGCATAATAAATTCAAACCAGTTTCAAAGCTGTTCGGCTTATACCTGTGTCTTCCTCTGAAGTTCCCTCTGTTCTTTTCTTTTTTTGCTTCAAAAATATTTTAAAATTACTTCAGACAAAAGGTAGTATATATTTCACATTTGTAAAAAGGTTTCCTACACTGATAGATACAGGGTTCATAAAATTTTGATATTGCATCTAATAAAAATGAAATTTAATGAAGGCTTCATCCTCTTCCTGAATACAAATATTTATATTTGAGGTATCACTTTTACAAATGCCAATATGGCATATTTACAGAACAACACAGGACTGCTGTTATATATACTAATCAACAGAGTATTATCTTTCGATCTTGTTAAATGAGTAGCAATGCTAGGAATAAATACTCAACTTGGGTTGATCTTTTTAAACAAAATTAAATACAACTGGGGTGTGGGGATGGGAGGGCACCACTTAACACACAGTTAATTAGTTGCTAGAAACTCACAAAACAGTAAACCTTGCAATAAAGCTCTTGCATTGAGCATTTTCCTTTACATTCTTTCTATTTTGAAAGTCAAGACCCTTAAGGCAATGCTATTCCCACACAACATTCAAAGAACCTAGTGCTAAAAAGACAGTGTGCTACTCCTAACGTAATAGGATCTATGGCTATTTGAGTTTGCAGCATTCGTGGGAAGATGTTGAACATCTGGAGGGATCTGATTGCCAAGGAAACATTTCACTTCTTAACTTGGCAAGTCTGGAAGGTGGATAGACATTTGATTTGGCAAGAACATCAACTCCTACGTAGGCTGCCTGGCTATCTAGGTAAACTTTTCCCCCATATTGACTTCAATGCCATTTCCAATAAGCTTTAAAAGCAATACTAAGAACAGAGAGAGAAAAATAAAGGAAAATTAATCAAAAAACATTTTTAAAATTTCCGTATTAGTCCATAAAAATTTCCATATTAGAAAGAAACAGAACAAAAGAAAAAAAACTACAAAAAAAATCAAAGTGAAGATAGTTTGCTTTGATCTGCATTCAGACTCCATAGTTCTTTCTCTGGAGGAGGATAGCATTTTCCATTATGAGTCCTTTGGAATTGTCTTGGATCATTGTATTGTGGAGAAAAGCTAAGTCTTTCAAAGTTGATCATACGAACAATATTGCTGTTACTGTGTACAATGTTCTGGTTCTGCTCACTTCACTTTGCATCAGTTCGTATAAGTCTTTCCAGGTAAAACACATTTTGTTTAAACTGCCTATTCGATCTCAGGGCTGTGCCTGGGATCTGACTCTAAAGTAGTGAGACTGACTTATGAGGATGCTTCTTATTACCTTACAGACACAGCCTGTGCAGGTCAGGAGTGATGTCGGCCCCATTCAAGGAGGAATGCTTGCCTCGAAGGTGTGAGTTTAATACACACATAATTATGGAAACAAGTTCAAATGTTTTAAATGTCAATGTCAGCAGTATGAGCTGATATGCCAGTTGCTCCTGGAAGAGTCTGAACCATCAGCCCTTTGTGATGTTTTCCTTTCTCTTCTCTCTTTACTTTCTCCTGGGATTTTTGTTTTTAGGTGTCTTCTTCAGTGGAATTAGATGAGTAAGACCTTTTCCTTTTTCAATTCAGTTTTCTCTTTGCTTTTCTTCTTTCTTATTTGTATCAAAAGTATTTGCCACAGTCATGAAAGCTGTGTCCAAATTGAGTCCAAATTGACCTGAGTCCAAATTGAAAAGGAGTCTCTGGAGGTGGTGAGGTCACCCAAATATTCCTGTTCGTGGATAGCACTGGCTGATTGCTTCAGATACTGTCTCAGACAAAACCTGCTACTTATTTAGTTCCTCATCCCCTTCCTCCCTGCCTTCACTACTAGCTTGGATGACATCTAAAATTCTGTCTCTTTTGCAATTCACCCATAGAAAATTATGACATTCAAAAGTCAGGTGGCCAAGATAGCCCCATTTCTACATGCACCCCTGACAATGTTCTTATTGCCTCATGGCAGGATTATGGCACATCATGTGGGAGTGGGGAGTGGGGAGAGCCACTGAGTTAACTCTCATGCTGCTACTTCCATTGCCCCAAGAATATCTTCTCTTCATTTTTAAAAAATGCTTAAATTTTACTCTTTTATTTCTTTTCTTTTTTGTCACACATTCTCTCCTTTCTCTTCCAAATCTTCATTGCCTCCCCCGCCCCCAACCTGCACAATACCTCACTTGTAACAACTGTAGCCAATCAAAACAAGCCCATACATTGGCCTTATCTGAAAATGTGTCTTGTTCTTTGGTCTATAGTCCAATTTCTGTTTGTCAGAAGGTAGGTAGCATGCTTCATCAGTCTTCTGGAGTTATGGTTGGTCATTGCATTTCTTTACAGTTTTGTATTCATATAAATTGTTCTCTTGTTTTTTTCTGACTTCATTCTGTATCTGTTCATCTAAATTTTCCTATGTTTCTTTGTATCTGTCCCTTTCTTAAATTTTTATGGTATATTTCCTTACATTCATATGATGTGATATATTTAACCATTTCTCAATTGATAGACTATTTTCTAGTTCTTTGATACAACAAAATTGACTAGCATACCATTAATAGCTTTATATCCCAAAGAACTTTAAAAAAAAAAAGGAATAGAACTCATATGTACAAAGTATTTGTAGCAAAGTCATAGTTTAGTGATTTTTGGGGGGGGAGCATAGTTGCAAATTACTTTCCAGAATGTTTGGACCAATTCATGTCTTAATCAACAGGTTTCAGTGTGCCTGTGTACCATACTTCCTACAGGAATTATTTCCCTTTTTTATCATGTTTGCTCATCTGTTGGCTAGGAGATGCTCAAAATGTTGCCGATAGCTTTCTCCTTCCTTGTTCTTCCAATTTATTTATGATATGGCCATATATATATCTACATTCTGTATTCATTTGGAGCTTATTTTGATGCATGCCATGAAATGTTGAGCTAAACCCAATTTCTGTTGTGCTGCTTTTCAATTCTCCCTCAAGTGACACTAGTGAGTCCTTACCCTAATACAGGCATACTTCATTTTATTGCTCCTTGCTTTATTGCATTTTGCAGATACTGAGATTTTTTTTTTTAACAGATGAAAGGTTTGTGGCAACCTTGCTTTAAGCAGGTTTATTGGCACCGTTTTTCCAACAGTATGCACTCACATTGTGTCTGTCACGTTTTGGTAATTCTTATAATATTTCAGACTTTTAAATTATTATATCTGGTATGATTATCTGTGATCAGTGATCTCTAATGTTACTGTTGTAATTGTTTGGGGCCCCAGAAACCACTCCCACATAAGATTAATTGATAAATGTGTGTGTTCCGACTTCTCTACCAACTGGCAGTTCCCCATCTCTCTCCTCTTCCTGCCTTCCTATTCCCTGAGATATAACAATATTGAAATTAGGCCAATTAATAACCCTACAATGAACTCTAAGTGTTCAAGTAAAAGGAAGAGTCAATCAAAGTGAGACAAACTTCTCTGTTGTCTTATTTTAAGAAGTTGTCATAGCCACCCCAACTGCACCCACCATCTTGATCAGTCACTAACACTGAGGCAAGACCCTCCACCAGCAAAAAGATTACAACTCTCTTAAGGTTCCTATGATAGTAAGCAATTTCAGCAATAAAGTATTTTTTAAATTAAGGTATGTATGTTTTTTAAAGACGTAATACTACTGCACACTTAACAAACTATAGTATAGTATAAACATAACTTTTATATGCACTGGGAAACCAAAAAGTTCATGTGACTCAATATTTGCAATATTTGCTTTTTTGTGGTGGTCTGTAACTGAACCTGCAATATGCCTGTAATTGGAGGTTTGTAGCTTGTTGAATACAGTGCAAGGGTTTGTTTGCCTCTGTATGTCAACAAGCATTTCAGCAATCAGCAACCATGAAATAAGTCCTTACTATGTGTGAATTATCATTCTCTTGCTGTTGAGTTTGTTGATAATATACTGAGAGGCTGATGATTAATGTGGTCTCATTTTATATCCCGTTACTTTGCAGAAGTTTGTTTTTTTGCCTTTTATTTTTTGGAGGGGGGAAGGCAGGGCATTTAGGGTTAAGTGACTTGCCTAAGGTCACGCAGCTATCAAGTTTTAAGTGTCTGAGGCTGGATTTGAACTAAGGTCCTCCTGACTCCAGGGCTGGGGCTCTATTCACTTTGCCACTTAGCCACTCCGTTTGCTGAAGTTTTTAACTGTTCCAAATGTGTTTTAGTGGAATCTCTAAAGGTCTCTAAGTAAATAATTATGTTATCTGCAAAATGTGATAATTTGATTTATTCTTGACTCAATGTCTGTTTCTTTGATTTCTTTTTCTGACATTTTTGCCATAACTAATACTTTCAGAGCTCTCAAACAGTAGTGATAATAAAAGACGTTCCTGATCTTATTGAAGAGACCTTTAACTTCTTTCCTTTAATGTAATGCTACCTCTTGGATTTATGTAGATTTGTACTGATACTATGTTACTATTTATCAAATTAAGAAAAGGAAATAGAATTGGGTGTGCATTTTTTCAAAAGCTTTTTTGTTTCTAATGACATAATCATGATTTTTTATTATTGTTGTTTTTTATTGTACTGTTATGATTGTTTTGCTGATTTTGAACCGACTTGACACTCCTGGTATAAATCCAAATTGGTCATAGTCTATAGAATTTATTTATTTATTATTTATTATATATAATTTATATTAAATTACATCTAATTTTTATTAAATCAGTATTTTATAATTATATTTATATATTTTATAACATATTATTATATAATACTAAAATAATAATATTTTATTAAATTATATATAATTTTAAAATATTATCAACAATCATTTATTAAGCACTTACTAGGGGCTGGGCACTGGGGTAAGCACTGAGGATACAAAGAATGGCAAAAAAAAAAATCACAAGCCCTGCCCTCAAGGAGCTTTCATTATGACAGAAGAGACAACATGCCAACGACTATGCGAATATAAGTTGTATACAGTATAAATGGGAGATAATTACAGAGAAAGTTACTAGCGGTGGGATGGACT
Organism: Pseudochirops cupreus; assembly: GCA_028627135.1. Classification (NCBI taxonomy): domain Eukaryota; kingdom Metazoa; phylum Chordata; class Mammalia; order Diprotodontia; family Pseudocheiridae; genus Pseudochirops; species Pseudochirops cupreus. The sequence continues at coordinate 77,467,550 of CM053581.1, forward strand.
GGAATGACTTCTTGAACGTACAAGGTGGGATTTGAGGGGAGTCTTGAAAGAAGCTAAGGTAGTGAGGCTGTGGAGACCAGAAGAGAAAGCATTCTATGAAGGCTAGGACAACCAGTAAGAAGGCAAAGAGTTTGGATTTATTTATTATAATTATTAATTTTTATTTATTGAACTCTTATGACGTGCCAAACATTGTGCTAAACCTGGGGAAAAGGCAAAAGACAGCCCCTGCCCTCAAGGAGCTCATAATCTAATGAAGGAGACAGCGAGCAAACAAGTATGTACAATCAAGGTATAAGTAGGAAGTGATTAACAGAAAGAAGGAACTAGAAAGAATTAAGAGGGGTTTGGAAAGGCTTCCTATAGAAGATGTCCAGTGTCATGTGTGAGCAACAACAAGAAGGCCAGCGTCACTGAATTACAGAGTCCCCAGAGAGGAGCAAAGTGTAAGGTGACTGGAAGCACAGGAGGAGCCAGACTGTGAATGACTTTCAGAACCAAACAGGATTTTATATATGATCCTGTGGGTATAAGAAGTCACTAGAGATTGTTGAGTAAGGGAGTGACGTTGTTAGACCTATGCTTTGAACAGAATGTCTCTTTTGGGGTTTACCCTGGAAAAATTAATGGCATGCCATTTTTAAATATCCAGCCATGATATTGTTCTTGTTGCACCTTGAGTGAAACCTAGAACTTTCTCTCTTGGTTGAGCTCATTCCCAGTGAAAGAACTCCTTCACTCTGCATTGCCTGGTATATAGTCTCTTACAAAGACCTCTGATTTGTCTTGCTATGATTTGGATAAATGGGTTTCTCTACTGTGTGTTCATTGTAGAATTGGTATTTGGTAGGTAATGGGTCAAGCTGTGGATATAAAGCTTGAGGGGGCTTCCTTTCCCCCAATAATGGCAGTGATCAGAAATTAGATTCCCATATTCCCTAGACAAACAATATCTAAGGAACCAGATAGATAAGATTCTACCCTGGTACCCCCTCTCTCTGAGGAGAGCAGAGTGCTTGTCTCTGGTCCCAACTCTGTTTCCCCTTGTGATAGAAATTAAAGTCTTCCTTGGAGAAAGGGGAGCTGAGGGGAGAAGAGAATAGAGATATCTATTTTGCCTCCTTTTGAGCTACATACAAAGAAAACCCCTACTTCACACAAGCATCTTACTACATTTCAAGGCCTACTTGTTATACAAGTTTGAACAGACATTATGGAAAGCACAAGGGAAATGGTGGGTAGATATAGAGTGGAGCATTTGGGGAATATGGTAGAGGGGAATGAGAGTAAGAGAGTGAATAGTTGGGGATGGGGAATGGGGGAGGGTATGAAAGGATGGGGATCCCGCGTGCTAACTATTGAGAAATGGTTCTGGGCAGGTTATCAGTGTCTAGAGCAGTGGTTCTCAACCTGTAGGTTATGTTCAGTTTGTAACAATGAAAATACATCCTGCATATCAGACATTTACAATTCATAACAGTAGCAAAATAACAGTTATTAAGTAGCAACAAAAATAATTTCATGGTTGGGGGGTCACCAAACACCAAGAGCTGTATTAAAGGGTTGCGACATTAGGAAGGTTGAGAACCACTGGTCTAGAGAGATGTCCATTGAGAGAAGCAGGTGATTGATTATACTTTTCAAGGCCCTCTCTCAACGTCCAACTTTGTTGCAGGTTGTATCCTGTGAGGTCCACTCATAGCAGGCAGGTTTAAGTGAAGGTATGGCTTGTAAGAGTCTACACAGATGGCAGTTAGAGGTAAAGTATGATTCAGGAACAGCCTCCAGAGTCCTAGAGAAGGTCCTGCTCAAAGACAGAGATCAGAGGTAGGTGATCTTCATATAGGCTAACAGAAGCTTCTGTGAAAAGTCTCAGTAATAAAGAGACCACATTCCTCTGGTCTGGATTTCCGGCTGACACAGGTAATGACGGTGTTGAGGGTTCTAAAGGATGGATTTCTATTGAAATCCTTTGAAGGTTCTATTAGTCTGAAAGAATTACCAGGCATAAGCAGTCTTGGCAGTTTTAAAAGGCTTTATTATGCCTGTTAGCCGGCAGGAGACAATTAAGGGGAATCCTTCGAAGTGTGGGGATTGGGGGTACTGATTATATAGGAACAAAGTCATACAAAGGTGGAATTAGGGAGGAGCACCCAGCCTGTCTGCTCTGAAAGGTCCCCCTTTGATAAGGTGGAGTTCTTTTGTTAGGAGTTAACTTACAGCTGGCCACTAGAACAAAAGGGGTTACCCTTTCTCTAACTAAAGAATCCTTTTAAGAATTCATAGGTGTGGCGTGTTATAGTTAACGAGCTTCAGGGAAGATACAGGCTGGGGGCGGGGGAAGGGACAGAGTTAATGACTTACAGCTGGGGGGAAAGGTGACTTTCCACAGGCGGATGTCACAAGCTGATATCACATACCCAGGAGCCCGAACACAGATGAGATTCAAGACAAAGTCACCCGCCTCGGGCCAGATGAAGCTGTCCTTGGTACCTGACTTAAATAGAGGTTCTGGGAGGAGCTTCGGAGGCAGAGAGAACTTCACTTCCAGTAGGTGAATTCTGGGTGTAGAGCGAGCTTCCAGGATGAAACCATTTCTGGTGCATAGCAAAGAAAATACATAGTGCACCCTGGAGAGGAATGAGGTTTTTGTGGAGTTCATGATATACCTCCTAGTCCTGAAGCGACCTTTCTTTTGTGTTGAGTTTGTCCTCAGTGTCTCTGTCTCTGGTTGTCTTTATCTCCATCTCTTTCCAATGTAGGGTACTTTGTCTCTCTGTCTGGGGGAGAGGAAGAGAGAGAGAGAGAGAGAGAGAGAGAGAGAGAGAGAGAGAGAGAGAGAGAGAGAGAGAGAGAGAGAGAGAGAAAGAGAGAGAGGGAGAGAGAGAGTTCTCTCTCCTCCCCCTTGAAGGGCAATTCTCTCTCAATCTAGATTCAACTGATGCGGGATAGGTTTTGGGGGGATTTCTAATGAGAAATCCTTTCTAGGTTCGTGTCTGAAAAGAATTACATGCTCAGCTGTCTCTTGGCAGATTACAGTTTATTTTGCTAGTCAGTGGCCAGGAAAAGGGGAATCCAGCCCAAGGCAGGTGATAGGGATACAGAATTTAAAGAGACAAAACTGTCAATCACAGATTCATTAGGCTAAAGATGTGTATATAGGTGGAGTTAGGAAGGGACTAGGGAGTGGTTAATACTTAAAGGGACATGCACCCTTGACATCAACAACTGTGCATGTGTTTTCGGGGCGGGGTGTGGTTTGAGCCCTGAAACGTCATAAAGTCCACCAGCTGTCAGATTTGAGGTCAAGTTAAATGAGATGCACCCATCCTGATTTCCTGATTTGCAAGTGGATGGGTTTGGTTTGCTAGGACAAAAGGAGGTAGTACCTTGAATGAAGAGTTAATGGTTTGAGAGGAAATACCTCTAGGCTGGGGCAGGGAAAGCTGGGGGAAGGGGAGAAACAGTTAAGTAATGTGGCTTTTACAGCTTAACACAAAACTGAATGAAGTTACCCCAAAATATATTACATAGGCTATTCAGCATCTCTTCACAACCACAACCTGACCATGTGTTGCCTCTTTTCTAATATTTTATTTAATATTTTTTGTGTTGCAATTCACTACAGATACTGGTCTATAGTTTTATTTTTTTGCTTTGTCTCTCCCTGGTTTGAGTCTCAAGATCATATTTGTATCATCAAAGGAATTTGTTAGGGGCCCAATATTCCTCCTTGTAGTTTCCACCTGTTAATTCCTAATTATGTCTTCAGGGGTCAAACAGAAAAAGTCTAATTGATTTTCCCAAGTGCTTCAAAGGGGCCAGTCACTAAAAACAACCCAGCAATGAAGGAATCCTTTGTAAAGTGTAGAGTCCCTCCTCAATTCATTTTTATTTATCAGATTTACTTAAAAGTGGGGTAATAGGATTATAGATTTAGAACAGGAAAGAACCTATCTCCTCATTTTTACAGATGAGGAAATTGAGGCCCATAGTGGCTAAGTGATTTACACAGGATTACATGCCAGGACTCAAACCGTTGTCTGGTGCCCAGTCTTTTCTTTTTCTTTTCCAAATTTAAATCATGAGTTAGAAGATCTACTTGTCTTAGAACTGGGAAGGCTGAAATGCTGAAGAACCTAGATGGGTGTGGGAAACCAATTGGAAAGTAGGAAATCAATTTGTTAATTGCATGTGTGATTGTGTATGTGTGTGATGGAAGAGGGAGAGGATTTGTCATGCTATTGCATGTCAAGGATATTAGGAAATGCAGAAGAATTGGGCTGGGAGGGACATAAAAGAAAACATCCTCTGGGCTTTAGCAGTCAGGGCAGGCAAGCCTCCTGACTGGACCAGAATGAGAATTGTGATGTTTGGTCTGAAGAGTTAAACTAGCTGAAATTCCCAGGTTTCTTTCTTTTTTTTTTTCCTTAAGAACTATTACAACAAAATCCATCGTGGCAGATTCTCCCCATGAGCGGCAATAGCTTGGTGGTTGGAGAGTGAGTCTAAAATGTTTCATTCATCATGTCGATGGGCCATTGTTTAAAGCTTCTGTGATTAAAATGAATAAGAATTCTCTCTCTCATCAGCAAGAGACCAGCTCTAAGGATAATGTTTGTTTTCCTGACAGTCTTCAAGAAAGATTTCTCTCCTATTTCTTCAACACAGAGATGGTTGGAAACACTGGCAGGGTACAGAATAAGAAGAGAGGAGTCTAATTGTTGGGTTGGTATTGGCTGCTGACCCTTCAAAACCTCCTCAAATGACCAGATTTCCAACAGTGAAATGGCTGTGTGGGGATTTTCCATTGTTTGCAGACTGTTTTTAACTTATTCATCTTTTCCATTGGCTCATTTCATGGGCTTCAAGATTCCCTTCTCCTACTTCTCCACATCCTTCCTCCCCACCCCCAGCTTAATTTAAAATCTTGGAAGAAATTAGTTAAAAACCATGCCCTACTATAATTCCTAGATTTGAGTGAATAGGGAATAGGAGCTGAACATACTGAAAATGGATTTAAGAGATGGAATTAATAATAGCTAGAATGTATACAGAACATTGAGGATACTATCTCATTTTAACCTCACAACAGCCTTAGGAGGTAAGGGATATTATTATCTTCATTTTATATTTGAGGGAATAGTCAGTTTCTGAGGCTAGATTGGAACTCAGGTCCTCCTGACTCCAGGTCCAGCACTCTAATCCACTCTGCCTCCTAGAATGAGAGCAAGTCAAGAGGGACAAAAATAGGCTCACAAAATAACAGAGTTGAAAGAGACCTCAGAGCCATTTATCCAACCCATTTCCAAACAAGAGTTTTCCCCTATAATGTTCCAGGTAGAAGTTTTCCACCCCTGGGTTCAGTATTACCCAAATGAATTTGCTAGAGATTGACTTTTATTCCAATTATAACAAAAGACTTGGGAGGATACTTAAATAATGATTAGGCCAAACAGATTACCCCCCTCTAAGAAAATTGATTGCGATGAAATTCTCTTCCCTAAACCAAGCTGAAGATGTTTCTGATTTAATTTCAGTTGTTTGGGGGGTATGGATTGATCACTCATTCAGGTCAAAACAGCAAGATTTCACACACTTGCATTGTGAAATCTGCTATAAAAGGATAAAGCAGGGACAAGATTGAGGGCCCAAATATGGCAGGATAAAACAGTCTTAGCTCTGTTTGAATTCAGATAATTCACAGTTTTCCAGTCATGCAGTATCAATTCCACTTCACAGCCAGACTCAGGAAGAGCCAGTTGGGTAACATTCCTTTTCAAAGGAACACAATGGGGACACTGAGCCAGGAGGATCCCATCTTAAACTGAGGCTAAAACTGTCCTCTCAGCTTTTCCCAGATGTAGACCTCTCACCCATAGTATCACTCACTCTCTGAGTAGCTTGTGGCATTTTTCTCACATCATTGACTATTGATTATGGATGGATTATTATGATCCATCAGACAGCTCAAAATCAGCTATAGTCCCAAGGGCTTTTACCTCAAACAACAATTTTCACTTAGGGAAAAATTTTCCAGGATTTACATCTCAACTTTAAATTTGTCGTGGTGTAAAAGCCAATCATTAGAGGTGCTTTCTATGTACTTGCAAATTCTCAGCAAGCCAAGTTCATTGTTTAGGAACTCCATAACCCAAACAAGCTTTCTGGCAAGTTTACACATTAAAACAATAATCGACAATCTTATAATTTTTGTGAGTGATAGTCAAATTGTTTTGACTCACTAAATTATGAAAAGTTGCTTGACATAACTGATGCAAAAAGTTTACCAATTTGAAACGTGAAACAAACTCATTACCAATTAGGTGACTTCAGTTTCTGTGAATGCATTTACAAATTACTTTACACATTTAACATGATTAATGTGTTAAAGCTACAACTTTAAAAGAGTTGGGAGGCTAGCTGCCTTTTTTTTTTTACCTTTTACTGCCTTGATGAGATCACGTTCCTCTTTCCCCACCCCTGCTGGGGGAGGGGGTGCACTGGTGAGCAGGAGGTGCCGAACTTGGGGGATACTTCCAGGCTTTCTGAGTTGCCTCAGGGCCCAAGACCGTAGCCTGTAGGGCCCATGTTGTAGCTGCTGCCCCTCCCCCCTCCTTCCTTTTATCAGGTGGGGGAGGGTGAGTTAGAAGATGGTGGGGGAGGGTGAAACTCTCATCTCCTGGTGTGATCTGGGATGAGAGGATTAACCAAAAAAACCCCAAAACTGTTTGCAGTCCTGAACTGATACCCACCCAACTTAAGGGAAAGGCCTGGAGGAAGGGAGAGTGACTGGGTTTGTAAGGAGGTGTTTCAAAACTCTTAAAGACGAATCACAAAACCTCCAGAATCTGCCAAGATTTTTTTTTTTAGCAGTTCTAACTTTTCACTGTAGTTTTAGCTTGGTCAGAGCCAAGACTACAAGAAGAAGAACCTTAATTTTTCTTTGCACTTTTACAATTATATATATTATATACAATAAATTGTATATATACAATTTATATATATATAGGGAGGGTCTTGAGGAGGAGTCTAAGGAGGATCTTGGTGAGACTGAGGTCAGACTCCTGGAACCAAGAGAATGGGATTTTGATGGGATCAAAGGTGGGAACCAGGTGGAGGCAATTGGGAGATAACAGACTATGGAGGGCTAGGCTAGTTTAAGAGTAACAGATTTGGTCATAGATATTTTGATAGGATCAAGGATGGGAGGTGGTTGAAGGTTACCTGGAGATAAACAGACAAAGGAGAGTTTCTTGTGTCTGGGGAACCCCAGATCAAGTGGGAAAATTCGAGGGGGTTCCTAGAGCTTATACCCCATCATTATAATATGCCAAAGGTGATAAACTTAACAATTTTCTATGTAAAATAGTTTGGAAATGCAGTCAGCTGAGTTGATGCCATATGACTAGTAAAAAAATTTTCTTTCATGTTTTAAAATATGATTTTGTGTATGTTATTATTGTATTTCAAAATTTGCTTATATTGTGAAATCTGAGAAACCATTGTATCAGAAATGCTGTTAGAAAAACTTTTTTAAAAAATCTGGGTGTTAGCTTATGAATTGAGCTGTTAAAAGAATGTGATCAAAATAGATATTTAAAATCTGTTAAATATTTAATGGGGGCTATATCTTGTCTTAAAACAAATAATAGTAATTATAATAAGTTTAATAGTGAGTTTCCATTTGAAAATTTGGGGCTATCATTTATAAAAATTATGAAAATGTATAGGGTAGTTTAAAGATTTACTTAAAATACATTAATATGGATCAGCTATCATATATTCACTGTATGTATAATTTGAAGAACTCCATAATATGGTTATTTTAAATTGATAAATGAAGTATAAATGACATGTAACTATTAGGGAAATATGAGAAAATTAGTGACATTCAATCCCTAAACTGTGATTACTGAAATTTTGCTATTTGTGGAGAAATTTCTTGAGACTATAATATTGTTTTGAGTTTTTATTATAGGGAAATTTGTCTGACTTGTCATGAAACCAGTAGTAGAAAACGTTATGTGCTGCAGTCTGAGAAATGCTACTGGTGGATGTCTGCCTCTGGGAAAAGTTGAGAGGATGATCTTGGTGTGGCCTAAGCTAGAATCCTTTTGATTCAGTTTTCCCCACTGTGCTATTTCTTTTCTGAATAGGAAATTTCCCCACCTAGTTAATCTTGAGCCTGGTTTGTGATACCCTGTGACTACATGACTGCCTGTCAGATATGACCTGTGCCTGGAATCAAAAAGAGCTAAGGGAGTTTTTCATCTGTAATGTTCAGGTCAGTCAGTGCCCTTGATGAGCAAGTTTTGACATTATTATAACTATGTTCCTCTTTTTACTTTCATAGCAATTTTCCATAATCAAGGCAAGTGAGCAGTAGAAGTTTTGTAAGTACAATATTAAATCTATTAATTAAGAGATTAACACTGGAACATCTCAGAGTTACTGTTATATGTTACAAATATGAAAAATCTTATAATTTTAATCTATATTTGTGGTCAAATCATATTATAGGGATGATACCCACCTAAAAGGGGGATTTAGACAAAGCAATAAAATAAAGATGTAATATAAAAGTTTTCTAATTAACCAGAATGGTAAATTTTGAGAAGACAACAGGATTAGACTAGTTTCTCTAAGAATTATATTCATATATATATAATTGACTTTCAGATGTATCTAGCATGGAATCAGACTTTGAGTATATTTTAGTAATAAGTTCTCAAATCTGGATTAAGGATTTTACACATAAAATTGCACTGATAATCAAAAAGAAAGTAAAATTATTTTCTGATTTTAAAGTATCTGATAATTTTAAAAGATATATTTAATAATAAATATATTTAAAAGATATTTTATCTATTTATATAAATTTTAAAAGAGATTATATCATATAAATATATAGGTATGTATGTGTGTATATATACATATATGTGTGTATGTGTGCGTGTGTGTGTGTGTGTGTGTGTGTGTGTGTGTGTGTGTGTATTTTATAAGTCAGACTCTCATGAACTTTCTTTTTTGATTCTTTTATCAGGTACAAGGTTTAGATAAAGAAAGAAACAGCCACGTGGTGTAGAAAAATTGAAATTCTCTGAATTCTCAGGTAGATTGTGGGTTCCTAATTTGATGTTCTTACAGCTCTGTTGTTAATAAGATTAACTCCATAAAACTTGAATTGGTTTTCACCATATGAACTAGCTATTGGAAAATAACTAATACCAAATGTAGTAGGTTTTACTAAATTGTATTAAGTCTTTCTGTTAACAGATTTTAGCAGAATTATCTAGGCATCCAGATAATCACATAATGCGTAATTTGGACCAGAGAAGCCGAGCCCCATTCAGAGTTTTCCTGAGAATGAGGCCTATTCCAGAATGTCCAAGAGAAGATATTTTTAAGGACCAATCAGACAACTACATGGGACACCTGAGACTCAAGACAAAATGTGATAATTAAAAGGACGTTGGGAGTGGGTTACTAGGATATAAGGAGACTTGATGTTATTTATGCTCATTATTATATTGCTTTGGCCCTTTGTTTCCTGGTGTTTATGCTGAGTTTTCTTGGTTACTTTGGTGACATGTAAATCTTTCCTCTTTGGTGATCTTGTTTCTAATTTAATTAAACAATTAATTCTCTTATGTAAAGCTTTAAAAGTTTTATTTCAGCCTTCCCAAAAGACATTCCTAATTCCTCATCTACCCCTGAGTGGCTGGGAAGCTGGACCACCTCTTAGAGAACCTTAACTAGCAACCTAGTTTATGCTGACCAGAAACCCAGTCAGATCCAAAGATGGATGCCAGGAGTTTCCTTGCAACTATAAACTCAAGCAACCCATATGTCTTATATGAAATCTGGCTCCATACTGGTTAATCACTTTCCTTGTTCTTTGATTGAGCATAGACACTTGGGAGGAGAGAGACAACTCTTTCTGATTTCAGAGAATTGCACCTATTTGTTCACCCTGTCCCTTATCTTTCTTCCAATTAAAAATCAGATTACCCCCATCTTGTATCCTGGTTTGTATACTGTTAATTGTTTGCTTTTAATGCATAAAAATCCATTTCTCCCTCTATTAGGACTCCAGTGCCAAGGTGAGGAGGCCTGGGCCTGATTTTCATGGTATTCGTTGCCTAATAAACTGCTCCAAAACCCGAACCTTTGTTTCCTCAGTCATTTCAGATTCCACCTACCACAGATTATAGTTAGTAGCAGAACCAGGATTTAGATTTAGGATTTAGATTTCTGGAACCAAATCTGAAGTCAAGTCTTCCTGAATCCAGGCCTAGCACCCTGTCCACTGTGCCATCTAGCTGCCTCTGCTTGAAGTTATAATGTTCCTTTTTAAGTGTTCAGTCAAAGGTACATAGGATTAACATTTTGGTCCACAAAATATTGTGATTTTATGTACATTTCATTCATTTGTTTTCATCTGATTTTTCAGCTTGCTTTGAGTTGCCTTAGAAAGATCCCTGGACTGAGTCAGAGCTCAATAAATGCTTTTTGACTCATTGATTGAACTGGAAATGGGCAACAGGGACAATCTTATAGATAATACACAAAATGCTGTTCAGCTCTAATATTCTATGTTTCAGTAAGTAGGCCAAGCAGGTAACCACCATAATGACTGATTTCAGGGATACAGGAACGTTCCAACTCTCTTTCAAATATTCTCACAAACTTGGCTAAAGACCAAATTCCTTTCAATTTAAAGCTTCATCTTGGTAGTTTAATTTTTCCAGTCCCTGATTAACGGGCATATGCCCCTGGGAAGGGTCTTACTCTAAGCTGTGTGTGATCGCTGTTCAAATGCCCAAATGACTATCAGGCCCTCACTTAGAGTTCTGTAATGCAGCCTAAACATCACCGGTTCCTTCAATCAGTCCTTATATGGCACAGTCTCCAGACCCTTTACTATCCTGCTTGCTTTCCTCTGGACACTCTCCAGTTAATCTTTGTCCTTCCTAAAATGTGATTTCCCACAAGTGAAAACAGTCTCACAGATATTGTCTGACCACAGCAAAAAAAATCATCATAGCCAGGCACTTTCTCACCTCTCTCCCAATGTAGCTTAAAATCTCATTAGCTTTTTTGGCTGCTGTATTATACTAGTGACTCCTATGGCTTGTTAACTAATTGATTAATGAAGCAATCATTTCCAGTGGTGTGCTGGTAAATGTTTAACACTTGGCTTTCCAAAAAACAAAGCAAACAAAACCACAAGCGAAAAGTATTCAAGACACACTTTTAAATTTAGTCTGCGGCATTAACGTTTTCTCCATCATCTTCTTAAGTAAACAATCGACAAAACAATAAAACGAGCCTTGATTTATATCATTTGCTGATTTTCACAGTGTAAATGCTCACGCTGAAAATTTAACAATTAGCTCATGCAAGCCTGGCTCTAGTTCATGTCCCTCTACCTTGTTCATAAGAATAACATGAAAGACTGTCAAATATTTTTGTTAAAATCTAGATTTAAAAATGTTATATAATATATGCAATATAAAGATATTGTATCACATATATACATACAACATACATATATGTTTATGTATATATGCATTTTTGTGCATATGTATGTATGTGTGTACATATATTGCTTTCCCCTGATCTATAAGTCTGGTAACTGTCTGAAAAAAAAGGAATAATATTATTCTAACACAAGATGTTTTTAATGAAGCTGAGTTATCAGTTTCTTTTTTAAGGAAACCTTTAATTTAAAATCTCTTTGATAATGTGTCCTAGAATTTTTACCAAGAATAGAAAGCAAGCTCACTGACCTACAGTTTGCAGACTCCATTCTCTTTCCTTTCTCAAAAACTGGAACAATTTTTTCCTTTCTCTGATTTTACAGGCCCTCCTACATTCTCTATGATCTTTCAAAGATCATTGAGACTGTCTCAGTTTGCCTTGGACCATTGCTCATTTGGGCCTGGTGATTTGAATTCATTAAGGGCAGCCAAGGATCTTTCTTACTCTCTTAATGTTTGTCTTAGGTGCCAAATCATTCTCCCATTTCCTCTTCTGATCTTTTCAACTCCTAGATCAGGAGTGGAAAACTGCAGGTTCAAGGCCACATGTGGCCCTCTAGGTCCTCAAGTGTGGCTCTTTGACTGGATCCAAACTTCACATCCTTTGTTCTGTGAAGTTTGGATTCAAAGTTCCCCATTCTTACGACCAAGATCGTTCCTGTTACTGGAGAAAACAAGGTAAAAGCTGAGCAGCTGTCTTTTTAAAAATCTGTTATTATTGTCCCAGACATTCTTATTTCGTCTTTGATTTTCCCTTTTTTCCCCATATTAACCTAAAAAACCCTCCCACTTCTTTAGTTTTCCTTGCCATCCTCAATCCCTTCTGAGATTTATCCTCTCATCTCTGACTCTGAAATTCGTTAGAGAAGAATTTTCCTGACTACAATTTTACTATGGCTAGCGCAGATCTGGAGTCACTGTCAGAATAGACAGGAGGGAGAAAATCAAACGTGTGAGAGTTTGAGAATCATAGACTGTGGCTTTGGAGCCTAGCTCTACCCCCAAGGCTAACGGGATATCTATCTACCTGTCTGTCTGTCTGTCTCCTTAGGACTGGAGGAGGGTATTGTCAAGTCCTCTAAGCAGGCTGTACCTTTTTCTTCTCCAAATCCTGCCTAGACACCTTTTTAAGGAGATTCTACCTTTGCTAACAGCTGGGGTTTTTCACAGGCAGCTTGGAAAAATGACTTGGATTGAATCTGTAGGACCCTTGTTCTCTCACTAGGTGGAACCAGCCTTCTACATCTAGGTTCCTGCTTTAGCGAGGGACGACGTTGAGAGACAGTGTTGAGTTAATGACAGTATGTGAATATTACATAGTGCCCTTGTGCGGTAAGAAACGGTGAAGAGAAACCTGGAAAGACTTGTATGCACTGATGCAGAGTGACGTGAGCAGAGTCAGGAGAACAATTTAAAGAAAAACAATTTGGAAAGACAAGAATTCCGGTGGATGTGGAGACTATCCCCCTCTTGCAGAGAGATGATGGGCTCAGCACGCAGAATGAGACATACGTTTTTTGGACATAGCCAATTTGGGAACTTGTTTTGCTTGACTCTGCATACTTATTACAAGGGTTTGTTTTTGTTTTTCTTTTCTTTTTTCAAGTTTTGGGGAAAGGAGAGATTGGAAGGTAAGAAAACAAATGCTTGTTAATTAAAAAAGTAGAATCTTTAAAAAAAGATTAAAAATATAAGCTGGTTTTTTTTTTAAAAAAAGATTACAATGTCAAAGAAGTTTGTCCTCTTTATCTCTAACTTCCCCTACTTGGTACCACTTTTAGGCGATTAGAACATTCTTGCTTCCTACCTTTTGTCCTGTGGCCATAATCTGTTTCAAGGCAAGACTGATAGCATCTCTTTCTCCCTAGTTGTGAACATATCCCTGTGTTTCCTCTATCAGATGTATTCATACCTTATCTTTAAATGGAACAGAAAACTTCACGTCTTTGTTAAAGGAATTTTTGGTGTGAAGGAGCTGGTATAAGAGATGATTTTTTTTCCTTTTTAGGACAGGGGTCCTTAAATGGGTCCACGGTTCTCATCAGAAAAGTTTGTAGATATATTTCAGCGGGTCTGTGTACTTGAGTGGGAAAAATTATATCTTTATTTCAGTTATGACAGGTTTGCTATGTAAGCCTTCATATTTAATTTCATGCATTTAAAAACATGATTCTGAGAAGGGATCCATAGACTTCACCAGATTGCAAAAGGGAACCGTGAGACAAGAAAGATTAAGAACTGCAAATAATAATAGCTAACTTTTATGTAGTCAGGTACTGTGCTAAGCACTTTACAAATTTTATCTCATTTCATCCTCATAAAAACCTGAGAAGGGAGGTTCTATTTTTATCTCCATTTTACAAGTCAGGAAACTGAGGCTGGCAGAAGTTTGCCCAGGGTCATATAGCTAATAAGTATCTGAGTCTGGATTTTGAACTCAGGTCTTCTTGACTCTAGGCCTCTTGCTCTATCCATCGTGGGGCTCAGCTTCCACAATAGAGCTATCAGATTAAGAACTCGTGTGTCAGCGGGAGGGAGTGGGAGCCACTTCTGAAATGATATTGCATATGTGGGTACTCACTCCACTTCTGAGTAAGGTCTGTTAGTTTTCTCTTCGACTCCGAGGCCTCGATGGTCAATTGATTACTTGTAGTGCCCTCTAACTATTCCTAAACTCTTAATGCCTGACTAGCAAATTCAGTCAGCTATAATTACTGCTTGAAAGCCCCAGTCTCTTTGAACTTCTTTCTCAGAAGACCGGGAAACCATTCTAACAATCAATTACATCATGTCCCGTCGTAGTGGGAAAAATGGGTGATTTATTTAGTCTAGAAAAAGCATAGACGATACATTATCGTCGCACACTTAAATTGTCTGAGGTCCAGAAAGACCCACCAAACTCTGCCCCTCTTCCTTTCCCATTCCTCTTTCCCTTTCCCCATCCTAGCGCAGGAGATAAGACTGTAAGTCCAAACAGATCCTAGCTCCCCGTAGCGGCCTGGCTAGCAGCCCCCAGCCATTCTAGGGAATCTAGAAATGTTGGGGTAATAACTTACCCATTACCACAGGAGTAATAATGATGATGATGATGACGATGAACTTGTAGAGAGGAATAAAGAGATTTGCAGTTTCATGTGCAATCATCTTTTTTATTATACTATGTTATGGAAATGCTTGTTTTAGTCCATAAATTAAAAACAGAAATAACATAATAATAATGATAATTTTACATAGGTTTGCAAAGCGCTTTACAAGCATTATTTCACAACAACTCTGGGAAGTTGGTATGATAATTATTCCCATTTTACAGATCAGAAAACGGAGGCAGACAGAAGTTCAGTGACTCCTCCAGAGTCACAAAGATAATGAGTCTGAAGTTGGATTTGAACTCAGGTCTTCTGGACTCCTGGTCTGGTGCTCTGTGCACTGCACCTCCCAGCTGTCTCAATGTCTATACCTCTTACATATGAAGTTACTACTGCTGGACACAGGAATATTGTTCCCTTTTCAGATGGGGGACACTAAGGAGCTTAGAGGAATATGAAGCCCAGGGAGACCAACACTCCCCTACACCCATGTTGATGAATATCATGGAGCCAATTACATAGAGATATTCCATGACATGCCAGCTTCAGCCCCATTACCTTTGTGACTCTGGGCAAGTCACTGAACTTTATCATCTGTAAAATGGGAATAACAGTCATATCAACTTTCCATCCGTTGTGGGGACCAAATGAAATAATGCTTGTAAAGCGCTTTGCAGACCTATAAAAAATTATTATACTGATGAATGTCATGTAGGCAGTTACATTGATATGCCATGCAATCACAATGGGGTTCACATTACTACCTTAATAATCCCCTTATTTCAGGCCACTCCCCTCACAGCATATATCCCCTGTCTTTCTCTTGTTCTTCAGTATCACCTATTCTGTTCTCTTCTTCCCACCTTTCAGAAAAGGCTCTCCACAAATACTTCATTGAAAAAACCAAGGCTCTTCATTGGGATCTGACTTCCCCCAAGCTCTACATTCTAAATCACTTCAACGTTATTCCCCACTGTCTCCTCCTTGTTCCTGCCTTGCAGAGAGAGGTGACTCATCTCTTTGTAGACGCTCTTCTTGTGCCCTTGATCCCATTGTTTCCTGTCTCCTCTTTCCCCCTTAGATCATGCCTTCTCTTTCTCAAGTTTTTAATCCCGACTGATCTCTGGATTCCTTTCCTACCCCTCACAAACATTCCCAGATCTTTCTCATCATTAGATCACTTGGTCCTAATGTCCTCTCAGGCCTTCATCTGATGTCTGTCCTTCCTTTCAAGTCAGACTCCAAGGAACGAAACAAATGAACAAACCCAGTCATTGACACTGATTGCCTCCACTTTCTCACCTCACACTCATTTTTCAACGCCACTTCTTTCTATGCTCCATCTCTTGGTGTTCTTAACAGCTTCCATGAGCTCAATTAGAGGCAGCTAAATCATCCTAGTGGATAGAAAGAGCACTGGACCTGGAGTCAGGAAGACCTGAGTTCAAATCCAACCTCAGACACTTACTAGGTGTGAGACCCTGGGCAAGACACTTAACCTCTGCTGACTCAGTTCCCTAAATCGTAAACTGGGGATAATAATAGCACCTACCTCCCAGTAGGTGTCCCTGTCATCAGGGTCAAATGAGATGGTATTTGTAAAATACTTAGCATGGTGCTTGGCACAATAAATCTCCATTCCTTTCCTTCCAATTATCAGGTGACCCTCCTATCTACATTTCCAATTCTTGAAATCCAGCCCTGTGTCATGAGCTACATATTGAATATTTCCAACTGGATGTGGCATTTCAAATTCAAAATGTGAAAAAAAAACCCCAATAACAACAGATTTTTGACCCCAAACCTTCCCATCTTCCTAACTTTCTCATTTAAGTTGAGCACATCCCCAGCTTTCCAATCACCTAGGTTCATGACTCCAGAGTTATCTTCTAGTCTTTCATCTCCTTCACTTCTTGCAATCGGTCAGGTGCCAAGTGTCAATGACTCTGTCTCCCCACTATATCCCACTGTATCCCACATCCATACCATACATCATGCCTTCATCACCTGCACTATTACAATGACCAACTGTTTGGTCTTCCTGCCTTCAGTCTCTCCCCTTCTCAATCTGACCAAGTCTGACTATGTAAGCCCCTGCTTGAGATGTTCCAGTGGTTCCCTCTCATCTCTAGGAGAAAATACAAAGTCCTTTGCTTGACTTCTAAAGCCCTGCACAACTGGGCTCCATCCTACCTTCATCTAGCCAAACTGGTCTGGTTGCAACATTCTACCTCCTTTCCCATTTCCATAGTTTTGCATAGGCTGCCCCTCATGTCTGGAATATACTCAGTTTTTTTGCAAGAACAAACCCCAAAAGTCTGAAATAGTTTTAGAAAGAAATTTATTAGGTCATTTGGTAGAGGAGAATGAACTGGAAAGGATGTGTGGCTCCCTCTTATCCGGGCTCTGGAAGGCTTACATTATATAGAATTTAATCAAGGAAGTCCTCATAAAAACCACATATATACAGTTATGCAATTTTTGCTGAGAGGGTGTTATGGGAATCTGAAGATCTTCCCTGCCCCTAGGCCCTTGGCTAAAGTGGCTACGTGACTCTGAGGACCCTTGGATATTTGAAAGTATACTCTGTTCCCTAATAGGCTGAATGTGGTCACGTGGAGCCTGTGGCGCCAGGC
>CM053581.1:77485317-77537327 GCA_028627135.1 Pseudochirops cupreus
TCTATCTATCTATCTATCTATCTATCTATCTATCTATCTATCTATCTATCCATCTATCTATCCACCTGCCAAACAGTGAGTAGAGATCATTAAGGAAATAGAATCCCCAAATCCTAGTGTGTTCAGGTAGCTTTGGGTTCTGTGTGTGTCTCTTAGACTGAGTATTTTGGTGGGGAATGGCACACATAGTCCTTAGCTCAGAACATTTCCTTTAGCCTTGCAGCCAGAAAGTTGGGCATTTTTAATCTACACACTCAGAAAGAGGGAACAGAAGGTCCAAGTTGGGACGTAAATATCTTTTGGATAAATGATTGAAAGAATGACTCAGGAGAACAGTTCTTTGATGGGAATCCCCACTCTGAATATTTTCATAGAATAATGAAACATTAGAAGCAGGAAGGATCTTTGAGATAATTTAGTTGAATTCTCTTGTTTTACAAATAACAGAAGACACAAGAAGATAAAGTGAGTTTTCTAAGGTTATAAGTTAATTGGTGGCAGAGCCAGGACTAGAAAGAATCAAGATTTCTTGATTGTCAGGCCAGTATTCTTTCATTCACAGTCCCTTTCTGGTGATTCACTCAAATCTTGATAGTTCAGCTATCTGTATTATCTCTTTACTTTCAGTTACAGAAGGAAGAATAGGTCTAAGAAAGAAGTTACTTTGACTTCAAGGTGGAATGACAGACACAGAGTGGGCTACACAATTCCCAGAAGAGTATTTGGCCAATGGATGCTTATTTTTAGGATTTCAATGATGACCAGTGTTTTGATAATGAGGCAAGGAGAAGAACATCTGCATCCAGAACAAACATTTGTTTTGAGCCAGCCATGCCTCTAACCTTGTGCTAAGTAGGGATGGGGGAAGGGGAAGGAGGATGGTGTGTGTGCAAAGAGGTCCAAGACATGGCCCTGCCCAAGTGGATTGGGTAGGTAAAACTACAGGTCTGAAATATTCTCAATACTCATCCTTGTCATGCAGTTGCTGAGGTTCTTGTAACATTTAAATATTTAATATTGGCCAATGGGGGAATTCCAAACAGATGTTTTCCATCTCTTCCCCACAGGATCAGCTAGGGTTTAAGCTGACTGATACAGTATTACTGTCATGATAAGGATCAGCACAGTGCCTATAGCCATAGTAAGTGCTTAATAAATATGTTATTATTACATTCATAAAATAGCAGGTTGAGCTGGGTCAACAAATGGATAAATGGCAGTGTTTGAAAGAACCAATTGGATTTGCCATAGCCTCCCAGAGGACCAAACTAAGCTCCACGATGGCCCAGTGGGACCCTTCAGTCAGATATTACTGGAATGTGTGGTACCTGATATTGGATCCCAGCTGATTCAAAGCTGACCATATTCCCAGAGACAGGAAAGTTGGGGTTAGGAATGGTTAGTCAGGAGCCTCAGAGGTAAAGCAGCTTGAACAAGGGAGCACACATTGTACAAAATTACATGAATGAGAATCTTCCAACATCACAAAGGTGGTATATTTGCGACGCTATGATATACACACACATATATGTACATACACACATATATATGTACATACACACACACACCTATACAAAGATAGCAAATAGTACAAAGCAGCCCAGGATTGACTGAATGATCAATCAATGAGCATCTATTAAGCTCCTAATATATACTGGGCACTGGAGATACAACAAAACTCAAAACAGCAGTCAGTATCCGACGCTTGTATCTATCTCAATTTAGAAGCAATGGTAAGTTTGCAAATTAAATCCATAATAAAGTCTGTGAAATTGAAGAGTTATTTAACTGTCAAATGAGTGGAAGGACTATATGGTCTGTAGAAGTTTAAAGGTGAGAGTACTGTGCATTGACATGGCCACGGAAGGTCACAAGGTGGACTCCAAATTGGTTTTGAAGTTGTGGGAATTGAGGTCTTCAATCCCCCACATGCCCACAACTCCAGTGATGACCATTGTAAGTAAGGAAGTTGTGGGGCAGACATAGTTCTGGTTTACTCTATCTCTAGACAGCTTGACCTGGGACTCAACTGGGGGGCCTTTGGACAAGAAAAATATAAAATGACTATAGACTATAAGCTTTTGACCAGGAGCTCCAGAAACCCCAAGGAACTGCCTCATAGGTGACTTTTAACTTTGTGAAATAATTTTAACTGTCTTGGGAAATGTTTCTATCTGGGGTCACTGGAATTTGTTTAGTTGTTTCAGTTCATATGACTCTTCTGTCCCCATTTGGGGTTTTCTTGGCAAAGATACTGAAGTGGATTGTCATTTCCTTCTCCAGTTCATTTTACAGGAAACTGA
Source organism: Pseudochirops cupreus (assembly GCA_028627135.1). Taxonomy (NCBI): domain Eukaryota; kingdom Metazoa; phylum Chordata; class Mammalia; order Diprotodontia; family Pseudocheiridae; genus Pseudochirops; species Pseudochirops cupreus. Next base: position 77,487,621 of record CM053581.1, read on the forward strand.
GGCAAACAGGGTGAAGTGACTTGCCCAGGATTACACAGCCAGATTTGAACTCAGGAAGATGAGTTTTCCTGACCCCAAACCTGACACTCTATTCACTGCTATTGAAATATATCATAGTAAAAGGACTATGTATTTGAACATAAGGTCTCTGAATGATCCATCAAACTAAATGAAAAACAACCACTAGTAAAGAAAGAAACTCAAGATTTAAATGCCTGGAGAGGAGAAGTGAAGGCATTCTAGTCAAGAGTGAGTGTGAGTAAAGGTAAGGAGGTTGTTTAAAGGCAGGTTAAAGGGCATACCAAGGGTGCAATGACCAGATCAGCGTGGCTAGGGCAGAAGGATACAGTAAAAGATAGTGGGGCATACAGCTGAAAAGATAGGTTGGGGCCAAATTGCAAAGAGCCTTGAATGCCAGGTAAAGAAATTTGAAATTTATCCTGTTAGGGAAAGAATGAGGAGACACTGAAAGTTTTGAGAAAAGGTTGACATACTCAAGGAAGAATAACCTACAGAATAAATTATGGTATATCAAAATAACGGGTTTAAATGTCATGAAAAAAGACAACCATGAAGAATCCAGTGGAAGATGATTGTGTCATAAAAAATTATAAATATGAATAATTTAGTGAAGCATGGGAAACTACCTAAGGCAGAGTAAAGTAAGTAGGAAATTAGTATATACAATAGCTACAAAAATTTAAATAATAAAAGAGTGAAACTGAATTCTGTGATGTTATAATGACCAAGCTTGGCCTGTGAGAAGAGATGAGAAAATGCATCTCCTTCTCTTCTATGACACTCTGTCTCTCAGATTGAGGCGTTCTTTCTGGCTCTGTCCCATGCCTTGGATATTCTCACTCCTCTGCTCCAACTAGTGACCCCACTGAATTCCTTTAAGTCCCAACTAAAATTATTGTTGGTCAGTCTTATCTGATTCTTTGTGATGCCATTTGAGGTTTTCTTGAAAGGCAGAGACACTGGAGTGGTTTGCCATTTCTTTCTTTGGTTCATTTTACAGATGAGGAAACAGAGGCAAACACGGTTAAGTGAGTTGCCCAGGGTCACACAGTCAGTGAGCCTATGAGTCCGGATAGGAACCCAGGAAGATGAGTCTCCCTGACTCCGGGCTTAGCACCATCCACTGTGCTACCTAGTCACCAACTCAAATCAATACCTCTTAATTCATTTTGTTAATTATTTCTTATTTATCCGGTATACAGCTTGCTTTGTATATATTTGTTGTCTCCCCCACTCTAAGCTCCCTGAGGGCAGGGACAGTCTTTTGTCCCTTTTTGCATCCCCAGGGCTTAGCATAGTGCTTGGCACATGGTAAGTACTTAATAAACATTTATTAATTGATTGATTACACAGAGGTGAAGGACTGTGGTAGGACAGACTTGCTTGATATGTTTAGTATCACTGAACTACCGGCTTTTTCCTCCTCGTTCTCCCCTCATTTGCCGTCCATTTGTTGCGAAGGAAGGTTCACTGGGAACAATGTATACGGAAATGAAAGTGATGTAAACCAAAAGATTTCAATAAAAGTTAAGACAAACAAAAAAGATAGAGGTCAGAAAGCATGAATGCTTGTGGAACTGGATGGATCACCCATTTGAGAAATTTTGAGATGGGTGGTCAACATTCTCAAGGGAGCTGACCATGAGTGTTGGCTACTCAAGAAAGGTAGGATTTACTGCTGGGAAACTTTGTGAGCAGCATTCAGGGAAGTTTCTAAATTAGATCCCAGGGGAACATTGGAATGGACAGAATTAGCCAAGTCCTTGGGTTAGAATTAATCAGTTAGTAAAGGGACTTAGTAATGATTAGAAAAGCCTGAACTCTCTCTGATCCTGTAACAAACTGGATTGAATAATGGACCTGAGTCAGTACCCTTGTGTATAAAAATTACTATCTTGAGATTGCCTTGCAGGGTAGTAAAGTAGTTTGTATACTTTAAATAATACACTAATAATGTGCTAGGCTTCGGCTAATCACTGGAGAAATGGAAGTGAGAGGAAAAAGATACTGTGAATTCCAGGAACATAGGCATGGGAAGAAAAAAGCCCTCATCCCCTGGGTGATGGCTCCAGGAAGTTGCCTAAGCTACAAAACCTGTTGGGTTCCCAAATTCCAGCAGGCCAGTTGCTTTAAGAGGCAGAAGGTAGCAAGGTGAACATTCAGCCTTAGAAAGAAGTTCAGGAGTGATAGGGATCAATTTCATTGGTATAAGGAACTCCCAGGTGAGCAAATTCCCTTTACCAAGGCAAGTTAGCACCTTCTCTTCCATTTATTATGTTATGACACAGAGCTGGTTACAAATGGAACTTAAGCGAAGGTAGTCCTGGTTCTGAGGTTGAGCATTGTGGAGCCAGCTTTAACCAGCATAGAGAGCCTCATGTTTAAAATTACAGTGTGAACATTTACAACTCAGAAATTAGCAATTATTACAAATCAAGACCTGATTTATTGTTTTGTCAAGATGAAAGTAAGTGTTTATGCAGATGGGGACAGCTAGATGGTTCAGTGGACAGAGTGCTGGCTGTGGAGTCAGGAGGACCTGAGTTAAAATCTGACATCAGATACTAGCTGTGGGACCCTGGGAAAGTCACTTAACCCTGTTTGTGTCAGTTTCCTAATTTGTAAAATGAGCTGGAGAAGGAAAAGGCAATCCACTCCAGTATCTTTACCAAGAAGACTCAAATGGGGCCAGCAGGAGTCAGACACAACTAAGCAACAATAGTGCAAATGAAATTTAAAAGTGCGTGTGCATGTATTTCCCCTTTTCCCCCATCCCCCAGTCTGGTTGTTAAATATTTACCAGCACACCCTTGTATTGCTCTATAATATTACAAGAGCTTAACAAGAGTGTTCAACAAGGTTCAAGGAATGACTGGTGTCATCACAAGACTGGAGGCTAATAAGTAACAATAATTAACATTTGCAGACTTTAAGATTTGCAAAGTGTTTTACATCCATTATCTCATTGAATCTCATTACATCCCTTGTCTCTGTCCACAGTGCTGGAAGAAAGCTTCTTGGAGGTAAATGCTATTGCTTGGAGATCATGTCTGATTTCTCCTCACCTGTCCTAGCTTTGTGCACACCTGATTTATCTTCTGCATGTCTCACTTTTATCTTGTTCCAGTCATTCCTCTCCTCCCTCGCTGTTTCACGTATCCTTTAGATAGGTAGGATGGTATCAGCACTACATGAGACATGGTTTTGGACCCCAGCTCCAATACTTAATAGTTAGGTGAGTCTAGTTCAGCTTCCCCATAATTAGAATGGAGGTCACAAGAATATTTGTGCCACTTACTTCTCTGGGATATATGAAGTTCCTGCTGAATCTACCTTTCCTGTCCGACGTTAGTTTTCTCTTCACACATTTATCTTTCTGGTCAAACTGGATAGTCAACTGTTGTCTGTACATGGCAATGACTGCCCCCAAAAGGAAGGACATTTAGCTCCCTGAATCCCAGAGCTCCTGCATTGCCTCCTACAGTTTCCTAGAGGCAGCTAGATGGCGCAGGGGATAGAACACTGGACCTGGAGGCAGTAAGACCTGAATTCAAATCCAACCTCACTTACTATCTGTGTAGTCCTGAAAGAGTCTTATAAACTCTGTTAACTTTAATTTCCTTAACTGTAATATGGAGATGATAATAGCATCCACCTCCCAGGGTTGTTGTGAAGATCAAATGATATACTGTTTGTAAAGTGTTTAGCATAGTGCCTAGCACATAGTGGGTGCTTAAGAAATTATTTCTTCCTTCCTTCCTCTCTTCCTACATGGCACATACTGGCTGTGTGGGCCACTCAATTCTCTAGGCAATAATTAGCCACTCAGGTCTCCAGGCAACTCTCTAAAATGATCAGTCGCAGAATGGTTATGGTAGAGGGAGTTTCTCATCTGGGAGTTCCTGATTCCAGTGAAATCACTGTTGCTTGTTCTGGGTACACGACATATCCCTTTAAACTCCCCGAGGTCAGGGAAGCAGTATGATAAAGTGGGGAAAACAGTGGCTTGGCTGTCAAAGGACCTGAGTTCAAATTCTGACTCTGATATTCATATTTCTGACCTTGGGCAAGTCACAACTCCACGGAGCCTGTTTCCTTTTCTATAAAAAGAGGTTGGACTATGTTACTTCCAACTTTGTGATTCTTTGACCATTTCATTTTATCTTTGTCTCCCCTGTTCCTAGCACAGTACTTTGTACATGGTAGATGTTTATTGAATTGATTTGAAGAAAATACTTAGTAAGGATTAAATCTCTGCTTAAGGTAACATTATTACTCTCTTCAGGCTGCACAGCGGATGGAGGGCTGGGCCTAGAGTCAGGAGGACATGAGTTCAAATCTGGTGTCAGACACTTACTAGCCGTGTGATGCTGGGCAAGTTGCCTAACCTTGTTTGCTTCAGTTTCCTCATCTGTAAAATGGGCTGGAGAATGAAATGGCAAACCGCCTCAGAATCTTTGCCAAGAAAACCCCAAATGGGATCATGGAGAATTGGACTCGACTGAATAACAACATGATTATCCTTGTCATCTGTTCTTCTCTATTGCCTCATATATAATGTTCTTCAGCATCAGCTTACAGACACACACTGTGTTTATGAAGCCCAGCTCTCTCCCCTGGGAGGTTTCTAAATCACCAGAGGCTGACTCAGTCTGCAGGCAACACCGTGGCAGGCTGGCAGTTGACTTTGACTTTCCTTTGTTTCTTGGAAGAATGTGACAAAACAGACCAGAGAACCTTCTGTTTGGGGGATATTCCAGGTTCCTGGAGAGTGTGTGAGTGTGTGTGTGTGTGTGCACGCAGAAAAAGGGAATAGAATGTTTCTAGCCTATTCTTCGCTCTTGGTGGATGCTCTGGTCTAGAAAACCCAAAGTTCTGAAGGGGTCAAAAATTGATGGGTGGACCCAGTGGTGGCTGGCACTTTGTCCTGGAAAATGAGTGATTCCTATTGTTACAGCCTTTGTTGGTTGGGGATTTCAGAAAGCTATAGAAACCATAGATTTTATTGTCACAAGGGACCTTGAGAGAGCATTTGCTCCAGCTCTTTGGCTACAGAAGGCAAATAAAATGTATGGTAGCTAAGATGGCCTTGAGGATAGAGATCTGACCTTAGAGTCAGACAGATAGGAGTTTAAATCTTGCTTCAGACAATTAGTTAATTAACTTAATTAGTTATGTGAATTTACAGCAAGTCACTTTATTTCTCAGTTGCAGTTCCCCTGTCCATAAAAATGGGGGTAATAATAGTATCTCCCTTACGGGTTGTTGCGATATTCAAATGAGATAATACATGCAAATGTTAATGTGCCAGATAAATGCATCATTATTTCTATGTTTGTTTATTATTTATCATTTCCCAATTTACAAATAAGGCAACTGAGGCCTAGAGAGTTTGTAGCTAGCCTGAGGTTGCATAACTACTAAGGGTTAGCAGTAAAAGGACTAAAACCCCAGGCCTGGGATACCTCCCAATTTCCAGCTAGCATGGGAAAGATAACTGGTACTCACTGTAGATAACCAGTTTGCGCCAAGAAACAGAAACATGGTGGGTGGTGAAGCGGGCAACAGGATGTGTGTGACAATGATCTAGTTGGTTGGAGCTGGGGAAGGCATAGCTGAGAGTGTGTGTGTGTGTGTGTGTGTGTGTGTGTGTGTGTGTGTGAGAGAGAGAGAGAGAGAGAGAGAGAGAGAGAGAGAGAGAGAGAGATAGGGAGTGGGAGGTGACTGCCCAAACTCCTTGCTTTGAAAGCTATTGCTTTGTCAGGACACGTTGCTCCCTCTCCCTTATCCTGGCAATTTTCAGAACTGGAAGACTCTAAAGGAGGGAAGGAAGAAGTGGAAGGCGGGGGGAATCTTGTCTCTGTGGAGTCTGCACTGCTGAGGATGGTGACTAAGGAGCTGCTGAAAAGAAAAGGCATTCGTAATGGAATTGTGGGCTGGAGTAACCATCTTTCTCCTGTGCCACAGAAATGTCCTATCTCAAAATTAATTGGGGCTATTTTGCCTATTATTTTAAATTCCTTTAACAGTATCATAGGCTTGTAGAAGGGCATTGTGCATTTCAAACTGTAATAATAGCATTTGAATAGTGCTTTAAGGTTTGCAAAGCATGGTACCTATTTAAACTCATTTCAGTGTACATTTTATCTTCTCAACACTCCTGTCTTACAGGTGAGGGAACATACCACTATCACCATTTTACAGATGGGAAAACTGAGACTCAGGGAGAATAAGTGACTTTCTGGTGGTCAGAACCCATAGGTAGACAATCCTGAACTAGAAGGGCTCTTTCCACCACCCCATGATGCAATTCATCAAAGGTTTCAAGATTTTTTGATTAGAAGAATTCAATACAATACTTGACCAGTACCTTATCACAAAAGTACTATATAACACTAAAATTATTTTTTTTTAAATACGAGTCTTGAAATATTTTTCCAGCACATACTAGGCTCCGTGTTCATTGTTATTTTGTTACTATTGTTGTTTTTCCCCCGTGTTCATGAAAACAGAAGTGTTCATGGAATAATATTTCTCCCAACCAGGTTCATAGCCACAACAAAGCAAACTTAGGAATATAGACACATTTGGGATGCATGGAGTGAAAATCTCCTTCCCCAGGGATTTCTCTTATACTTCTTTAGGAGATGGAAAGGGAAACATTAGGTAGTGCTCTGAGGGTTAGTGGTAAATGATGGAACACCAGTGGCTGCTGGTCTTTTCATGGAAGAAGTGGACAGCATGTATACTCTGATGTTCTGTAGAGAGCAGTGCAAAGAATGTGTATTGGGAATTATAGGACTTGTATTCAAATCTGGATTCTGCCACTTACTATCTTTGTGACCATTGTTCATGTGACCATTTTACTTCTAAAGTGAAGCATTTGGATTGGGTGACATTTAAAGTCTTTTTCATGAAAAATCTATAAACTTGTAGTAAGTGGTAGGAGGAGGGAGGAGAGAGCAAGTCACCTTCTCCAAGTGCAAAGTGCAACAGCCAATTAAAACCATGTCACAATTTCATGTTTCCTAATAACTATTTCTCATGCCCCAGTGACCATATGGTTTGCCCCTGGATACATTCAGGACCTTCTGCATACTCTGGGTCCAGTGTCTCTGGAAAATATGGCAACTCAAGAAGACAGGTTAAGTTGGTCCTAATGGCTATGACCTGGGGTGGGAGAAATATTCTGTGGATGCTTCTGTTTTTGTCATTAAACAGAACTTTTAAAGTTAAAAAATAATATTCCTTCTCCCTTTCTTCTCCAATTCCCAAGCCTTTCATTTCCTTTCAACACTACCCTTCAGAACCCTCAGGTTGACTTTAGCCTAGCCTGGAGAAGGCTTTGATTGAGATTCTCCTCAGTGTTCCCAGACTCAGATAAAGGAGGTGCTCTTGATAGGTTCTCAACCTTTTTATGAGTAATGGATTCTTTTGGTGACCATCTGCACCCCTTCTCGAATGTTTTAAAATATATAAATGTATTTATATAAATTTATATAAATGTGTTTACATAAATTTATATAAATGTGTTTATATAAATTTATATAAATGTATTTATGTAAAATATATAAATGTATTTTAATACATGGGATTACATAGGAAACCGATTATACTGAAATAGACGGAATTCCCCCTCCCCCATCAAGTTCATAGACATCCTGTTCAAGAACCCTTTGGGGGAAGGGAGGTCTGTGTTCTAGAATCTAGATCTAGGAAAACCAGTCAAGGCAGCTTCCACTGCAGAGGCTGGGGGAAGCCAGTAGTGAGTTGAAAGAATACAGGACTCTGAAAGACAGACTGAGAATGGCTCAAATTATGTCAGGTTGCTTTTTATTTATCATTTAATTATCCCTTTGGAGTGCTACTCAGAAAAATAAATGTATCATTTAAGAAAGCCCTCTCACAGTTGGGCTGGACATGCTTCAATCCCCTTCTAAAGTGTACACATTGCATACAAAAAGAGTTCATAAAGCAAGGTTAGCCTTTTTTTTTTCTTTGCATGGGGGTGGGGATAGGGGAGAAGGGAGATAGGCCAGTGTAGTGCATAATTCCTATCACTTCTCCAAAAATACACAAATGGATGTATACCTGTTTGCCAGAGTAGTGCTGGGAGTTTTATTCACTTCAGAAAGTTAAATTATTTCCTAATGGAAGCAAATGGCACTTCTTCCTCCTCCTCTTCTTTCTCCTCCTCTTCTTCCTCCTCCTCCTCCTCCTCTTCACCAGCCTCCAACCCTGCAGGCAGGAATTTACCAGCAGGGGTAGGCAGGTTCTAAAACAACAATAACAAAGAAACAAAGAAAAACCCCAACCCTCTTCCCCTGCAGTCCCGAGCTGCAGAAAGCAGTGGTTTGTCTGAATGTTTCCCAGGCGTCCAGATTGTCGCTTGTGCTTTTTGAAGGTAGAAAGTTACAGTAAGATTGAACTGAGCAAGGGTTTATATTGCTTCTGCAGCCTGCCCTCATGCCTGCCTGCCTGCCTGAGGTTCCCAGACAGATTCTGCTCTGAGCCAGAGGACTCCAATTAAACCAGGCCCTGCTCTGATCACACCAGGAACATGAGATTGACCCCAGGACTGTAAGATTTGGGGGAGACTTAGTGGGAAGACTTTCCAGGAATTTTCTTTTCGAAGATTGCCATGGTTTAAAATGTTTATAGTCTTTGCAAAGAAGTTAAGTGCATCAAAATTCCCAGACCAGATTTGCTACTCTCCTTGATTCTGGGAGATGTCTAGGTAGTTGAAGAGATGAGATTAGCAATGTTTTCTCCCTGCCTGGCCTAAACCCTGATTTTTCCTGGGCAAGTGGACAGTGGTGGTCCTTTGTAAAGCTAAGTCCTATGTACACATGCATACATGTCCTATAGTGTTTAGTCATCTTCTGGGATGGGTTCTCAGGAATTAGTCCTGTTTAACCCTCTGCACTAGAGTATAGGAGGGGCATGCAGCTCCCATCAGCTTTCTGCATAACTCAAAGGGCTGAGTGCTCTGATGACACTCTCTCCCTGAAGATTTGGTAAAGTTCCCTCACCAGCCTGGTAACTTGAGGAGAGAAGCGTGGAAGCCTTTGGTGATTATAGAGGGCAGCCAATAATTGCTTATTCCTCTCCCTCACTCCCAGCAGGATTTCCTCTTTCCTGTAACCTGCAACCACTTAGAAATTTAGGGCTTGAGACCATAAGCTCTCAGGCCGGAGGGGTGAGCCTGGACCACCAGGCTCAGGTCTGGGCAGAAACAGAAGAGCCCATTAAAACTGTTCAGCTAGAGTGGATTGCTGTCCCAAGCCCCTGATGAGACAATGGCTAATGGGCAATAGGCATGGGCTAAATGTGACTTCTCAAAACTGAGAGCTTCTGAAATTGTCAGTCCAAGCTTCTTCAAAGACAAGGTTCAGTTGACAGCTGTTTTAAATGCCTTGCTATCCTAAGGTTGGGAGGGCTAAGTACTGAAATTGGATGAGACAAAGTTGGAGGGTAAGAAGGGGGAAAGTGCTTGCGTGGGACTTTAAAAGAGCTAGCTAGGTATGAATCATCATTCTTTTACCAGTATGGACCCCTCTCCCTCTGAATTCTCTGTCAGTCTGGGGAAATCTTGGAATGGCTCTGCTCAGACTGCCCTGGGCAAGGCAGCTGGTATAACTGTAGGAAAGGGGTAAAGAGCAGACTCTGAACTCATGGAATTGTGGACAGAGGGCTGAGGGGACTTGGTCCTTGGAGGAGGAGGTGGAGGTGGAGGGAGCTAGGAAGAGACTCAGCCAGGCTTGCAGGTTCAGTGTTTCCCAAACAGCTCCTGTGTTCTTGGTACACTCCCTCAGGGATCAAAGTGACAAATGAAACAGCAATTAGGGTGTCAAGTCTGTACTAATAATCCAACTTTAATCACACTATGTTCTTAGAGACAGAGGTTCTTTGGAAGCTGTTGCTGGCACTTGGAGTCCCATGATTTTTAGCTGAAACCTCTTAGGTTCTGAGGTGCAGTGCCCTGAGATGAGAGACGTACCCTTCACCAGCTCAGCTCAGGTCATGCGGAAGCTGGTGCAGATGGCAAGAAGCAAAAATTGTGCTAAGGTTCCTGTGAGATCTGGGGAATCTGAGTTTGACTTCAGGGAGTATTTCCTGATAGCTGGAAATAGGTTTGCTGAGGTATATCTGGGGCTCTCTTTTCCTGGAGATAAGATCAGTTCTCTTCTTCCTGGGATGGGATCAAATGTAGTCCTGTCTGTAGGCAAATGAAGAAATGGGGTTGACTATTGTGGTTCTACTTGCATCTACTTTTCTGCTTTGATCATGTTTGACTAAGCAACCTTCCTGGTTTCATGATGCTTTATGGACTTGCTTGCTTTGGAAGGACAGCTATTTTGCCTTAATAGGCAAACATGTACAGCAAACATGCACAGATGTGTGCAGTCCCAAAGACTATATGTGACAATAAGATCTATATAGTTCCTGCTCCAAATTTCTCAGAAAATTCCTGACATTATTTCATGTTGCCTGGGTGACACCTCTAATTGGATTCCTAGTAATCTTCTGCTCTTTAAAGGGATAAACTTTATTTTTAGATTATGTCACTTGGTTTGGCCCTGTAAAGGTTCTCTCTCTCTCTCTCTCTGTCTCTCTCTCTCTCTCTCTCTTTCCTTCCCTCCCTCCCTCCCTCTCTCTCTCCCTCCCTCCTTCCTTCCCTCCATCCTTCTCCCTCTCTCTCTCCCTTCTATGTCCATCTTTGTCTTTCTCTATCTATCTCCTTGCCTCTTTGTTTCTGTCCATCCTTCTGGGAGTTGCTTCTTGGGTGTCAATCACAGTCACCACTTGAAGGAGCAGGGTACTTTTCCCCCTCCTACTTTGATACATGATTCTGATCTCTCATGGATTCTTTTTGTATTTGCCATCCTAAATATCACTTGAGGAATAAGGTACTACCCTGGATATTTGGGAGGACTGCCCTTTTGAAAGCAGGAAAGCCCCAAATAAAGCACCCCAATAGCTATTGAGTAGTTTAGTTACAGGTAATGAAAGTGATGAAGTAACAGGGAATCCTTCTACTGGGAGATTCTGAAGAGGTGATTTTAGTCCATCTGCCTAACTGAGGTGGGAGGCATCAGAGGAGGCTGGCATTTCAGTAAGAAGTCTTGCTTGGTTAGCCTGTGGTACCATCAATGCATAATGCATCCTAAACTTCAGCACTCAGGACAGTGACTCTTAAATGTTAGCCCTCAGAAGGTTCTCTCTCAGAACTTTACCTTCAGAATTCATGGTTAATAATAGCTTTTGGATCCTTTGAAAGAAGCTCCTCCCTCATTTTGGTTAACACACTGTCTGGCATGGCCAGACACAGTTTGTGCCCTAACATCCATCTCAACTGACACAGAACATCTAGTGTTGGATTTGGAGTACGAGGGTCTGAGTTCAAATCCCAGCTCTATCACTTACTACTACTACTACTACTACTACTACTACTACTACTACTACTACTACTACTACTACTATCACTACTACTATTACTAGTGACATTGATATCTCACTTTAAAGTATGCCAATTGTTGTGCATTTTTTTTTCTGGACCTGGGATTTCATTGATGTAGGGGATTCCTGAACATTATTTTGTTTGAGCCTCACAATAACCTTGTGAGGTAAGTACTACAGGTATTCTACAGGTGAGGAGATGGAATCTCAGAGAGGGGAAATGATTTGCAGGTGGTCACCCAACTAGTAAATGTCAGAAGTAGAATTCAAGCTGAGGTCTTCCTGACCCCAAATCCAGCACTGTATCCACTCTGCCATGCTGCTGCTTCTCACTTTCTGTGGCACCATGGGGCAAATCTCTTTATCTCCCTCTTCATCTGCAGAATGAGGATGACTGAATCAAGTTACTGTCTCGTAGGTTGTTCTGTCTTTCCTGCTAAGATTTGGCTCAGTATGCAAGAGGGAGAAAAAGAAATTTATCATTCAATCTTTTTATATAATATGCATATGGATGTATATATATCTATGTACTTGGATATATCTGTGATCTTACCATTGTGGGTACTTCCTCGTGGTTATACATAAAAACGTGTCTGTTTGTGTGTGTGTGTGTGTGGGGGGGGGGGGGTACCTTATATATAGCTACATCACACACACACATACACACACACACACACACACACACACACGCCAGATAGAGATGCTTACTTAACTTTTAGGGAAACTTCCCAGCAGTAGAGTGCAATGAAAACAGCGTGTATATTTGGAGTCAGAGGATCTATATTTGATTCCTGGCTTGGTCCCTGTGTGACAATGGCCAAATCACTTAATCTGGGCCTCAGTTTCCTAATCTATAAAAAAAAAGATGGCATTGGACTAGCTCTAAAATCTGTGATCCCATGAGCCACGTCTCTTTGTGATCTCCTGGTGCTTTAATCCCCAGCAGGAGCTATCTCTAGTGATAGTTCTGGCGTGTATCCACATGAAGAAGTGTCTCTGTCTGAGCCTTGGTTTGCTCATCTGAAAAAATGATGATCTCAGAGGTCCCTTCCAGTTCTCTAACTCTATGACTAAATATACTTCTTCCAGGGCTTCTCATCCTAAAGATCAATAGGAATGGAAAGTGGCTCCCTTTACCCAGTCAGGGCCACTTTGCTCTCACAGTGAACGGGGCAATCTTTGCCATTAGATCTTCATCTCTTTGTCTCCCTGTTGGTGAGTAAATCAGCCAGTGTGAGGGGTGAGAGGGCAAACTAGCCTAGGAGAGACAGTGTATCCTATCACCTTTTCCTATGGATTCTCCAAGGTGAAATTTTAATGCCAGGCTGGTCTCTCCTCCTTTTCAATCTAAATTGGTTTCTTAACCACAAATGCACATGCTTACTGATTTATATAGGCAAGGAATGCAAATTAATTTTAACCTTACTCTGACTAAATAAGAATTAAGAAGGAAATTCTGATGCTCTTCCCCCTCCAAATAATATTACACATTCCAAAAGCAAATGAGATTGATTTTTGGATTATCTGTTGCTTCTCTGCTATGGTTCCCCTTTATTAGAATGGCTAATGGAACTTTGACTGTTGAACTTAGTGAAAAGGGAAGAGGTTGAGCAGAGGAGACGAGCCTCTGGATATCTACAAGGCTCATTGTTTCTAAACTAATCAGAATAAAGAAGATTTGAAATGTTAGCTTACATTCTTTCTATGGGAGAGCCAGAAATTCTCAGGTAATACTGAAAAGAACTGTGGGCTTCCCTCATGACAGAAGGGGAGGGAGCAACCTCAGAGCTATTCTTGGTGACTTGAATATCAAATCAAGTGGTTGAACCAGTGCTCTAGTGGGTGTTAAATTTTTCTGAGGCCATGTGGGCTTGTGGGGTGGTGGATGGGGTTGGGGAGTAGCTGGTCACACCCTGAATTTTCCCTCCACTTCGACTTCATCTGCCCTTCTTCATTTCTCTTCTATCTTCCCATGGAGCAGTGTTCCTAGGATGTGGGGTTCTGCCTCAGTGTCAGAGTGGGCACTTGGCCCACCTGTGCCTAGAGACTGCTAATGGAATTGCTTCCAGGCTGAGAAAAGGATAAAACAATTCTCCTTATTTGGTGCAAGTTCAGAATTGGGGGGAGCAATAGTCTTTGAATAAGTGATATGTTTCATCCCATTGCATAATGTTATAGCATCATATTGTGTGTATAATAGGTGTACTGTATACATACATACATAATATACACATATCTATATACACACATATACATATATATGCAACACATGGCTCTCTCCACTCCCAACCTGTCATAACTATAACTGTCATTTCAGAGAACCACAAAGAAACTGCTATTTTTTGGTCCAAATTGTAAATCCTGGGGAATTAATTCCAAGCCATGAGAAAATGCACCATAAATTTTAGGATTTAGGAGAAATGTTATTTCCAGCAGGGACTTGGTGCAGTCCTTGCTGGTGGCCCTACCGCAGAAGAATACTCTCCCTGCTTCTACCAGCAGAGAGAAAGCCTGGACTGTTTTTCTTCTTCAAAGAGCTGAGGTGTCACCCTTTGCACCTGCTAGGTAGAGGCCAAGATTCCCAACACATTTGGGAAGAGACTCATGAGTTAGCAGGTAGCTTAGGCTCTTCTGACATCAGCTGGTGCTCCTAACAGCCCTGGTAGGATCACTTGGTATTTGGTATCTTATTTCTTCTTGCTAGGTAAGAATTAGACAGTGCCACTCTCATGGGGCAAATTTAAAATGGAAACCAAAAGGCTGCATCCTCTGTCCTTCCCACCCCGCCCCCCACCCCCAAAACCCTATCTACCTGGAATCACTTGTTTCTGCCAGTCGATTGTTCATGATCCCAAGAGCCCCCACACCCCCTGAGAAGCCATTCTGCCGTGTGTTAACACACACATTTCGGGGATAGCCATTGGCTGTCTCCGACAGCTGCTTCTGCAAGAGGGCCAGGGAGACCTTGTTGGATGCAATCAGGTCCCTCATAGAGATCATCTCTCCTGATAGCCTCCGGCCTTCTGCATCACTATCATAGTGCCCATCGGCCTCCATTGTGGTGAGGTGGTGGCGGAAGCGGGAGCCAGGCGTAATGGCATTGCGTCTTCCCAGGCGGGAACTGGGCCTCCGGCATCGGTTGCAACATTGGCAGCTGAGTTTCTTCAGCATCCAGTTCAGAACCTGCTTGATGATGATGGAGATGACATTGAAGAGGGAATAGATGCAGCACACGCCCATGAGAATGAAGAAGAAATTGCCCAGCCTGTACAGTCCTTGGTTTCGATAGGCCTCCTGCTGACTGCTGACCAGGTCCCCAAAGCCAATGGTGCTGAAAGTCACAAAACAGTAGTAGAGAGAGTCCATGTAGTTCCAGCCTTCCACGCTGGTGTACAGGGCAGAGGCACAGCAGGAGAGGAGGATGGCAAAGATGCCCAGGATAAGCATCACGTGGTAGACAGAGGGCTTCCAGCCCACCAGGCTGTCTGCCTCAGACAGTGCCGAGCCACGGCGGAAGTTGGGGGGCAGCAGGCCGCTCCTACGCAGCTGCCGCTCGTGGCAGGCCCTCATGATGAAAGCCAGCAGAGAGATGATACGCTCCAAGAAGAGGTTAAAGAAAAGAATGGTCCCTGCACACCCAAACAGGCCATATGCAATGAGGAAGGCTTTCCCAGCCACGGTTGAGGGTGTCGTCATGCCAAAACCTGCGAGGAAAGAGCAGAGGTCAGTGAAAAGGGGGTTGGTTAAATGGTGAGCTCTGGGAATTGCACCCATTGAGCGTGTCTAGAGGGAGCCCCTAGTCTATGGATGCCACTCTCTGAGGGCTCCAACAATGTCACATCCCTCTTCTTGCCCTGTCTTCCCTCACTGCAGCATAAGCAAGAAGTGTTGTTGTTTGTCCTTCCTCTTCGGAGAGGATGGATGACATCAGGAGGGTGATGTCTTGACTGGCAAGTGAATCATATTTAAGTGAGGTCAGGCTGTAATACCAGCATGGCGGCCTTAAACTTGGGAAGACCGCTGAGCAGGGGCACCTATGTCTTTTGAGACGTGTGCTCTCAGCTATAGCAGCAGCATGTGGGGGATGTTCTGGGATCTCTATTGCTCTTCATTCTGACTTCCCTCCTCCCCATCTCAGCCCCAGATGCTGTAATTCTCAGTCACAGTTCTGACCAATCAGTCAATCAATCAAGAAACATTTAGTACATGCCTCCTACATGCCAAAAACTGTGCTAAGCACTGGGGATAAAAGAAAAAAGAGGCACGTCAGTTCCTGCCCTCAAGGGGGCTTACAATCCAATGGGAAAGACAACTTGCAAACACATATATACAAAGCAAACTGCGTACAAGATAAATAGGAAATAATTAATAGAGGGAAGGCATTGGAGGAGTTATTTGCCCAAATGATCAAAATGACACTTTCCCAAATCTTATCCATATTTTGCCAGTCACTGGGATGGGGACTAAACTTCGTGAAGAAAGTGGGGCGTGGTCTGGGGTTTGTTCAGTGCTCCTTTAACCAATCAAAAAATGGCTCTTGAAACTGGTAAGACCTCAGTATCAGTCCCTGATATATGGTTGGCAAGCATCGCCCTGAGAAATCCCATGAGCAAATACCCAGTTGCTCGCTAGGGCAGCTTGATCCTGACCTTCACCTTAAAGTCTTAACATACAGTCTAACTCAAGGTATATGGAAATCCTCATATGACATGTACATTAGATATTTGGTTTTTAGAGGGAAGATGCAGCCTGCATTCAAGTGCTAAATTTGCCACTTAACTAGCCTGTGAACAAGTCACTTAAGCATTCTTAGCCTCCGTTCAAATCTGGCCTCAGACGCTTCCTAGCTGTGTGACCCTGGGCAAATCACTTAACCCTGTTTGCCTCATTTTCTTCATCTGTAAAATGAGCTGGAGAAAAAAATGGCAAACCACTCCAGGATCTTTGCCAGGAATAACCCAAATTTTGTCATGAAGAGTTAGACGTCACTGAAATGACTGAAAAACAAGCCTTGGCCAACTCACTGTAACTCCTTACCAGTAAAACGGCCCTAACGTTACCACCTATCTCATAAGGTAGTTGCAGGAGGAAGAAAGGCCTTTGGAAATTGTACCATAGTATAAAAAAACGTGTGCTCTTCTTATTATAAACTACAAAGTACAACAGAAAAAAAACCTACTATGATGTCACTCCACTGAAGTCCTACTCTGACGTCTCACACTGTGACACAGAAGTATCCTTGTCCTAACAGACTGGAAAGGTTTTCAATGAGGCCAGTTGATAGATTATATGTCTATATATCTCCTCTCAGAATGAAGGCTCTTTGAGGGTAGGGATTATTTTCTTGTTTGTCATTGTGTCCCCAGGACCTAGCACAACACTTGCAGTACCCAGTAGGAGCTTAATAAATGCTTGCTGTTGTAGCACTTGCTTAGAGTTTGGAGAGACTCATCTCCAGAAAGAATGAGGTGTGTAGTTGTTATAATTCGTGGTTTCTTTGCTATAGAAGTAGATTAAGACTGCATTATCTGCCCTCTGACTTTGTATTTCCTGATTCCTCCGCTTCTGAGACCTAACCCTCTTAAGGTACAGGCTGCTGATTTTGTGTATGGATCTGGAATTCACATCTTACTGCAGGGCTTGCTGTTAAATCATCATTGGAATGACCTGGCTTTGGTTTACCACACAGTGTTATCTGGCTGATAGATACTTCCTTGTGACATGTTTACCATGATTGGAAGAATATCATCACTGGCATTCACTGCATATCAGAAGAGTAACAGAAAATAATCAGTTCATTCTGAACTAGGTCATAATGATGAGTAACCTTAGCCCTAGAGAAAAGATGAAGAAATACATCTTTCTTCCCTTTTTTCAGAAGTGGTAGACTATTGGTACGGACTATTGCCTATACTGTTGATTTCTCGCTTGGTTTACTGAGCATGTTTTCCCTGCTTTTTCACTCTGTGTAACAAGGGATGGCTCTTTCGGTAGGGGAGGGGAAGAGACATATTTGGAAATGAAGGTGGTGTTAAGAGATTAATATCAAGTGAACTCAATGATTTTAGAAAAACATGGAAAGACTTGCATTAAATAATGAAAAGTAAAATAAGCAGAAACAAGAGAATATTGTATATAGTAAGAACGATATTGTTTTAATAACAGTTTTGAACAAATGTCATTCTGATTATTATAAATATGCAAATTAAGTATAAAAGATATATGAAGAAAGATATTATCTGCATCCAGAGAAACAACTGATAAATAGAAGAATGATTTTACACACACACACACACACACACACACACACACACACAAATATATGCATATACCTATTTGTGTCTAATTATGGCCTTCTCTAAGACAGGGAGAGGGAGGGAGAGAAGAAAAGAAAAAAAGGAAAAAGGAGAAAGAATTTTCAGGATAATTTTGTTGTATATTTGAAAAGAATAGCAAGTCATGCATAGTAGATCTGCAGCTTCATGTGCAACAATCTTTTTTTATAGAAATGCTTGTTTTATTGCATAAATTAAAAAGAAAATTTAATAAAAAAGAAAAAAGATTAATAAAATTTCCTTAAAGAAATGAGCTCTGAATGAGTATAAAATAGTTGGCTTTTCAATATGCAAAATTACTCTTTCCTGGCAGCGAGGTGGTGTAGTGGATAGAGCTGGGCCTGGAGTCAGGAAAACTCATCTTCCTGAGTTCAAATCTAACCTCAGACACTTACTGGTTGTGTGACAATATGATGACCCTGAGCTTCCTATCCTTTTGTTTCTAGCAGGTAAAGCAGCTCAGCCAGGCAAAAGAAACCTGTTGAAGTTAATATGTAGGAATCTAGTCTGAACTAGGTGTTGATGTAAAATTCAGAGTGTGAGAAAAGAAACAAACTGCTTTTATTTTTTTGAAGCGGAGAAGGCAGGGCAATTGAGATTAAGTGACTTGCCCAAGGTCACCTGGGCTAGTAACTGTTAAGTGTCTGGGGCTGGATTTGAACTCAGGTCCTCCTGATTCCAGGGCCAGTGCTCTATTCATTGCACCCCTAGCCACCCCAACAACAAACTGCTTTTTGAAAGCAGTAGGATCTGAGATCAAGGGAACAGAGAACAAAGCCCAGTCAGGAATGGATCTATTCCCATGCCCTTTTAAAGCTAAAGCAAGCCTGCCTGCCACCAAAAAAGTGATCCAATGAAATCACAAGTTCCCCAGCTTCCTACATTTGAGAGCTACTCAGTCAACTATTTTGATTTTTACAAGATACATGACTCAAATTTTCTTTCCTATCTTTAAATATTTAGCACAAAGTTGTTCAGTCGTTTTCAGTCATGTCTGATTCTTCATTGACCCCATTTGGGTTTTTCTTGGCAAAGATACTAGAGTGGTTTGCCCTTTCCTTCTCCAGCTCATTTTATAGATAGATGCAGAAACTGAGGCAAAGAGAGTTAATGACTTGCTTAGGGTCACATGGCTAATAAATGTCTGAGACTGGATTTGAACTCACAAAGATGAGTCTTCCTGACCCCAGCTTCTGGGAAAGGATGGGAGGGAGGGGAGACAGTGAGCTTCAAGAGCAAGAAGGCTGTTGTGCTTCTTTTTCTTGGATTAGCGAGTGTGGGGAGTGGGAAGTGAACAAGCATTTATTAAGTGCCTTCTAAGTATGGGACACTATGCTAAGCATTTTACAGATATTGTCTCATTTTATTTTCACAACAACTCTGTGAAGTAGAGTCTTTTATTATCCCTACTTTACATTTGAGGAAACTGAGGCTGGCAGAGGTTGAGCTAGTACTCAGGATTACGCAGCTACTAAGTGTGGCAGGTGGATTTAAGCTCAAGTTTTCCTGATTCCAGCTCAACACTCTTATCCCCTGTACCATCCAGCTGCTTGTGGGAAGGCAGGGAGGGAGCAGCTGTTCATCAGAACCCTTGGACAGGGCACTAGGCATGGTTTTCTGGAGAGGAATCTGGATAGCTCTGAGCAGGATGTTCTTATCCTGATGTAGTGAGTTCATAAAGTTTCAAAAAGGCAATTAGAAAATACTCGCCTCCCCTGTGAAAACCCTTTTCTTTCAATTCTTTGGTTTGCCAAGAACAAGGGGTTCACACCCAAGAGCAGGATGTTTTATTTATAAAGTGATTTAGCTGCCATCCAAGTTTTGCAGAAAGCAGACTTAATTTGCTGCTTTGACAAAAGCTGTGAAACACCTTCCCATGATTTTCCTGGTGTTGCCTTCTCAAACAGGGAAGCACCTGTAGCACTATAGGTAATGCTATGATTACTGTACTGTAATACTTCAACGGGGATTTCAGAGGCTTGCTGGGAGCTTGTTGGCAAACATTCTGATTCTAAGCTTCAATTGCTCAACAAATCAGAGATCCTAGAATTAGATCCTGTTGTCTAATTTGACTCTGGAACATAAGACACCAACCTTAATGACATATTTCTCTCCACAGATGAGAGCTTTTTTTGCTGTAGCTTTTAGCAAATTGAAAGGAGGAAATTCTTCAGAGCAGAGCCCTGGCCTAAAGGCAAGGCCTTAAGTGTAATGTGAAACAGAAACACTTCAGGGAGGGTCAGAGGACATCTATCCATTCATCCCTCTATCCAAGTAGGATAGAAGTGGCAGAGAGACAGCAGAGAGGGTCAGACAACATCTATCCATTCATATCTCTCTCTATGTTGGAAGTAGCAGAAAGAGAGACTGCAGGAAGGGTCAGAGAAAATCTATCCATTCATCCCTCTATCCAAGTAGGATGGAAGTGGCAGAAAGAGAGATAGCAGAGTCAGAAAACATCTATCTATCTATTCATCCCTCCATCTATTCATCAAAATATAATGTAAGTTGTAGGAAGAGAGATTCCAGGGAGAGTCAGAAAACATCTATCCATTCATCTCTCTATCCAAGTATGATGAAAGTGGCAAAAAGAGAGACAGCAGAGGGGGTCAGAAAACATCCGTCCATCCATCCATCCATCCATTCATCCATTCATTCACCAGTCCATTTATCCCTCCATTCATCCATCCAAGTATGATGGAAGTTGCTCAGATAATTAGATTTGAAGTCAGGAAAAACTTCCAAACAATCAGACTTATCCAAAAGTAAATTATACTGTTTTGGGAAGTAGGAGATTCTCTCTTACTAGAGAATTTAAAGCAGAGGCTAGACTATTACATTTGTTATAAAAGGATTCTAGTTCAAACACAAGTTGCATTATATGGGTTCTGAAGTCTCTTCCAAATCAGTTTCTGTGAAAAAAATTAAGACAAGAGCCTTACCATCAAGGGACTTACAACAGGGTAGGGACACCCCAAAGCTGAATGTGATAAATTCTATGAAAGGTACAAAATATTCAGAGGATTCAGAGGAGGTAGAGACTCTATGGCCAGAGTAATAGAGGAAGACTTCACGTAGTAGATGGTTTTTAATCTGGGAGAGATGGGCAGGAGGATGCTCCTGGAAGAAGGAACAGAAGGAGAAAGGGCACAGTCTGGAAAAGATGAGGAATATTGGAGTAACAGTGAGAAATCGAGTTTATTGACAACGAGGGTATTTTGGGTACATGTAAGGAAACACTAGAACATCTGGTAGATTTAGTGGTAGCAACAGTAGCAGCTGACTGGTTCTGTGTCCAGGGTGTAGTGTGGAACTGAAATCACTACTCAACACCTAGAGAGCCAAAGAGTTGTTAGGCATCTATTATGCAACCGCACCCAACATCTGTCATGGAGTCTGGCTGTGCTGAAGCTTAACAACCTGGACAGCTTTATTTATTAAAACCTGGGAATAGTGAAGAAAACCCCCCAGATTGTGCATCCTTATGGTTTTAGGGACAGGATCTCCCATTTCTGGGAAACCAACCAATTTAATAATTAACTAGTATTCACTAATTAATTTACTAATTAATTATTAATTAGCAAGATTCAGACTTTGTCTTCTAGGTCAGAGGTTAAAATTAATTGGTAGGAACTTGTAGGCTGGGGGCAAACTGATCAGAATGTGCTAAAATAAAAGCCAATATAGTCACTGAAAAAGCAATGTAGTGTTAAGTCAAAAGACCAGGACCCTAGTCAGGGATTTGCCACTTAGAAGTCACATGACCTTGGACAAGTCATTGAATCTTTTTTATTCTCAGTTTCCTCAGCAATTAATCAAGGAAGTTGTGATCCTATTCTCTGATTTCATTTATTTTCTCCACTCATAGGGCTACCACTCCATTTTGGGTCCTTGTGGTGGTCTCCTAATTGGTCTCTTTGCTTCCAGGTTTTTCCTTCTCCAACCTAATCTTCCTAAAGTAAGGTATAACCATGTTACTTCTCTGTTCCAAAACCATCAGTAGCTCTGCCATTGCCTTTAAGAAAAAATACCATCACCTTGATCTGGCGTCTTAAAGCCCTTCATAGTCTGGTTCCAAGCTATCTTTCCAGATTGGTTTTCTTGCTATTTCCTAGAGAGAACACTGTATCCTCAGCTCTTGTCATCAGTCACTAACCATTTATTAAAGTGTCTACTATGTGCTAGGCACTGTGCTAAGGGCTGGGGATACAAAGAAAGGCAAAAGAGAGTTCCTGTCCTCAAGGAGCTTATAATCTAATGAGAGAGACAACATGTAAACAATTATGTGCAAATGAGATATATCCAGGATAAACTGGAGATAGTCAATAGAGGGAAGGTACTAGCATTAAGGGGGTTGTGGCGGATCAAGAAAGGCTTCCTGTAGGTATTATTTTTAACTGGGTCACCAAGGAAGCCAGGAGGAGGAAATGAGGGAGAGCATTCCAGGCATGGGGGACAGACAGTGAAAATGCTTGAAGTCTGGATATAGAGGGTTACTAAAAAAAAAAACAAACCAGCAAGGGAATCAGTGTCAGCTTATCATAGAATATGTAGGTGGGAGGTATAAGGTATAAGAAGACTTGAAAGTTAGGGGAGCAGGTTACCAAAGGTTTTCAACATGATAGGATTTTGCATTTGATCCTGAAGGTGATAGGCAGCCACTGGAGTTAACTTAGTAG
The DNA here is from genome assembly GCA_028627135.1 of Pseudochirops cupreus. NCBI lineage: Eukaryota > Metazoa > Chordata > Mammalia > Diprotodontia > Pseudocheiridae > Pseudochirops > Pseudochirops cupreus. The sequence goes on from CM053581.1 coordinate 77,510,116, forward strand.
GGGGAGGACCTAGTTAGACCTACATCCCTTTGGCAGCTGAATGAAAGATGGACTGGAGTGGGGAGAGACTTGTATATACCAACAGGTTATTTAAGTGATTGCTAGGAAACACCCATCCCCACAAGGGGCAGGAGCAGTTTTGGAAGCCCTTTTCATGCTTCACAAAGTCTGCACCAAATTAACTTCTGGGGATCTCAATGATGCCAGTTTATTGCTGGAGTCTGGTCAAGTACCTCAGAAAGAGTTCCTGACCACCTGAACTACTGCTACTACCAACTCCAAATTGCTAATGGAGCCTTTAATGGTTCCTCTGACTTTCTGAAGCTCACATTTTCATAGTCTGGTTCATTTTGTGTGCAATATTAATTTGCTAAGAATGGGAAAGAACAAATACAAGAGTCTAGGAGTGAGGTGATAGGGCCTGCACCAGGGTAGTAGTGGCAGTGTCAGAGGGGAGAAAAAGGCCTATCCAAGAAATGCTACAAAAGCAAAATTGATTTTTCCTGGCAACAGAATGAATATAGGGCATGAGAGAGAGGGTGAGGAGTCACAGATCACTCTTAGGTGTAAGACTGTGTAACTGAGAAGATGGTAGTACACTCAACAGTAGTAAAGAATATAGGAAGAGGAGAGCGTTTGAGGAGAAAGATAATGGGTTCAGTTTTGGACCTGTTGAGTTTAAGATGTGTATGGCACTAGATATCTAGTTCAAGATGTCCCAGAGGCTGTTAGTCACGTGACACTGAAGGTCAGCAGAGAGGTTATGGCTGGTTAAGTAGATTTGAGAATCACCAGTATAGAGATGATAACTGAATCCATGGGAGCTTTTGGGATCACTGAGGAAAACAGTATCGAGGGAAAAGAGAAGAGGGCCTAAGGCAGAGCCCTATGGGAAAATGATGAAGATCCAGCAGGGGAACTGAAAAGGAGCAGTTGGGTAGGTTGGAGGGGAGCCAGGAGAGAGTAGCATCACAAAAACCTAGAGAGAAGAAAAGTATCAGAGATTTGCATAGGCTGTGCCCATGCCCGAAATACTCCTTTGTCGTTTGGAATCTCCAGCCCCCTTCATAGCTCAGCTCAAATGTCTCCTGCACAAAGGCCTTTCCTCACTCTCCAAAAGTTGTTCACGCTCTCCACCTATGGAAGCCATGTTAGATTTAGTATTCATGTATTTTGTATTTCTTTGTTATCTATAGGATGTAGCTTTTTTTGTAGTAGAATATAAATGCCTTATGGGGCAAGATTATTTGGTTTTCATCGTTATATTCCAGCACCTAGAGCAATGCCAGGCACAGAGTACATAGTAAAACTTGTGAAACGAATGAATGATCTCCCTGTTGGAGTGATAATTAAGAACGAGAGGTATCAAACTCTGCAGCCACAGGAACCAGATTAAAATGTAATTGGTAAATATTTAACAAAATGCAATAAAACATAATAACATTACATTTTAAAATGAAATCAATACACAGTCTGCAGGAATCCTTATACGTGGATTAGTGGTCTTTTTTTGGAATGGAGCTGGACATCACCAGTGCTACAGTCAGGAAGACTTGGGCTCAAACCCAGCCTTAATAGATGTGTGCTTCAGTTTCTTCATTTATGAGATGCAGATAATAGTACTTGTTGCACTGCCTTATTTTAATTGAGGAAGAAGAATTGCTGTGGGCTTCTAGGTTGGGAGAGAGGTAATATAATCTCCCCAACTGGCTGCCATGTGGCTGTGAATTCATGCTACCATTGTTTCTTTTTTTATTTTTTTGTATTTACTCTTTCCTGATCTTAGCAAGTGAATATTGCAGACAAAATGAACCAGACTATGAAAATGTGAGCTTCAGAAAGTCAGAGGAACCATTAAAGGATCCATTAGCAATTTGGAGCTCATAGTAGCAGTAGTTCAGGTGGTCAGGAACTCTTTCTGAAGTGTCTGACCAGAGTCTAGTAGTGAACTGACCTGGCAATTGAGACCCCCAGAAATGAATTTGATGCAGATTTTGTGAAGGGTAAAAAGGACCTCCAAAACTGCTCCTGCCCCTCCTCCCAGGCTGTGGGAGTGGATGTTTTCTAGCAATCACTTAAAGTTTGAGTTTACTTTCCTTAGGGACCAAATGGGTGTACAGAGGGAGCAGCGTTCCCCTGACTTGGAGGCATGTTGTTATATTTAGGCCTTTGCTATACCTTCTGGGTAAATATCCTTCTGTTCAGAGGCAGCTGGGTGGTGTGATGGATAGAGAGCTCTGCCATGTTAATGGGATTTAACATCTTCTTCACCCATTAATAGACCTCAACAGATCTCATGGTGGAGCCCATTAAGAGAAGCTTACTGAGGGGAGGCTTGCTTGTAGGAAGGCTTTCACACCTTTTGCTAATTTCTAACTAGACACTGAGTCACAAGGGCTGTGATGTCTTTTGGTTCTGAGAAGTGTATATATTCTCTGAGTTGGTATTTTGCTTTGGGGGCTCCCGTATAGAAGGATCCTGTGATTCCCTGGTCAAGATGCTGAGAGGCCATGTGATCAGAGCCCCCTGATTGCTCAGATGTAAAGGCTCTCTTGATCCAGGGACGTATGTAAAGTGTACAGTTGATTCAGGCAGTCAGAGCCCTGTCTGTGGGTATTTATTTCTCTGCTTATGTTGGCTTTGTTATTTTCTTTGGAGTTCAGGGTGCTGACTTTTCCCCTGCACTAGCGAATGTAATTTAAAAAGACTGTTGACCCCTTGAACAACCATCTTTCCTAGTAAAGCGGATCTAAGAACCTGTGCTAGCAGCCATCCTGGGAATGCCAGTGTGGTTGCTGCTACAAGTGCTGGCCCTGAAGTCAGGAAGACTTGAGTTCAATTCCAGATTCAGACATTTACCAGCTCTATAGTAAATCACTTGAACTCTCTGTTTCCTCAACAGTGAAATGGTGACTATGATAGTAATATCCACCTCCCAAGAGGTTGTTGTGAGGATCAAATGAGATCAAATCAGGGGAGGGCTTTGGCATGGCAAAAGGGTTCCTCTCTTCATAGCTGTCATCTATAGAGAACATTCAAGCAGGTAGTTTTTAGTTAGTGTTCCCCACAGTGCTCAGGATAGTGCTGAACACATAGCAACCTTCAATAAATATCTGTCAGATGTATGAATTAGAGAACAGATTAATTGGCCGGTACTAACTTAATTACACCCTTTAAGTTCTCAAATCTCAGTCACTAGATCAACCTGGGAGGCTCTTTCAGCCAGGGGTGTGTTACAGGCAACTTGACTGAGCATTTACAACTTAGAAAATCAACAAGCCCTACAAATCAGGGCTTGATTTACTGATTGTCTAAGCTCAAGAAGGACAGCTAGGTGGTACAGTGGGTAGAGTGCCAAGGCCTGGAGTCAGGAAGATTCGAATTCAAATCAGGTCTCAGATACTTACTATCTGTATAACTCTGGGCAAGTCACTTAACCCTGTTGGCCTCAGTTTCCTCATCTGTAAAATGATCTGGAAGAGAAAATGGCAAACCACTCCAGTATCTTTGCCAAAAAAATACCCCAAATGGGGTTGTGAAGAGTTGGACAGGGCTGAAATGACTGAACAACAACAAAAGCTTTAAAAAAGTGATGAACAAATGTCGATAAGGCAGATTAAACTTAAAAGTGTGTCCAATGAATTACAACCACTGTCCCCCTCCCCCAAGAGCTGACTGTTAAACATTTACCAGCATTCCATTGCTTTTAGCTCTAAAACCCAGGTGGAAGCAAGGACCAGAGGAACACAGAGTCATAGACTTAGAGCTGGGAGTTACCCAAGAGACCATTGACTCCCAACCCTTTTATTTTTTCAGATAAGGAGGAACAAAGTAACTTGCCCCAGATCACACAGCTAGGTAGTGTCTAAAGCAGGATTTGAACTCAGGACCTCCTGATTCCACGTCCAGTGTCTACTCCACATATGTGATTTCCAAAAATTACCAGGTCCATTTGGTTGGATTAACTTCTGGACTTCCTTTCTCTGATCACAGCTAGCCTCTACCTTAGGTTGTAAAGCACTTAAGAAATATTATCTCATTTTATCCTCTCAATAACCATGGGAAGTAGGTGCATTTATTATCCCCATTTATAGAGAGCAGGCAGAAATCACATGACTTGCTTAGCATTGCATTGCTAGTAAATGTCTGAGACAGGATTTGAACTCTGGTCTCTTTGACTTTAGGCCCAGTGCTCTATCCATTCCTCCTTTAAGGTCAAGAAAGGTTTTTGGTTGCTTGGGATGGCTTTGTTGAGCCTCTGTTTAGAGGCAGGGGAATGGACTAAAAGAACTTTCCGCAGCTCTTCCAGTCTGACTGTAGGATCTGGCTTCATTCCTTGTTGCTTCTCTCCATGCCATAGAGCGGCAGCAGGGAGAACAGGATGAGACGCTTAATTCTCTAGCCCTGATCTTGCGGCAGTGTTTATATTTATCCTGTTAACTGCGGGAGCCTGTTTATACTCGGAGAAATAACCTTACAGGCAAGATGAGTGAACTGCCAAGGAATCGGCTGCTTCTGTGAGGCAAGATGGGCTCTTCCGGGCCAGAGCTGCTCCCCAGGAGATGCCGAAATAACTACCCCTTGTATTTTTCCTGAACATGGCCTCCTGTGGCATGCTCAGATCTGCCTTCACACCATCCTGGACTGAACAGGGCCAACGATTATTCTCCCCATGGAGGTGTGACATTAAAAAATTTTTAGCTGTTGAGTGGTTTCAGTTACGTCCAACTATTGTCACTGATTTTTAAGCGCACCTATTACAACTTATCCATGTAAATGAATTCTGTCTCCAGGCCCCAGAAGAGGGTTTTTGTGCTAACGAGGCCCCACAAAAAGCTATGGGACAAATACAAGTGTAAATTACCCCGTCTGGGGGAGGTTGGCTCCCAGTTGCATCCTAAGGGGCCCCGAATAGGACAATACCTCCAGATACCCAGGGGGAAGGCTGGCCCATCTGCCCCCTTCAAAATAATTTTCTTTGGAGTAACTCTCATACTCTCCATGATGCCTCGAATAATGTTGAACATATACTGGACACACACACACACACACACACACACACACACACAACCTGTTGATAGCTAATCCCCAAACTGCATTTGAGTCAGCATTTTCTCTCTCTCTCTGAAAAGTAGCAGAGTGGGCAGGTTTGCATGCTAATCAGGTTTGTTCGGGCAAGAAGTAAACCCTCTGGGAGGAAAAACTTCATCATCAAAGTTCTGATGTGTTTGGTTAAAGACAGAGACAAAGTAAGGAGTGGGGAGGGGAAGAAAGAGGGACAGAGAGACTGAGTTATAGTCAGTTATATTAGGCTGGTACTCTTAACCTAGAGCAATTAAATTTAAAAATATTTTTATAACTACATTTCAATACAATTAACTTTCTTTTGTAATCATAAGTATTTTATGTATTTTTTTGGAGGGGGGAAGGCAAGGCAATTGGGGTTAAGTGACTTGCCCAGGGTCACACAGCTAGTAAGTGTGTCAAGTGTCTGAGGCCGGATTTGAACTCAGGTCCTATGCATTTAAAAACATTATTTTGAGAAGGAACACATGGTTTCACCAAACTTTTGTCAAAGGAGTCCAAGATACTCAAAATGTAAAAATCCTCAGAAAGACACATTTTATCCAAAGGGTAAGAAGTAAGCAGTCCTAGCACCCAGGGCAAACAAGCACCACAAAATGCCCCTGGGCCAACAGGCTGGTGGGTTCCACTTTTTTCACTAAGGTGTGCTCTTGGGGAATTTAATAATTAATTTAAAATTTTTTTTGCAAGTATACAGTTCTGCTTTATACCTCTTCTGATGTTTTTTCATACAATTATTTCTGTTGTTATGTCTTTCAAGGAATCTTATACGATTTTTGAGTTATGGCTGGCAGATACCTGGATGGAATAGAGGCCTGCTTGAAGTTGACTTTTACTCTACTAAATCAAATAGCTTTTTATAATCAACAAACAATGAACATGATGGGGTCTTATGATTTTCTGTAACTTTCAGTTAATTGTGAAATTGTAACAGTGTCCACGATTGTGATGGTGAAGATCTAAGTCAGTTATTCAGTTAATCAATAAGCATTTATTAAAGTTGACTGTGTGCCAGGCACTCTGTTAAGCACTGGGGTAGCAAAGAAAGACAAAAAGGCCGTCCCTATTCCCAAGAAACTGATATGCTAATGGGGGAGACAGAATACATATAATTATGTGCATACAAGATATAGGCAGTATGGACAGAAAGCAATCTTAGACCCTAAGACTACCCCTCAGACTTTTAGAGGGAAGGAATTGGGAGGGAGGAGGAGGAAGTCTTTAAAAGGTGAGATCTGAACTGAGTTTTGAAGGTAGCTAGGAAAGCTGGGAGTTGGATGTAAGATCATGTACGGAGTCCAAGTTGAAGAGGGATTCTCTGAGGGTAAAAAGGTCCTGCACATACTCCTACCTATAGAAGACATTGTGTTCATTGCACCAAGCTGTGGAACAATTCACAGTCTCCTGAAAGAGATCTATAGCCAGTCACTCTAAAGCATTTGGCCTTTCCATTCATACAAAAATGACCAAGTGGATGAAGATTGTCTGTGGGGCAGATTGTGATATATACATTTAGATGGAAAATCTATAGAACATTTCTTTCAAAAGTCTGTATGCTTTGGAAAGTTAGTTGGACCCAGACTTGAACAGGTGGAGAAAAATGGGCTATATTTGCATTTGAATCTCTAGTGCCTACCATGGTGCCTGGAAAATAGTAGGTACTTAATTAATGCTTGTTGATTGATCTGAAGTTATAAAGTTCCTCTAATGACCATAAGCTATTTATTGCTGATGTGGAATATAAGAATTAGAAATAACTGTCACACAGAGATCCAAGGCAGGCATGAGCAGGCAGGCAGCAGTGTATAACTAATAATCAAGGACAAGAACGGAGTAAAAGACGTTATCAAGGAAATGTATGATGGGAACAGAAAATGGGTTGGTTGTGTGGTTAATAATAATGATAACTTGCATGCATATAGCACTTTGCAAGGTGCTTTACAAATATTGTTTCATCACAACCTTGGGAGTTGGGTGTTATTACTGTCTCTGTTTTCTAGATATGGAAATTACAGATATATTTCATGAGAGAAGCGAAGTGGTAAGAGAGGCAAGGCTCTGAGCGAGGGTTGGTACTCAGTTTTTGACTTCAGGATGAAGGATGACAGGTGGACGGCCAAAGTCCTCGGCTGGTACCCTCACAATGTCCGAAAAAAGCAGGGAATGCTTCTAGATGATGGGTGAATGACCTGTGTCAAACTTATGGGAAGACACGAGTCCTCTAGGATGGGAAGACAGTGATGGATTTTGAACTATCTTGTTGGAGAGAGCTCCCAAACTGATAAGATCACAGGTCCATGAATAGTTTTTTTAAGGTAAACATTTATTGAATGCTCAACTAGAAAATAATATTTTTATTTACCAAACTAAAGAAATTAGATCTTAGTTAAATAAAAATAATTAAAGTTTATTTCAAAAATGCAAACTTTGCATTTCTATCTAATAAAACCCTTCCTGTTCCTCTGAAATGAAGAACAATGTTTTCAGTCTTGTCTCATCTTAGGAGGTCCAAATGGGCCCTCATTCCCAGCTTCAGTTTGCCATGAAGGAATAGTAGTGGAATTGAAGGACTGGGGACCATAGGTGTATCCTTTTAAATGGAAACATTTACCTTTATTGCCTTCTGTGGCAGCTACCATCAGTAGCTCTAGGGCCACATGTATTGGTTGAATTCTAAGAAACACAGTGGCCAGAGAGGTCAAGGGGGGGAAAATATCCGATTGATTTTTCTGTGACCCAGCTGCTCAGGGGGCACCAGGGTTGGAGCAGTGACGGCTGGGCCTGGGAGGAAGAAAGCATGGGAACAGAAGGCCCACCTGACCCCATTAGGACCTGAGTTCTGTATCCCCAGAGCAGGCAAGGCATCAGGCCAGACAGTTTGGAAGACAGAGGAAAGGGGCCAGGCAATGCAAGCAATTAAATCAGCAGATAGGTCTCCTACTCCCTCCCACCCCAAAGCCTCACAGAAGCTGAACAGAGGGAAGTGAGTAGGAAGCAGAGGAAGGAAATAGAAGAAAGGTTGGTGGCGGCTGTGACAACGAGGGTTCTGGGAACTGAGACTGAGAAAACTACGTCTGCCCCAAAGGACTCCTACCACCAGGCCATTGGTTCAGTAGGGTGTGCATGGGCACGTCCAGCAATACCAGCAGCTCCCCCTGTGTTCCTAAGGAAGGATCAGGAAAGGAGCCTTTAAATCAGCTTTTTAAGACAAGTTCAGTTGAGTAAGGCCTTAAGAGAGGGACCTCAGATTCCATTAAAGTCCCCTGATGCCATGAGACTGATGCTAGGGGAGGGATCAGTGCAGGGCTAACCAGGCAGGTTCTCACCTAAGGTGTGGTCTAGGCTGGAGGCTGGAGTTGGGGGGAGGAAGGACATAAGCCAGTATTTTCCCCATTTACACTAATTATTCTTGTCAACTAGGTGCTTATTTATTTTTCTTGTGCTTTTCCTTCACTAAAATGGGGGCTGAGTATGACTTTTGCTTTTGGCTACATAGCTCCTCCAGGTTAGTACAAGTGTTTGTCCATGAACAATTTCACTGCAATCCTATTAATGCTTGTCTTCTCTATGCTGGGACTCTGGGTTTACCTTCTTATGGGGATGGCACAGAACAGTAATAATTTAGCATAATGGCCAGGGTCTTGGATCTGGAGTCAGACAGGCCAGGATTCAGCTCCCTGTATGTGATTACCAGCAAAGCACATCTCCTAATTGTCCCTCAGTTTCCTAATTGGAGTTTCTTATGCTGGAGGAATATTAGCTTAACAGTAGTACAATTAGATAGATGTAAAGTGGTTGAATGGTCAGACCTATTGTGTGGTCATTAGTGGAACTTGGAAGGAAGCCTTCAGTGGAACATCCCAGAGATCCATGGTGGGATCTCTGTACTACTCAATATTTTTGTCAGTGATTTGGATAATGACACATTCATTCAGTTTGTAGATGACACAAAGCAAGAAAGGACCCCTATTTGTGGATTAACAAATCAGGATCAAAAGAGATTTTCATGGAATACCAAGGGTAGGGAATGTGTGGACTTCTAGGTCCTCAAGTGCGGCCCTTTGAGTGAATCCAAACTGAATCCAAATCCCTTAGGGATTTGTTCTGTGAAGTTTGGGTTCAGTCAAAAGGTCATACTTGAGGACCTAGAGGGGCCATAGGTGGCCTTGAGGCCCCAGATTTCCCACCTTTGTATGGACTGAATCTAATAAAATGAAATTAGATAGGAATAACTATGAAGTATTACATTTGGATTCAAAAGTTGACTCTACAAGTACAAGATGGGGAAGTCATGATTAAGTAGCAGATTGTCTAAAATATTTGGGAGTTTTATTTAATGGGGTGCACTTTCAGGGCCAACAGGATGACATGGCAGCCAAGAAACCTTAAGACTTCTTGGGTTACATTTAGGAGGTATAACTTGCAGAAATAAGGATGTGATGGTCCTTATGTTTGTTGCCTTAGTTAGACAATATCTGGCGGATTGTGTGTTTCTGGGTACCACATTTTATGAAGGACAATTGACAAGCTGGAAAGAATCTAGGTTATTGCAACGAGGATGGCAAAGGTCCTTGAGTTGATGCCCTTATTAAGAGTAGTTTGAAGGAACTAATTGTTTAACTTGTAGAAGAATAGACTTGGTGGGCGTGGGGTGTGTGCGCATGCATACGTGTGTGTGTATGTGTGTGTAAGGAGTCAAGAAAGCCTGACCTTGACTCCTACCTTTGACACCTACCATCTGTGTGACCTGGGGCAAGTTAATTAACCTTTTGGAATATCAGTTTATTCACAAGACAGGGATGACAGTGGCTTTAGTCCACAGGGTTGCTGTGAGACTAGAATGAGATGAGGGATGTGAAGTACTTGGCACACTTCGAGGTATTCTCTAAATGTCATTGGCCTTGTTGTTGCTGTCACAGCTGCTCAGACTGCTAGGGGGTCTCTCCTCCCTCAGGGTCCTTGCCCTTAGAGCTCCAATCTCCTTTCATTTTCTGCTCAGAGGAGTCTCAGCTTCCATTCCTAGCACTTGGCAAACACTCCTAAAATGCTGAGGGGGTGGTTAGAGCCCCCGTCCAAGGGCATTCCATCCTCAAAAAAATTCACACTGTTCTTTTGAGAAAGGAAAAAAAAATCAAGCTCTATCTATCCTCGGTCTTCATCCTCTGCCCTTGAGTAGTTATTTGTGTAAAATGAAAGGCCAGACACCATTTTAAATGTCATCACCAAAATTATATTTCTCTTCATCCTGAACCACATCCAATTTACCCCAGGGATTTTGTAAAAAATGAAAAGGCATATTTAAGCTGACATACAGAAAGAGATAAGCACCTCAGCTGGTCTACACATGCACATACTGTCCTTGGAGCTATAGAAGATACAGCAAGGTGTGCCCCTGTCCTCAAGGAACTTACAATTCTACTGGGAAGATAAGAAATGTGCTAGATGAAAAGATAACCCTTATACATATATACAAATAAGGGCCATGAAAGGCATAGCTCCCAAATGATATAGCAATTCAGAGGAGGAGAGAACATGATGAATTGGGGGTAGTCAGGAAGTCTTTAGGAAGTAAAGGAGACTTAGGTTAGACCTCGGTTTGGCTAGCAGAGGAGAAAGGGAGAGGTATTCCAGGTAGGGGCAAGTGAGATGTATGAACATAAGGAAGTTCAATGCATTTATATTCCAAGGACTACCTCTCAGGGTGGTTGCGAGGATCAAATAAAATAATATTTGTAAAACAGCACAGTGACCAGCACATAGTAGGTACTTAAATACTTGTTCCCTTTTTCTGAACCCGCCCCGATTTTTCTGTGGATGTCAAACCCAGTCAGCCCTACTTGTGTGACTTTGAGGAAGGTACTTAACTTTTCTCATCTCAATTTCCTTATCCATAAAACAGGAGAATTAGATGATGTCTAATGTACTCTTCCAGACTTCCTAAAGCTCTTTCCTCTAGGATAGTGGCCCTCCAATGTTCTCATCCTGTAAGAGGGATTTGGATTTCCGGATTATAGCTTGAAATATTGGAAGGATGGACTCCTGGCAGGAAAGGAATGTATGTGATAAGAACTGGTAAGAATATATTTGTCAGAAATGTTGCAAATCTCAGTGAAGGGGCTTTGTACTGAATATGTAGGGCAACAGAGAAAGTTGACCACATACATATGCCAGACCAGATTCCACAGCAAGTAGTAGGAAAACAGAAATAAGTATTTCATAGAACACAATATCTAAGAAAGGGTCTAGTGACAAGCACAGCCTCAGATAGACATATACATCCAAAACATCGACAATAAGCAAAGTGAACTAGAGATTCCAAGGCAGTGAGACAAAATTAACCTCATGAGTATCAATGAAACTTGGTGGCATATACTCATGACTAGAGCATGACTATGGAAGGCATGCCTTATTCAAAAGACTGATAAAAAAGGAAATGAAGAAGCATCACACTTTCAGAAAGTATATTTATGTGAGTAAATCCATGAACGATAGGGGGTAAGCATGATGGAGTGCATTCAGATAAAATTCAATGGAGGGAGAAGAGTATGCAAAAAAACGCCTACTCAGAAGGCAGAAACAGATATGGAGATTGGGAAACATCACAAACCTGACATAGAGGCATAATATAGAAGTAATGTGAGACTTCATCTATCTGGATGCCTACTAGAATTCTCCCTCTCTGCCAAAAGCAAAGCAGCTAGTAAATGCTTGACTAGCCTTAATAATCAGTCAAGAAGCATTTATTAGATAAATACCCTATATTATTTGCTTAGTAAGTCTGGATTTTCTTATTTGGGGCTTTCTTAGAGAGGATCACACCAGACCTGGGAGGAGCACTGGGAAAGAAGGCTGAACACTTTAACCATGAAAGTGTAAACCATTTCCAGGTTCTACATGTGCTTTTTTAAAAAAATTAATTTATGGAGTAAAATAAGCATTTCCATAGTATAATAAAAAAGATTATTGTACATGAAACTGTCAATCAATTATATACAACTTGCTATTCATTTTAAATATATAATAAAGTTATGTAAATTTCCTTTTTTTTCCCCTCCTTCCCTCACCCCACCCTAGAGATGGTTACTATTAGACACAAATAGGTGTACACATACATAAAATTATTTTATACAATTTTATATTATTATTAATAATTAATTTTAATTCTAGGTAGCTGGGCTGTCCAATGGATAGAAGAGTCAGGAAGACCTGAGTTCAAATTTGGCATCGTACATTTGTTAGTTGTGTGAACCAGGGCAAGTCACTTTACTTTTTTTCTGTCTTGGATTCTCCACTGTAAAATGGGGAGAATGATAGCATCTGCCTTCTCCAGGTTTTTGTGAGTATCAAATGAGATAATATTTGTAAAGCACTCAGCATAGTCCCTGGTAGATAATAAATGCTTAATATTTTCTTCCCCTTCCCTTGTGAGTATCAAATGAGATAATATTTGGAAAGCACTCAGCATAGTGCCTGGTACATAATAAATGCTTCCCTTCCCTTCCCTCCTCACCCCTTCCCCCCCCCCCTCCCTTTCCTTTCCATTCCCTATCTTTTAGAAGGTAGAGAAAGTTCTGATTTTAACCAACAACGAGTAAATGGTTCCTGAAGTATAGAAATAATATGATGCAGGCAGAAAATAAGCATTTTACTTCAGAATCTGTGAGAGAGCCTTTGATATGCATTTTGGGAGAATATTGCAGAGTTTGAAGAATGGATAGGTGGGATTCCTCAGCCAAAATTCTGCAGGGAGTCAGCCCAATGGGATGGGAAGCTCTTAGGAATGAAATCTTAATAACACAAATAAATGAGTCTGATGAATACTCATTTCAATAAGTCATTTTTCCTACTTAATAGTATTTTATTTTTTTTCCAAATACACGTATAGTTTTCAACATTCACTTTTATATGATTTTGAGTTCCAAATGTTTTTTTCCTTCCTTTCCCTCCCCTCTCCCCAAGATGGTAAGCAATCTGATATAGGCTATACATGTACGATCATGTTAAACATATTTCCACATTAGGCATGTTGCGAAAGAAGAATCAGAACAAAAGGAAAAAAAAACAAGAAAAAAACCAAAAACACCACAAAAAAAGAGAAAATAGTATGCTTTGATCTGCATTCAGACTCTATAGTTCTTTCTCTGGATGTGGATAGTATTTTCCATCATGAATCTTTTGGACTTGTCTTAACACTTGTTTCTTAAGGAAGAAAAGTGGAAGCTGTCTAAAGATAACAATTAAATTTGATTTTAAAGATGGAAGCAAGGGCAAAAAATGGAAAGTAGTTTCAAAAAATGGATGTGACTTTATAAGAACGGGGTCATGAGCACCTAAGTGTAGAATCAACTGAAGGTGACAAGTTTTATTGGGAGCAAGAGGTGACATGAGAAAGGGACAGAACCCTGTTTAGGATAAATAGGACAATGGAGAGAAAGTGACCTATTCATTTCTCACTTCGCTTGTGTTTTCTCTGCCAACAGATTAATATTTGGACTGAGAAGGTTAGAACAAAAATATTTATTTGGGAGCCAACAGAGTACTCAACTGCCCTCAGTGAGTTCAAGATCTTCGATTTGCATAACCCATGTCCTGGGGAGACGTGATTGCTGGAGGCGTGGTTAATAATCTATGCAAGACTGTGTCAAAGATGAGAGATGCCATATATAGGACTGAAGATACACAGATGTCCTAATTCTCCCCCCCCCAAAAAAAAGGAACAAGGGGAGTATTTTGTATACTACCTATTGGTAAGTTTGACTTTGATTTTTGGCAAAATTATAAAATGCATTAAAGAGATGAAAATAATGCAAAGACAGGAGGGATGGCTCACATGTTTGATGATAGCATCATAACTGAAAACTTCTAAACAACCTAGAAAGATGGGCTACATCTGACAAAATGATAATGGAGAGTGACAAATGTAAAGTCTTACACTTGGGTTCAAAAAATCAATGTCCTATGTACAAAGCGAGAGAGACCTAGCTGGACAGTTATTTCTATGAGAAAACTCTGGGGCTCTTAGAGGACTATAAATTCCATATGAGTCAACTGTGGGACAAGGCAGCCGGAGAGGTTAACACAGTCTTAGGCAGTATGAAGAAATAAAAGAGGTGAAAGTGCTACTATTCCCTAACCTGGATGAACCAGACTATTGGGTTATAGTTTAGCTGGGGACAAGGAAAGGAAACAAGCATTTACATAGTTCCTATTATGTGCCAGGCACTATGCCAAACACTTTTACAAATATTATCTCATTTGATCCTCACAACCACCTTGGGAGGTAAATGTTCATTTCACAGGTGAGGAAATTAAAGTAAACAGAGGTTTAAGTGACTTGCCCAGGGTCACACAGCTAGTAAATATCTAAGGCTAGATTTCAAATCAGATATTCCTGACTTCTGGCCTAGCACTCTATCTACTGCAAATCATAATATACAATATTACAAAATAAGTATACTGGAAGAGGTACACAAGATACTAGGTGAATTCAGAGATGAAAGGCTATTTGCCAACTGGGAAGGAGTTTATACAGTTTGTTCCTGATCATTCCCCATACACACACACACACACACACACACACACACACACACACACACATGCATACACACACGTGCACACACACATGCCCATACACTTATTGTCAGTTGGTGCTGTTTTTCTATTTCTATCAGTTTGAAGGGATGATCTTTCAGTGGTCTGTCTTTCTGACAGCTTCTGGCACCATAGGCAAATCAAATTAATGGCTTGGGAAAGTCAAGATTGGCTTGGCAGGAGGAAGCACCATAATAACCCTTTGAAAAACACTGGCTAGAGATCACACGGTATGCTCTAATTTATCCCAACAGTAACTTTCCATGCAGCTAGAATATAAGAGCCAAGCTTCTTGGTTCAGGTACCGAGCACTGGATTTGGAATCAGAGGACCTGGGTTCAAATCTCCCCTCTGTTAGTTACTACTTGTATGACCTTAAAGCTCTTCTCTGGGTCCTACCTTCCCCATCTATAAAAGAAAGGGGTTGGACTCAGTGATTCTCAGGCTTCCTTTCTGCTCTAATTAAATCCTGTAAATGTGAGATTTACCCAGTTGTGGAACGGATATTTAGCTACTGACGAATTTTTATGTACATATTCAGTTTTTAGATAGAGGTATAGGGGAGGGTTTAATGGGTTTCGATTTGGTATTCCTTGGATAGAGATTAAACTCAGAGTTGAAGGACTTGAATTCCAATCGTGCCTTGACTACTTCCTACCCATGTGACCTTGGACAAGTAACAACTCCTCTTGACCTCAGTTTCTTCAATCATAAAATGAGAGATTGGACTAAATGACCTCTAAGGTCCAGGGCAGCTCTAGAATTAATTCCAGGAATACAGGGAGCAAATAAGAGAGTTAGGCTTTGGACACAGGTCCTCCGATTCCAAATCCAGTGGGCTCTCCATTGGACCATTCTGTCACCCTCATTAAGCAAACATGTATGAGGCCCCTACTGTGTGCAGAGCACTGTGCTAAGTGATAAGGTCTCCTGGAATTTACAGATAAAAATAGGGAAAAGAGAGAAAGCTAACCAGATTATTTTGCATATATTTATATTCATTTCTATTTTTGTATATTCTTATATATTAATCCAATATTACTTAATAGGTATATTAGGTGCAAATAAGGTTCCATGAGAGGCAGGAGGGGTAAAGTAATTGACAAGGGGTATCAAGACAAGCTTCATGAAAGAGGTGGCATTTACTACTATTATTTTTAATAAGAGAAGGTGGCATTTAATCTGGGTTTTAAAGAATGGATATGACTTCAGTAAGTGAAGAGGGGAAGAGAGGACATTCCAGGCATAAGAAAACTCAAAGGCCCAGAGGTAAAAAAGCACAGGACATGGCAAGGTCAGCAGAAAATGAGTATGAGATATAGGATAAGGCTGGAAAGGTAGGAGGGCACCAGATTGTGGTTTTGAATAAGGCTAAGGAGTTTAAACTCTTTGGGCAATAGAAGCCAATGAAAACTTTGGAGCAAAGAAGTAGAGTACCAGATTTATGTATCAGGAAGGCAATTCAGGGGTGTGTTGTAGGGAGGAGAGAATGGGGGTGAGAAGATCTATTGGGAGGCTCTTACAATAGTTCAGGCAGGTAGATAGTGATGAGGACCTGTATTAGGGTGCTGGCAGTGGGAATAAAGAGGAAGAGATAGAATTGAGAGAAGTTACAAAGGTGAATTGGATAGGACTTGGTAACTGATTGAATATGAGGAGTCAGGGAGAAGGAAGAATCAAAGAAAAAACCAAGGAATAAAACATAGGAGGCAGGGTAAACGATGCTGCTGTTGCCAAAAATACAGAAATCGGAAGGAGGAGGAGGTTTAGGGGAGAAATATAACAAGCTTGGTTTTGGACATGTTGAGTTTGAGGTGCTAACAGGACATCCAAGTAAAGATGCCCTACAGTGGGAGACGTGGGAGTAACTCTCAGAAGAAAGGTTGGGTTGGAGATTTGGGACTTATCTGCATAGAGGTGGTGTTTGGAGTCATGAGACTCAATACAATTGTCAAAAGAGAAGAAAAAAGAAGAATGATAAGGGACAGAAACCTTGAGAGGACCCTCCACATAAGGGACTAGGAGGACGATGAAGAGGCAGTGATGGGAACAGAGCAGGAATGATTAGAGAGGTAGGACATAAACCAGGAGAGGATTCAGAGTATTTCTGAACTTAAGGAGAGAGAGAGAGACAGAGAGAGACAGAGAGAGACAGAGACAGAGAGAGACAGAGAGAGAAAGAGTTCAATAAAAGATGGTCAACAGCGTTGTAATTAGGATGCTTTTGATAACCTCGGAGAGTACTGCCTCAGTGGAACAGTGAGGACAAAAGCCAAATTGCAAGATGAGGGGAGAGTAGGTAGTGAGGAATTGCTGGCTAGGGAAGTCTGAGACCCAGTGGCCTCATCTGCTTGGTGTTTCTTTCTCCAAGCACAAGTGACTTAAAGGTGATCATTAGAGATGGAATTTTAGGGAGAAGTTATGTCAGGAGTTTGGGAGCTCTTGGGTTCCTCGGTTAGTGTGACTGGCAATAGAAGGTTTTTTGTTTGTTTTTTCAACAATGTGCTTTTTCGAGAAGATAAACACTACTAGAAATATGGGCCCAAACCATGACAGGAGGGAGGTATTCAGACAGGGCAGAACTGAGGAGATGGTGAAATGCTACTTGGACAGCTCCACAAAATATTTCCCATTCACATTCCACGGTTTGAAGTATTAACCTCCTGGGAGAGTATAAAAGGAGTTATTGTTTCTCCTCTCATGTTTTAAGTCTTCGTTAACTCTTACTTATGAATATTTTTGTGTCTTGAATATTGTGTGTTTATACATGTAGGTAATAAATAGAACTGTTTTATACCTGATCTACCTTATCCTTTGAGTACCTTTCTAATACTTTTTGGGAAGACTCCAGACATGAATTATACCTAAACTTTAAATGATTTTCCCTTTCTTTGAATGTCAGGTTCCCCTATGACTAGACCTAGTCCATGGGGCCGTAGCTGGGACTGCTTAGTGGCAGAAGGTACCCTAGTTCCTTAGTCCAGCAAATCTGTGGCAACACATATATATCTTTTATTCTCCCAACTGGACTGTAAGCCTCATGAAGGCAGGAGTCCTGTCTCAGACTTCTTTGTACTCTTCATAATAATAGGTACACAATAAATATTTCTGAGAGAATGAATAAGGCTAGTATTTTCCACTTGCATCATTTCCTTTCAAAGACTTTTCATATGTATATGTGTATATAAGTATATATACCTATGTATAGTTTATATATGTATATAAAATTTTACTTGCTCCTCATACCAGCCCTGTGAGGTTGGCAGGGTAGGTACTATTATGCTCATTTTATAGATAAAGCACCAAGGCCTTGAAATGTTTAATGATTTTCCCAAGGTCATTTAGTTGGGTTTGGAACATCGGTCCCTGGAAAGCCAACCCAGTGCCCCTGAAATAGGTAGAGGATGAAAAAAATTCCAGTTATTCCTCCTGGTGTCTAACCATGCTGCACCCAGATTTCTCCCTTCAATACACTCAGACACAAACAGTCATGCTCATGACCTGGAGAGCCAATAAGCCTCACTGGCAGTATTATTTTTCAGGGAAACCCCAGATCTGATAAGAGACTTCCACTTCATACACCCACTAGCCTGCTGATCTACTTAAACCAATGGTTAAAATAAAATAAAATAAAATAAAAATAGCTAGTCTGCTGATCCTTAAACCAAAGAAACACATTAACCCATAGCCAGCTCTTAGAGTACAACAGGGGGCAACTACTGGGATGTGACTGGAGCCATCTTGGGTCCCATTCTCCTACTTCCCTATTCCAGGCAGCTCTGGGTTTCATGGTAGGGGTTGTGGTTTTATTATCATCACCCCTGCCCCCCCCATGCATTTTTCTGGGGAGCATTTTTATGGCTCCTCTGACCTAATACCAAGGATAGAATGTTCCTTCAAAGAAACAGCCTTTGGAAAGGTCTAATCTCAGGCTTGGCTTTCCCTTGGGCTCTCCAGTTGGTTTTGTTTGCTTTATCAGTCCCTTCCTCCACAAACACTTCCCTGATTCTCCCAGCTGGATGACAGTGTGGAGTAGAGGAATGATCACTGAGTTTAAGAGTCAGAAGACCAACATCTGAATACTGGATTTCCTACTTGCTTCTTGGGTGACCCTGGAATCCCACTGGTCTTTACTCCTCATCTATAAACCAAAGGGGTTGGACTAGACCATGCTTTAAAGTCTCTTCTAGCTCTGATTTCTGTGGTGATTTCTCCTTTGGTGATTTCTCATAGCAATCCATGTACCTTTCTACTTGCCATATTTAATTTTCTGTTTGTATAAATGTTCCATCTCCCTCACTGGATTGTAATGTTCCATGAAGGCAGAGATAGCCTCTCATTCCACTTTGTGTCTAACACAACGCTTAACATCCTGTGTTGTATTGAATTCTTTGCCATTCCCACCATGGACGCCAGGGTCCAAACCCTCATCATATCTCCTGAACTTTTGTAAAAGCTTCCATAATGGTTTTCCTAAACTTAATTCTACTCTCTCCAAGTCATCTTTCATAGTTTATGGGATTAAAGAAAGGACTTAGAGACAGCTAGGTAGGGCAGTGGCTAGAGTACTGGACTCGGAGTTAGTAAGATCTGAGTTTGAATTCTGTCTCACACACTTACTGTGTGATATTGGGCAAGTCTTTTAGTCTCTCTCAGTTTCTTCATCTGTAAAATTAGTATAATTATAGTACCTGCCTCACAGGGTTGTTAGGAGCAAATGAGATAACATAAATAAAGAACATTGTAAACCTTCTATTAACCTTCTATTTGAATACCTCTTGTGATAGAGAGTTTGCTACCTTATGAATCAACCCAGGCTCTTTTAGTTGTCGGGGGAAATTCTCCCTTATGCTGAGCTGAAATATCCCTCTTTGTAACTATTACCATTGGTTCTAGTTCTGGAATCATAATCCAAGCTTAATATTCTTCTGCAAGAAAGGCTTTCAAATGCAGAGTGTTCCAAAAGTCTTAAAGTTTAATAGTTTAAAACTGCACTAAGACTTTTTGGGACCCAGTATTTAAGCATAGGAACCATGTGATCCTTAAGACTTAAGAATATTAAAATATTCCTAGTTTTTTCATAGGATGTGATCTTGAACCTCCTTACCTTCCTAGTCCCCTTTCCTCTGGAGATGTTCCAGCTTGCTTATGTCCTTACAACGAGGCATCCAGAACTGAACACAGTATTCTAATTATGGTTTGACCAACATGACATCTCCCTTTTTGAGCACTACATTTCTACTAATGTAGCCCAAAGTTGCATTAGATTTCTTGGCAATTACATTATACTGTTGATTCACATTAAGCTTATAGTCCATGAACCCTTAAGTGATTTGCCAGGAAGTAACTAGATGGGCAACAGCCCTCAACTTTGAGTCTGGAAAACCTGATCAGGTTCAAATACAG
Organism: Pseudochirops cupreus; assembly: GCA_028627135.1. Classification (NCBI taxonomy): domain Eukaryota; kingdom Metazoa; phylum Chordata; class Mammalia; order Diprotodontia; family Pseudocheiridae; genus Pseudochirops; species Pseudochirops cupreus. The sequence goes on from CM053581.1 coordinate 77,530,198, forward strand.
CCTCAGAGACTTACTAACTTCATCACCCTGGGCACGTTACTTGATCCCTTTCAGCCTCAGTTTCCTCATCTATAAAATGCGGATAATAAGAGACCTAAGTCAGAAGGCTATGAAGATTAACTAAGATAACATATGCATAGCGCTTTATAAACCTTGAAGTCCCATGTAAATTTTGGTTATTATTATTATTTGGCCACATTTTCTTCATCCTTTATTTGTACAGTTGATTAAAAAAAACTATGAGCAGAAATGTATATTTATCAGCATCAAATTCCATCTTAGTAAGAGTCACCCCAATATTCCAGCATGTAAAAATCTTTTGAATCCCCACTAAGACTTTAATAGATTTTTCTCATTAATTTATTTATTCACAGAATGAATTAGCTGTCCCTTCAAGCTTAACTGTCATCTGCAAATGTGATATATATGTATATATACATATATATCTCATCTAGATCTTTATCCAAGTCAAAGATTAAAAAGTGAGACATAACAAAACAAAAAATGAAGACTTGTTTTTCAGTCATGTTCTTCATGACCCCATGTGGGTTTTTTGGGCAAAGATCCTGGAGTGATTTGCTATTTACTTCTCTACCCCATTTTACAGATGAGGAAACTGAGACAAAGAGAGTTAAGTGCCTTTCCCAGGGCCACACAGCTAGTAAGTGTCTGAGGCCAGATTTGAACTCAGGAAAATGAGTCTTCCTAACTCCAGGCTGGGCACTCTACCCATTGTGCCACCTAGCTGCCCACTAGACTTGTAACCAACTACTAAAAACTTACTTGTAGTTTAGCTTGGCATTGTTTGGATATAGTAATCAGTTGTGAACTGACCTCACTTTGCTATCTAATAAACATCTTTCCCTTTTCTCCCCAATGGTGTAATGAGAAACTTGCCAAATGCCTTGTTGAAATTCTGATATTACCACATCTATACCATGCTAATGATCTGTCAGTCTAGAAACCCCATTAAAAAGAAAAATGAGGTCAGTATGGTATGACTTGCTCTTAGTGAACCCATGGCTCCTCATTTCCCTTCCTAAGAGATCATAAATCATCCATTTAAAATTTTGTTCTAAAATTTTCTTAGGGATTGATGTGAAAGGCAATGTGATGATCTCAAGACTTGCCCAGAAAGAAGGAGGACCGTCCAACACTTCATCTCATTTCACCAGGAACCATGTCTCAGGTCCCTCTCCCCTCTGTACAAATGAAGTACTGACATACAAGGTAGAGAGTACCAGTAGATACTCCTCCTTGAGAGGAGTCTTTGGCCTAGGACAGAACCTTCATACCATGGGCACTTAATAAATTCTTGTTTTTGTTTGATTTTTTTTTTTGAGAATGGATCTCTCTATCTTGCCCAGGTTGTAAATGTAGTAGCTACTCATGGGCCTGATCCTACTCCTTGACTTTGACCTGCTCCATTTTTGACCTGGGTCAGTTTTGGCCCTCCTTAAATGGTTTGGTACAGGCAGCTCGGTGATGAAGCACGCAGAGCATTAGCCTTGCAGTCAGGTATTGTGGAGAGTGCTGGGCCTGGGGTCAGGAAGGCTCATCTTCCTGCTTTTAAATCTGGCCTCAGGCTCTTACTAGCTGTGTGACCCTGAACAAGATACTTAACCCTGTTTGCCTCAGTTTCCTCATTTGTAAAATGAGCTGGAGAAGGAAATGGCAAACCACTCCAGTACCTTTGCCAAGAACACCCCAATGGCGTAATGAAGACATGACTGAAAAATGAATAAAGAACAATAATAGTGGCTGGGTGCCCACCTCTTGCTGGGGTCAGACCTAGTGAGGACACCAGATTGGCTGTCCTCATCCTACCGAAGCTCAGAACTCCAGAGCTCAAGCGAGCCACCAGCCTCCGCCTCCCGGGAGTAGAGATTACAAGCACACACCCCATGCCCGGCTTTAACAAATGCTTGTTGAGTTGGATTGACTACAAACAAGTACAAATAATACAATTCTGGATACCTCCTGGGAGGAACCATACTACGTAGGAGGAGAAACAAGTCAATCAATCAACAAGCATATTATTAATTGCCTACTCGAAGCCAGCTCTGAGTTTTCTGGAGACCAGAGCTCAGTGAAGCCATTTAGTCACTCACTCATCAGCCATCTTGGTCTCTCTCCCTGCACCCAGTTTCTCACAAAAACTCTTCCTGGGGAGCCAGTCTGATTGATCTGAATTTCTGCTTCCCTGAAGCAATCTGGCTCAGTTGAAAATGTCCTGGTTTGGGGTTTGAGTTCTGACTCTGATATTTGTTAGCTGTGTGACCATGGACTTAACCTCTTTCAAGTTGTCTCCTCCTCTACAAAATAGGAAGAAGGACTGGACTTATGTTTTTGGTATTTTGGGTTTTTTTTTTGTAGGCAATCAGGGTTAAGTGAGTTGCCCAGGGTGACACAACTAGTAAGTGTATGAAGTCAGATTTGAACTCAGGTCCTCCTGACTCTAGGACCAGTACTCTATCCATTGCACCGACTGGCTGTCACCCAGGTGCCCCTCTGTTCTTGGTGAGGAACTCCTTCTACCAGTACAGGTACCTCCCTGCAAGCATAAAGACTTGCCCAGAGCATTGAGAGGTGATATGACTTGCTTAGGGTCACACATCTAATATGTGTCAAAAGTCATGTCAAAAATTCAGTCATGCCTGACTCTTCATGACCCCATTTGGGTTTTTTTTGGCAAAGATACTGGAGTGGTTTGCCATTTCCTTTTCCCAGTTCATTTTACAGATGAGGAAACTGAGAAAACAGGGTTAAGTGACTTGCCCTGAGTCACATAGCTAGTAAGAGTCTGAGGTCAGATTTGAACTCAGGAAGATGAGTGTTCCTGACCCTGGCTCTTCCTCACTTTATCCTCTAGACCAGTGGTTCTCAACCTGTGGGTCATTCGACCCCCAGACCCTCTCACAGAGGTCACAGGGGTCGCCTAAGACCATCAGAAAACACATATTTCCGATGGTCTTAGGAACTGAGACACCGCTCCTCTATCCGTCTCCAGGTAGGTCCACCCACATGCAGATATGCCCACATACGAGTATTAAAGGGTCACGGCATTAGGAAGGTTGAGAGCCACTGCTTTAGACCTTGCAACCTCTGTAGAATATGAATGACAACATTTCTACTACCTACTTCACAGGGCTGTTGTGATGAAAGGTCTCCAAACACTATAGAAATGTAAACAGCTACTGTTATTATTTCCTGACACACTTCTTGCTTGAAGTCCTATGTGGCAATGGAAGAAAGAGGGAAATCTAAAGACCTGGAAAGCCTGCCTGAGGTCCTTTTCAGCAACTGGGGGAAGAGGACTCTGTATAGTCAGTCCCCCGGGGGAGGGGGGTCATCACTGGAGAGTGGGACAGTGCTCTTGATGTTTCTCCACCTGCCTGGTGAACTGCTATCTACCCCAACTCTCTGCCTCTTTGCTGTCAGGCAGGTGGACTGGTGACTGAGTCATTCTGGAATTGCTCATAGGCTTCAGCCCTGCAAAGAAGCTGCAATCAGCCCCTGCTGGCTGCTGCTTGCTGTAGTCACACAGCAATGCAGTGTTCTTCAGAGAACTCTGCCCAGCTCTCTGGATCAGCCCCTTCAGGCTTTAGTCCCAAATCAGTGGATATCAGAAGAAAGTGTCCTGGAGATCTGGTCCCAACTGGCTCCTTTCTTCTCCCCTTTGGAATTCTACAGAATTTCCAGACATTCAAGGCTTGATTTTAGGAAGCGGCCATGCCACCTAAAAAGAACAGGGAGGTCTCTCTGCCACACATTCTACCCTCAAAAAACAAACAAACAACCCAACTTGATCATCTGAACACACTCGATGCTTTTTGACATCCATGCTTTTGCTCACACAGTACACTCTCTTCTCAGGCATTGGCTGAATTCTTATCTACCCTTTAAAATGCACCTCAAATGCCACCACCTTCATAAAGTCTTTCCTTACTGTCCTTGTGAGGAACATTCTTCTTCCTCTGATTTCATACTGTTCTGTTTGGATAATATGCATATCGTGTTATATTATGAATCATAGTTATTTTTAAGTGTTTTTATCCCATTACTAGATAGAGTTTCATAAAGGAAAGAACTAGTGGTCTGCTGGTAAATATTTAACAATTGGCTCTCTGAAAAAACAAAATGTATGAATGATACACTTTTACATTTTACATACATTTTAAACATTTTCTCTATAACTTTACTAAGTCTAGACAATCAATAAAACAATAAACCAAATCCCAATAGGTAGCATTTGCTAATGTCAGAGGTATAAACACTCACACTGAAAATTTAACAATAGGCTTTTTGGGGCCGCTAGGTGGCACAGTGAATAGAGCACCGACCTTGGAGTCAGGAAGACCTGAGTTCAAATCCGACCTCAGACACTTGACACACTTACTAGCTGTATGACCTCGAGTAAGTCACTTAGCCTCAATTGCCTTGCCTTCCCCCCTCAAAAACAAAACAAAAAAAAAACAGACTTTTTTTCTGGTAGGAGCCAGCTCCAGCACACCCCTGGCAAGAATCATATTTTACCTAAAATTTACACCTTTCCCCTCCAGAGTGTAACATGGGCTGGATCAACATTCCCTATTCACTTCCCAGGCAACCACACAAGGTAGCCTTTTTCTTTGCCACAGTCAACGTCTCGACCTGCACAAGTGATCCCTCTCCATTCCATCCTCTCCAGCAGATCAGCCCCTTCATCACCCTAACCCTCTCACTTGTCTTCAGTCTCTCCCCACATATTGGCTGCATCCCTTCTGTCTACAAATACACCCATGTTTTTCTCATCCTCAAAAAGCCCTTCCTTCTATACATTAATTCCCATTTATGCTTTATCTAACTTGTCTGTACATAGTTGTTTGTTGTCTTTCCCATTAGATTGAGATTAGATTGCAGAGACTGTCTTTTAACTGTCTCTGTCACCTCAGTACTTGGAACAGTGCTTCACACATAGTAGGTGCTTAATAAATATTTAGTGTCTGACTGCTTCCAACCATGTGGTGAGCAGGCACTGAAAGGACTTGGTATTGTAGTATGATATGGCAAACCCTGAGTAGTTTGTTATTCATAGAATTGCAGAATTGGAGATGTGGAAAGCAGCTCAGCACCCATCTAGTCCACACCCCATGCCAAAGGAATCCCCACTATATCACATACTCAACAAGTGGTCAGCCAGTTTCTCACTGAATACCTCCAAGGAGGGGGAGACAATTGGTTCTCAAGGCAGCCTATTCCACTTTTGGACAGCTCTCTTTGTTAGGAAGTTTCTCCTTACGTGAAACCCAAATCTGCCTCTTTTCAACTTCCCACCCTTTTTTCCTGGTTTTGCCCTCTTGTGTCAAAAAGGACAAATCTAAGATCTCTTTTACATGCTAGTTCTTCAGATACTTAAAAGTGATTATCACGTTTTCTGAGTTTTGTTTTGTTTTTTCCCTTCTGGGATAAGTTCCTTTAACAGATCCTTATGTCATTGACTCAAGATTTTTCACCATCTGGGTGGACACTCTATCTTGTCCATGTCTTTCCTAAACCACGGTACCCAGAACTGAGCAGAAGAGTCCAGATAAGGTCTGATGTTGAGATAATGGCCTCCCTATTCCAGGAAGTTCTCTCTCTTAATGCAGCGTGAGGGTACACTGTAGGAAAGTTCTCCCTCCATCCTGTGACAGCAGCAGGAGGTCAGAGCACTGCATCAGTTAAAAGATTCCTTCTGGATCACTCTCTTGCTTCAACTTTCCCATGTGGCAAGTAGCAAGTCCTGTCTCTGAACTCTCTACAAGGCCATGGAAAGAAAGACTGTACTTTTTCCTTCTATCCTCCCATTGCTTCTAGGTAGAGCACAGGCTCCACCAAGTGAATTTGAACCTGGACCCTGGCTGCCTTTTATTATTCTGAATTTCCCTTTTTTGAATATCATTCTAAAGGTACATATGTCCAGGCATCAGTTTGAGAGGTCCCAGATCCAGTGAGTGAAGCTGGCTAGAGACAGAGGAAATTTCTAAATCAGAGAGCACAGCCACTCACAAAAGGGCTGACTAATCCAATCTTGGCTGCTTTAACAGTGGCCATGTAGTGAGTGTTGTTGAACAGTACAGAATCAAGGTGAAATGTAAAATACTTAATTGACAATCCCATGAACTGCTTCATGTTCTGATAAGGGTTAAGGATCAATTTCCCAAGAGAATACAACTATAGTGACAAGTTCTTGAATCCTATTTTGTCTTACTGTTAACGTCTGAGTTGTGGGTTTTAACATTTCTTTCATGCATAGGAAAGGAATACCTATCCTTTATCTGATCGATATTGCATAAGTACATTTCTACTTTTTTGGGAGGGAACCCTAAATGTGAGCTAAAACTTAAGCTATAAATAAATAGACCCTGAGATACTACAACAGGGTTTTAATAAATCAAAGATGCAGGGGTGGCTAGGTGGTGCAGTGAATAGAGCACCAGCCCTGGAGTCAGGAGGACTTGAGTTCAAATCCAGCCTAGACACTTAAGACTTACTAGCCATGTGACCTTGAGCAAGTCATTTAACCCCAATTTCCCTGCCTTACCCCCTCCAAAAAGCAAAAAAAAAAAAAGAATAAACCAAAGATGTGAGAAGAGGAAGTCTAGCATTTCCCTGCTCCCTCATTAGAAGCCAGCCTCCACTAGTCAGACCATATGCCTGAGTCCATAGCTGAAGAGCCCCTTGGTGGAGAGGATAGTGCTACATCCCAGGGCCTCTAGTCTCAACAGTGGGTCATCAAGGTTAGAAAAGCACAGCACAATACTCTGTATGCAACAGATATTTAATAAACGTTTCATGAATTGAATTTAAACTGAAGGAGAAGAAAAGGATGGGCAGAGTGCCTAGCACAAGGTTGAAGACACACTAGTTGCTTTATCCATTAAACATCTCCTCCACAAATTCATGTAAAGGGGAGGCAGAGAGGTAAACTGAAAAGATTGCTGGTCTTGGAATGAGAAGCCCTTGGTTCAAGTGTTTGCTTAGCCCTGTGACCCTGGGCAAGTTCACTTAACCTCTCTCCATTCCCTCTTCTGTAAAATGAGAGTGTTAGACCAGATGATCTCCCAGGGCCTCTCCAGCTCTGAATTTGGCCTCTTTTTTTTTTTTTT
>CM053581.1:77537827-77553397 GCA_028627135.1 Pseudochirops cupreus
CTTTGCTTCTTATGCTTATTCTTACTCATGGTTCTTCAGACCGTGATTTTTTTTTTTAAAGTCTCTGTGGGGCTCTGCTTCCAGAAGGGAAAGCTCTGTCCCAAATCGCTGGGGTCCTCCCGGCTGCCGTAGCTCTTAGAAAGAGGCTGGGAACTCTTCCTATATACTTCCGGCTGACCGGATAATAAAGACTCCAAGAGCAAGGCCCAAGACGGCTATCCGGATCTAAGCCACTCAACGCAAGAGCCCTGGCTAGACCAGTCGCTCAGTCCCCCTGCTGTCTGCAGGCCGCGGCGGAAAGCTGCAGAGCCGAGGCAGGTGCAAAACCTCTGCCTTTCACTTTTCTGCTCTGGAGGCCTTCTGGCTGGACTGCTTATCTCCCCCTTTCACAAATCCCATTCACAGCTGCCGCTAATCCGCTCACCTGAAGCTTCTCAGCTCTTCCCGTCCAGCCGCCCCCGGTCTGAATTTGGCCTCTTATGGGCACCTGACCTAACCCAACTTGTGGATTTGCTTTGAATATTTAATAAGATGATGCATTAAATGGAAGTGGTTTGAAGAAGGGAAAGTGCTCTGGCGAGGGATGTGAGGTGGTGTCATGTAGAAGAGAAGATTTTGGTTGGGAAGATAAAGACAAAGACCAAAAAGCTCAATGTAACACTCAGGTTGTTGTAACATAACAACACCAGACAGAAATACAAGGCACGTCACAAGAGCTGGCGTTTGATTGATTGACCAGAGAACTAAAGATGACATCTCTGCAGGAAGTCACTGAGGCCTCAGGAGGCTGAAGAAAAGGAATATGCTGTTGACAAATATGGTCAGGAATATAAGAAAATCAGGGAAGGTTCCTGGGCATCCCTGCTGTCCCGAAGGAGGACAGGGTTTAAACTTGGGCCTCACTAGTGCTTGACTTGATTTAACCAAATTTAGCTGGGGTCAAGTAAGGCTTCATTAGCTTCACTCCTTAAATCCAGACACTGACCAGTTCCGTGACCCTGGGCAAGGCACTTCCCTGCTGGCTGCCTCAGTTTCCTTAACTATAAATGGGGCAAAAAATAGCACCTATTAAAATAATAGGTTGTTGTGAAGTTCTAATGAGATAGTATTTGTAAAGGGCTTAGCACAGAGCTTGACACATAATAGATATTTAATAAATTCTTATTTTATCTTTCCTTCCCTCGGTGCCTGCAAGGAAATGGCCTTCCTTGTACTGGTGGAAACTGTTAATTATTATTATTTATGTGTAGATAACAATTGTTCACCTTTAATGATAGGATTTTTCAAAGATCACATACTGGGGTGGGGGAGGGAAGAGGGAGGGAGACAGTGGGGATCTGCAGGGAAAATTATTAAATAGAACTTATAATAAAAATATCTATCATTAATATGGCTTCAGAGTAGGTGCTATTATGATCCCCAGTTTACAGGTGAACAAACAGGTTAAATGACTTACTTGCCTAAGATCACATAGCTATTAAGTGCCTAAGGTTGGATTTGAACTTAGGTCTTTCTGATTTCAGACCTACAGACTTATATGCAACCTGACGACGTAGGGTAAAGAATGTTGATCTGAAATTGTCCTGTGACCTTGAGCAATTCCCTTGCTTTCTCTAGTCCTTTATTTCTTCTTCTGTAAATGAGAAGGTTGGACTTGGTAATCTCTATGGCAGGGCTTCCCAACCTGGACTGGGAAAATATCTAAATGCTTTATCTGAGACCACTCTGTCCTCTGGAGCATTACTATGTTGGTTTTTAGAAGTTCAGGAGAAGGAATAGGGACGGGCTGGGGAGACGCCAGATCGAGGAGGAAGAAGGATAGGGGAAAAGGGGTGGTCAATTTCTTACAATAATAGGTTTTATGAAGTAAGAATCTTTGGCCACAAATGTAAAAATTGTATACATCAGTGGCTGAGCAACAAAAACGTGCTCAAGGTCCCTGTTAGCATTAACATCTTAAACAAGTAAAGCTGGTCACCTGAACTTCATCGCTCATTAAAGATTCACATCCCACCCAACCATCCTCCCAGGTCATCTTAATCTGCCCAGCCATGGCTGCTGCCTTGTTTCTCCTCACCTAGAAAACACCTGGCACTCTGGACTTTCAGAATCTATGGCCCCAATCTCTGGGGGGAAGTTAACCTACTTACTCAGCTTTGGAATTACCATCCTGGGGCTGACCTATCTTGAGTAATTGCAAACTTGATGAGCCCACTATATCATCTACCTTTTTCCAGACCAGATAAGTTGATGCTTCACATCTCATCCAGTCAACATCTTGCCATCTGCCTTGCTACTGAGTGTGTTTCAGTCTTGAGACCAATCCCTTGTCTCATATCTGCTTTCTGCCTCTTGCTCTCAGTAATCAAATAAATAGTACCATGGTTTCTGGAAAGGTATGTTAATTGACTTTTCTGTGGATCAACTCACTGTCTCAGGGATTCACCAAACAAAACTCTCTTCCTTAGCCACACTCTCCTTATTAGAATGTAACTTCCTTGAGGTCAAGAACTATCTCACCATTCTTTGTCTTCTCCATACTTAACACAGAGCCTGGCACATAGCAGGCACTTAATCACTGTTAACTGAATGACTGAAAGACTGACTTGTTTTTTATTCCCATTACTTATCACAATGCCTGTCCAAGAGTCAAAGCCTAATAAATGTTTTCTCATTTTTTCAGCTCAGCACCTGTTAAATATTTGCTCTGTAAATAAACTGAGAACTAGTTATCTCTCCAACTCCAAGAAATTTAGTGAGCAGCCCAACAGGGAGGTTGGAATTTGATGTGTAAAAGAGCCAGGACAATACAAAACTATTTATAGCATCTCTTTGTGTAGTGGCTAAGAACTGGAAATCGAGGGGATGTCCATCAACTGGGGGATGGCTAAGCAAATTGTGGTATATGAATGTAATGGAATACTACTGTGCTGTAAGAAATGATGAACAGGCAGACTTCAGAAAAACCTGGAAAGACTTATATGAACTGATGCTGAGTGAAATGAGCAGAACCAAGAGTACGCTGTACACAGTAACAGCCGCAGTGTGAGAGGACTGATTTTGATAGACTTAGCCCTTCTCAGCAATGCAAGGACCTAAAACCATTCCAAAGGATACACATTGGAAAATGTCAACCATATGCAAAGAAAGAACTATGGAGTTGGAATGCAGTAGGAAGCAGACTATTTTCTTTTTTGTTTTGTTTTATTCTCCCCCGCCATGGTTTTTCCCATTTGTTATAATTCTTCTATGCAACATGACTAAAGTGAAAATGTGTTTAACAGGAATGTGTGTGTTGAGCCTGTATCAGATTGCAAGCTGTCTTGGGGAGGGGGAGAAAATTTAAAACTTATGGAAGTGGATGTTGAAAACTAAAAATAAATAATTTAACAAAAGAGTCAGGACAGTCTATTTCTGGTATTTAGAAGGAACTGATATGAAGCTGACTGGCTGCAGAAGGAGGACAGTCAAGATCACATGACAGACCCTTTCTGAGCCCAAGTTTTCTTATCTGTAAAATGGCTATGATAAGATTTGTGCTATCTACCTTACAGGGTTGTTTTGTAGAAAGCTCCTTGTAAACTCTGAAAGAGTATCTAAATGTTAGTTATTAGTATTATTTCTAAGATTCCTTCCAACTCTAAATTCTATAATTCTAAAGTGTGTTTCCTGAGGAGCATAACAAGGAAATAATAAGAGTATAAGCCGCTGGCTGATGAATATGCTTCAGACAAATTGCATAGGCAAGAGAGAGAGAAAGGACAAGTGAGGGCAGGATTTCTAAGTACTAGAGGCCAAGACACTTCCTAGAAAGGGCTGAAAGAAGGGAACTGGATGTGAATTTTGTATGCTGAGGGACTGACTATGTGTCATCTAAGGCAAGTTGTGTCTAGATGCATAAAAAGATCTGTATTCTTAATTCTTCTTATGTTCTTATATTTTATTTTTATTGCTTCAGTTATTTTCCTTCATTTGCTAGTAAATGTTCCTTTTAAGAACTCCAACCTTGCTCCTTATCTAAGGAGAAAAGGAGATTTTTTTTTTTGCATACTTTGGACAAGATAGTATCTTGAAATATCCTGAAAGGTCAGACCTGGCTTATTTTTGATTACAGATCTTTGGAAGAGCCCATAGAGTTGAGACAGACAGAGCTGAGAAGTCCAGGGCTAGATAGGAGAGAGTTGTGGACAAGTGTGGCTGCTGCCAACATATTTCCATGTGGTTTTTCTTCATGGTTTGGATTATACCTCTTTGGGGCAAGTCACAATACACTGATGAATGAGTCCGTTAAGAATTTATAGAAAGTCCCTTGTTCACCAGTGCTATAAAAGGGGTCTGGTATTGGCCTAGAGCATAGTAAAGGAAGTAGTCATAGAATTGTAGCATTACAGATGTTGAGCTGGAAGGGCCCTTAGAGGCCCTATAGTCCAACAGTTCTATTTTACAGATGAGAAAACTAAGACCCAGAGAGGTTACATAACTTGCCCAAGGACACACAGGTAATGACATAGTAAGGTAGTAAAATGGTAGAATTGGAATTCAAACCCAGATCCAGTGCTAAATTCTAAATCTGATGCTATTTCTACCATGCCGTGTTACCTTAAAGATGAGCCAAGATCCTAAGGCTAGGTTTCCATGTTTGTGTGGTCCTGCTGAATGTGAGAGCAAAATCTCCTGTGGAAATGATGTCATTTATAGCCAGTCAATCAAGAAACATTTATTATTCATCTAGTATGTGTCAAGCAGAGGGCTAAGCCCAGCAGAACCAAGAGAAGACAAAAGGACGCCTTAGGGATGGATACAGCTCCCATCCTACTTCTTGACCCAGCTCCTCGAGCCTGGTCTCCACAAAGAAGCAACTACTTCCCTCCAATGGATTCCGGCTTTCATCCACACAGATGCCTCTTCATCTATTCTCCAGGGCCCCGGGATTTTTTCCCCTTACACCAAATGAGCAAACTCACCAATCAGCATCAAGGTCAAGCAGATTTTACCTTGGTAAAGCAGAGGAAGCTAGTAGTGCAGTGAATAGAGGACTGGACCTCTAGTCAGAAAGATCTGAGCTCAGATTTGACCTTAGACACTTACTAGCTGTGTGCCCCTACACATGTCAGCTAAACCTCTGTTTGCCTGAGTTTTCTGAGCTGTAAAATGTGGATGATTAACAACACTTACCTTGCAGGGTTATTATGAGGATCAAATTAGATAATATTTGTAAAAAGTGCTTAGCACATAGTAGGCACTATAAAAATGCTTATTCCTTCTTGAAGGGAATTATGATTTTTAAATTATTAGTGTATTTATTACACATATCATATCAATTAATATAAAAATAATAATTCGTCTCCCATTTCCCTTGGTAATTTTCATGAATTTGACCTCATGTTTGCCTAGGAGACTGTGCTTGTCATTTAGAAATCTCCAACACCTTTTCCTTCTCTACCAAGTCACATCCTTCCAACCTCTAAGATTCTGCTCAAACTCATCTCCCCCAGGAAACCATTCTTAGTTAATCTTACTGGGCCCCAAGTGCTCCATTCACCCCAGCATCCCCATCACTCCTACGTGTCCTACACAGGACAGCTCTAATGAATTAGTAGCACACTTGTTTACCTATTTTGTTTACATCTATGTCCTCAGCTTGTTTCATGGTGCTTGTGTCCTGTACCATCCTATAAGTGATCACCTTGACGGGAGAAGACCATCGTTCTTTTCAGTCCTGGCACAATCCATGGGTTCTGTTTAGTTAAAGGGGACTTCAACAAAGAGAGGGAATAAGGGAAACGTGTATTCTAGTTCCAGCTTTTCTACTAGTTGAGTAACCTTGAGGAAATCACTTACTGTCTATAAGTTTCAGTTTTCTCACCTGAAAAGGCTTTCTTTGGGTCCAAATTAAAATCCCTTCCTTTACTGGAAGTCTTCCCCAATCCCTCTTAATTTTACTGCCTTCCCTTCATTAATTACTTCCTATTTATTCCACACAAAGCTTGTTTTGTATATATTTGCTTGCTAGTTGTCTCTACCATTAGAGTATAAGCTTCTTGAGGGCAGGCACTGTCTTTTGCTTCTTTTTGTATCTCCAGCACTTAATATAGTGCCTGGCACAAAGCAGGTGCTTTCTAAGGGTTTGTTGATTGACTGACTCTAACATGAGGAAGATAGACTAGATGATTTTTCTAAGGTCCCTTTTAAGAAAGCATTTTTTATCTCTGGAATTTTCTCTCCATTTAGGAAGATGGTTATCAATCACTGGGATCTTTTTGCATGCTACAATGGTATTCTTATTCTTATTCTTATTATAGAGGCTATAAGGACAGGCTGACCTCCAGTAAACCAACAGAATCTAAGTCCCAGGCCAGATCATCCTCAGGTACGTATGGGTGAGGAGGGAAGGCATGGGACCTGGCATGTAGTGGATGCTTAATGAATGCTTCCTAGTTGATAGAGAAGAGAAAATTCTCTCTTTTTACCCCATCCCATAATTCTCTAGTAGTTATTCTACTTCTTAAACACTTCACAACAATGCACTTCTTTATGCCCAGTACTTCTCTGAGGGGACAGTTATCATTAAAGAAAGGAAACTAATACATATTCACCAGGGCCAGGACAGATACCAATAGACCTATCTGGACCCCTTGCTCATGGGAATTTCTGCCCTTGGTAAGGAGCTTAATGTAGGCTACAGTCTCAGTCTACCACAAAATAATTTGTAGCTCAACCACAGGGACCTAATTCACTGAATTTACAAATCTCCCGTGTGTGTGTGTGTGTGTGTGTGTGTGTGTGTGTGTGTGTGTGTGTGTGAGTGTGTGTGATAGACAATATTTTACAGAGATTCTTAACCATTTTCATGTGTCATGTATCCTCTTGGCAATCTGGTAAAGCCTAAGGACCCCTTCTTAAATACAGCGAATAAAATATGCAGAATTACAGAGGAAACCAATTATACTGAAATATGATTACCAATTTAAAAACATGTTCATGGATGCCAGATTAAGAACTCCTAACCTAAGACAATAAGCTCCCTCTTTAACACTGGAAAGATAAACAAGAGAGATTTCCTCTCTCTTCAAAACCTTATTCCTTTACAGGTTAAAAGCATCTTTCTTAAAGAGCTCCAATGTGCCTAAACAAGGGCTTCCCAGTTGGAGAACATATGTGTCAGAGGAGAACTGATGTTTTATCATTGCCTTGACATTTAGGTCTTCTAACATCTCAGTTTCCTTTGTGGCAGAAACATTTATTTTTAAAAATCCACATTTATATGATGGGAGGGAAAAGTTAGTCCTTGTTATGAGTCTGATGGTTGGATAATTAAGCATCCCTAATTCTGAAAGCAGCAAACTCAATTATTCTGTGCCAAGCGTGACACCTCTCACACCTTCTTCTCTGAGTCTGGGATAGCGGCATGATTAGAAGTTCTGCAGCTAAAATACACTTCCCGAGAACTGAATAACAGGAAGCAAAAATATTTCTGTTTATAACAAGCTGCCATTTGAAGAAGATTTTGAAATATGCTCCTCTTCCACACACACAAATTTGACAGCAGTTGCATAATTAAAGTCCCAACAGGCAGTTTCTTTACATCCATTCAAGTAAATCAGTGAAAAATCCTTTAGGAAGTAAAATGATGAATTGTTTAAATCATGCTAGATTATTTCAAACACATGTAAGTGAAGAAAATGCACAGGATTCCTTTCCTCCAAGATGTTGAGAACAAAGCTCCCCTTATCAGTCTCCTTGAAATATCTCCGAACAACGTGGCTGGGGTTACATCCTTCATAGGATCATGGATTTAGACCTCAGAGGCTAACCAGTGTAAACTCTTCCTTTTACAGATAAGGAAATTCAAGCTCAGATAAAGTCATTTGCCTAAAGGCTCACAGGCAGTATGTAGCATTGGAATTTGAACCCAGGTTCCCCTACTCATCTGTTTGTTTCAGATTAACATTAATATATATATGTGTGTATATATACATATATATCTGATGTTCTCTCTGCATTTCTGTTCACTCAGAGCAAAAGACAGAGAATTGACAGTTACATAGTTTTCTGAACCAGTGTAGACTTATTAAGTGCATAAATCAGATTTCCTTTTTGCATGAATTATACATTTTGACTATTTACACAACATTAAGTCAAATCAGTAATTTGACAAAAAAGACAGTAATTTGTCTTTTTTGATGCTGTATTAGACATGAAATTTGTCTGCAAAAAAGGGTCAGTTGACAAATATTTTCCAAATGCCCAAATGTTGGGCACTTTGTAGAACAAATACTGAGGTGACTGACCATTTCCGTTTTTATCTGAGTCTTCTAGAATTGTGTCCATACAGTCTTCCTGAAAGACTGCCTCAATCCTTCCTGAAGTTGGTCTCTTGTGTCTCTTCTTCTGGGGGGATGATGATGATGATGATGATGATAGCATCTTCACGTCTGTCAAAAGTCTAAGCATCTCATTTTATGCCTTACTCCCATTATAACCTCCCATGATAGGTCTAACACCTATCCCCTTCACTTTATCAGGAGGAAGTGTTAGGACTCTGTTTCTTCATCTGGGCTTCAAACACAAATCTGTAAATCCCTGTCTACCCACAATGAGCAAGATGCATATAGCTGCTTGCTCTCTGTTCTAGGACCACAGCTCACTATGGTTTTCCATACTCTCTGGTCCCCATCTCTGAGTCCTTGACTGTCTAGACTGTTTTATTTTATTGCACGGTTGGCCTATGATATCTTCCTGATCCTTCTAACCTAGATCATAGGGACTTCAGATGCCATTAAGAGCAAGTCCCTCTTTTTACAGATGAGGAAAATGAGGCTAATGAGTTTAAGTGACTTACATAGAATTACAAAGCTAGTAAGCACCCCAGGTAAGATCTGAACCAAGACTGACTTCACGTACAAGACCCTATCAGTTATACCAAATTATCTCCTCTTAGAGCTCAGCTTACTACAGCCCAAAATGGTGGAAGTGAGTGCCTGCTAAACTTCTGCTACCTAGTGGGACTCTAGATTCTCACCCCCTTTGCTACACCTACCCTGGTGCTGCCCATTGCTCTGCCTCTTTCTTTTTCATCTTGGTGTTCTGGTACTGTGCAGACACAATATTTTGAACAAGTTAAAACAAAATTTATTCTGAAGATATACCTATGTACCTAAAATGGATTGATCAAGTCATTTGAACTATCTTAACAAATGACCATGTAATTGACTGATAGGCAATAATCAGAACTGATTGTATGTTAAGATGAAAAAAAAATTACTTAACACATAACACATTACTTAACACAGTGCTTTAAGAGGTACAAAGTGCATTACATATATGATTTCCTTTGATCCTCATGAAAACTCTCTGAAGTAGGAATGATCATTGTTACCATCTTGCAGATAAGGGAACTGAAGCTAATAGTAGTTTGGTAACTTGTTGAGGGTCTTGTAGATAGTAATATAAGGCTGAGACCCAGACTAACCACAGCATTCACACTAGTGCAAGCCCTGCCATATGGAAAATAAGGTTTGACCTTTTGATCAAGAATTGTTGTTGTGTTTGTCCTTCGTTTTTGAAGAGGACCATGGCATTATGGAAATGATGACATGACTTGCAGTTGACTTTGATTTGAGTTATTCTAGAGACTCAAGGGAACCATGAAACTGAGTCCACATAGCAAAAAGAAGAGGGGAAAACCTCATTTAATTAGTCCATGTAATAACCAAACCAGATCATCTAAACCTAACAAATTCTATATTTGTAAATGAATTATGTAAGTTGCTTGGGTGAGTCAAGCAAAAAAAAAAGGGGATATTTGTTCATTTTCTATTCCACTCAGTGCTGATTTGGGACATAGCTCTGGGCCCTCTGAACTGTTGGGCAGACAAAAGCAGCAGTGATGACAATAATGATCTCAAAACTAAGGGGATTTCAGGGCAAGGAGCTATGACGAGCAAGGAGCACATGAGATTAGTGCCATATATTTAGGGAACTGACATATTTAGGTTCTTGCCTTAATATAAGTCCATTCTCACAAAGACAAAGTCTCTTTATTTGGGTACTTGGACTGGATCTTTATGCAAGGAAGAAGAGTCTCACTAAAAGAGTAAATCATTTTAAATTGTGGCCTCAAACCGACATTGGCAGAGACCCTGGAACACCAGACCTTGCTGTTCATATGGTCGTTTGAACAAACCGTAAGAAATCATTCCACCAAGTTTCCTGTGGGTTGGTTCTGTGGCCATGAATATAGATTCATTCTAAAACTAAATTTTTCCTGTAGCACATTTTAGAGGTGATGTGTGGGAGGAAGTAGAAAGTGTACCGGATTTGGAGCCACAGAATTTGGGTTTGAATCCCAGCTCTAGTGTTTACTACTTGTGTGACCTTAGGTAAGTCATCAGCCTCTCTGGGTTGCAATTTCCTTTCCGGTAAATGAAGGGGGAGAGAGATGGAATAAGCATTTACCAAGTGCTTACTATGTGCTCAGAACTGTGCTAAACACTTTCCAAAAATTATTTCGTTTGATCCTCGCAACAACCCTGTGAGGTAGGTGCTATTTTGATCCCCCTTTCACAGTTGAGGAAACTGAGGCAGATAGAGGTAAAGTGTGACTTGTCCAAGGTCGCAGAGCTAATTCAATGTCTAAGGATGGATTTGAATTCAGATCTTCTCATCATTAGGCCCAGCAGTTGATCTACTGTAGCACCTATTTGTTAGTGGTCTGGATTAGTCTATTTCTAAGGTCCCTTCCAGTTATAAATCCCATAATTCTCATCTGGGTAATACGAAAGTATAGCCATACTCTTCAATGCATTGCTTATGCAGATATATTACTTTCCTGGAAAAAAAAAACTAACAACAACAACAAAAAAAAAAACCCAGAACACTCTCAAACCCCAGAAAGATAATATAGTCCCTCTTGGCTTGAGTATGGAGCAACCCCAAACTGGTGAAGGTAGAAAGACAAGGTACAGAACAATTTTCAGTCATGAGATCTTAATTCCTTTTAAATAGCTGAAGCACACTTTGGAAGGCCTGTTCATGAGATGTACTGTGCCACCTCTGAGGTAGTAGTAGGAGGGCTGACTAAGGCCTGCAGGACATCCACAGAGCACAAACACAATTACCCTCTCATGGGAACACATGGGCCAGAAGGAAAAAGGTGACTGCCAACACCCTCATCTTCAGACAAGAGGATTCATCAGGGAACCAAAGCATGTCATTAGGAGCAGAATGACATGTCTATTGCTTGTGAGCACAGGTGTTCTTTTGAATGGAATAATGAGGGTATAAAGGATAACAGTGCATTTATAACATTAAGGGCAGAGTCAATGTGAGTGTGCGTATGATGTCATTTTTCAGCTGGCAGTGCCAGCGCTTTCAAAGCACTTTAAAACTCTAGTTACTATGGCAACTTGATGAAGCTCTTAAAAGGAACTTTTTTTTGGTTATTTTGTATCTTTAATCACCATAACAACATAATATAGCTTTTAAAGTGTATTTTTATCCAATTTGTGTTTGTCTTAGACAGTCTGCATTTGCCTCTTCCCTTAAAGAAAAACACATAAAGCATGACACATGAAAAATCATTGTAGGGAAAGGAGTCATTTATAGCCTCTGCATATCTATATATCTATACCTATACTTGTATAAAAATACATACATACACACAACCAGATCCATCCATCTCCTTAGCCCTAAAAGAAACTTTTTGGTTTGTTTATGTCCTGCATAGAGAATCTTACAAAATTAGTCACCATTCCATTCCCCTGCCTCCTTGGCAGTCACTGGCTCACCCCTAATCTTCCCCAGGGACAGAGATGTCACAAGTTCCTTTACCTACACATACCAGTGTATCCCACCCTTCGGAAACAGCAAAAGGCAGCAAATGAGCAACTCACGATGGTTGCTCACAATTTTCTTTACTGCAGTGTGGACTTCCCATTGGTCACTATGCAACACCGAAGTGCCACCCTTCTTTAGAACCTATGGGACAGGTCCGAAGTTCCACTGAATTAAAGTAGAGCTGTTTCTTCAAAACTCTTTGAAGAAGTGAATGATGAAAAACTGCAGCAGCTGCCAACTACACTTTCATGTAACAATTGAACATAGGGTATATGGGAAAGCGATAGGAAAGTTATGGGGAAGAGTGGAAGAGGGGTGAGGGATATGAGCTGAAGGAGTTTAGGGTAAAAAATAGAAGATAAGCAGAGGAAAAGAATTTATCAAGAAAGTTAGAGAATGCAAAGACTAAGGGAATGGAAAAAGGTACAGAAAAGGGAAAGAGAGTGATAGAAAAAATGAAGGAACTTAAGGAAACAGAAACAGAGTATAAAAATGTTTGCTGATAGACATTTGTGATCTTACAAATGTGAAACTTTCAAATTTAACGAATGGAAAGAAGGAAAAACCAGTCTCTTAGAAGGACTTCTGGCCAAGGGGTTTGAGGTAAAGGATTGTAAAGGGAAGAGAAGTGAGAAAGGAGAAGAGAAAGGAGATAGAAGAGGGAAAATAAGAGGAAGTGAGGGAGGGATCAAGGAATTCTTGAGCTGAAAGAACTTTAGCCCCATTTATTAAAAAAAAAGAATTTACAAGTGAGGAAACTAAGGCCCAGAGAGACAAAAAAACTTGTTTGCAGGCCCTGACTCCCGACTTCCATGTTAGTCCTCTGCACCATGCAGGAAGAGGGGAAAAGATGAGAAAAGGGACGAAGGGAAGGAAAGGGTCGGGAGGGGTCGGGGAAGGAGTAGAAAGAGAAGAAAGAAGGGAAAGGGAAAGGGTGAGGAAACAAGGAGGAGAAAGGGGGCAAATGAGAGGGGAAAGAAAAAGAAGACAGAAAAAAGAGGAAAGGAGAGAGAGAATGATGGGGGGAAAGCAAAAGAAGGAAAGGATTATTGCGTGCGTTCCTTACCTATAGTTGACACCACGGTGCCCACGAAGTAGAAGGCTCCGGTGAAGTCCCAGCGTGGACGGAGAGCGTCGGCTCGGATACCCGCAGCCAAGGCAGCTTCATAGTCTCGAAGGAAAGCCAGCAGCTCCTCCTCGCCCACGCCGTGCGCCGCGCTGAAGTTGCGCAGCGTAGCGCCCCAGCGCTCCCGCGCCGCTGCCTCAGAGGGACTCTCCAGGGCAGAGAAGACAGTGGCACCAGCCACCAGGTAGAGGCCGATGAGCGCGGCCAGCAGTACGAAGCGGCCAGTGTCTTCGTTGAGGTGAGAGCGGCGGCCGCAGCAGCAGCAGCAGAGCAGGAGGCGGCGGCAGCGGCGGGACTGGGGCCGGGGACTCCGGGCTGACATGGTCCGGACCTCAGCCCCTCGGGGGTAGCATGCTCGGCCGGAGGCGATACATCCCCCCAGCGGGTGGCACGGAAAGGATCCCGCCCAAGGAAGGAGAGCAAGGATGGTGACAATAAGGTTGGGGAGAGCCCAACCTCACCCCGTCTTTCCAGCCTCCCGCAGAGCCCCTAAACGCCACCCCCAAAGGGCCAGTCGGCTGTTGCCGGAAGGGCGGCTCCCGCCGTCTCCCCGGAGCCTCTAGGCACAGAACGGAGTCGACTGTCCCTTCTGCTCTGGCACAGGGGCTGTGATTTGCTTTGAGCGTTGCGGGGCCAAGATACTCGTCTCAGCTCCCCGACGCCTGATCAACTCACCACTCTCCTCTTCCTCCTCCCTTCGGCTCAGGACTCTCCAGTTAGCTCCCTGCCGCCCCGTGCCCGGGACTCGCTGACCTCTGTCCCTCATACTCCTCTCTGGGGAAGCCACAGAGCTGGGGGGCAGGGAGGAGCTCCCTACTTCAGGACCCGACTCCAGGCACCTAGGATAATGAGGCGGCAGGTGTAGGAGAGAACACCCAGTCACGTCCCATGAAAGCAACCCAACAAGCCAGATGCAGCCTTCGGAGGTTCCTTGGCTCTGTATTCCGGGCCCTTTCTCTCCCTTGCTCGGCAACGGGTTTAGAGCCAGCAGCCAAATAAGGTCCAAGGAAAAGCGTCCTCTACCTTAGCTCCTGGCTGGGAACTGCTTGGTGTAGAGAGGCGGAGTCACCGCGCCTGGGGCGGGGTGTGTGTGGGAGGAAGGGGGGTGGGAGGAAGAGAACGAAGCTGCAGTGACGCCTCCCTTTCCTCTTGTCCGTTCCACACAGTGTACCTGAGTATTAGAACAGGTGTCTGGCACCTCTGGCCATCCAACCCTCTGGGGAGCTACTCTCTCCACCTCCTATTTGGTCCTTTCACTGAGCAATCACTGGTGGTCTCAGAACCAACTTCGAACTTTACACTCCTTGCGGATCCCTTGCGGACTTTGGAGATGGGACTGGGCGGATGGGGGTGGGAGCTGGTTTCCTGCAGACTTCTTGCATTCAGAGATAAGATCCAAAGTTCCATTTATCTTCACCGTCCCTTCTTCCAATTCCTAACCCGAGTGACGGTGCAGAGGGAGACGAAGCCAAGCCAAAATTTTTTGGATCAGCCTGGGGTGACCTCTTTCCCGGCTTGGTTCATTGATGATAGGGCACCCTTTCTCTAGAAGCAAACACACCTCTGAGAGCTCGAGAGTACTTTCGAGGGAGTCATAGAAGAGTACCCAAGTCAAGTCAGGTGCTAGTACTTTGCCTTCCACCCTTCCTTCCCATTCCTATACCCCAAATCCAAGATTCACCAACTATTCCTTTTCCTGAGTCCCGCCTACCTTCAGTACCGCGGACAGCGCAGCCGGTGGGGCACCAGTCTCTGGCTGAATCTAGGCTAGTCCCTTCCCAGACTCCGCCTTTCCTAACTCCACTCCTTCACCTACGTGTCCCTACGGCTCTAGTATCTAGCTGGCTAGAAGAAAGAGGGGAATGGGGCCTCAGCGGGAGGTGATGTGTGTGGTGAAGGCAGACTAGGATTTAGGGCCTGGCCGTGGGGAAATGAAGGGAAACGAGGGAGTGAGATGGCTACAGAGTAGGGAAGTGGGGAGGTAAGGGTGGTTGTACACCACTTTGCCCAAACTGCAGACACCCAGGAGGAAGCCCCCTTTCTCTTCCCGGTCAGTTTGGGAATGGGAGCCTAGAGTCAACAACGGCGACAGGGGAAGGAAGTACTGCCCAGGTTCCCAGCCGCAGAGCCGGCTCTTGGAGGCGGGGGTTCCGGGGTGTGTGTATGGTGGTGGGGAGGTTGGGAAAGCAAAGGAGGAGAAAAAGGCGGGTGAATCCTAGCGCGGTGTTACGAGAATTATCGCCCCGCCTTTTCCCCTCGGACTCTCCACCTTCAGTGTACCCTGAACCTCAGTGTTCAGTGGCTGGAAAGGCAATCTTGTATCGGCTCCCCAATTCCTCACTCTTTCTTCATCCTGAATCAGCCTGGCCTCCTTCGAGCTAGGGCCAGAGCCGGGAGTGGGGAATAAAGAGCAACCTCTGGTAACAAAGTTATATTCTGAATAGATTTAGTCCCCGGGACAGAAGCAAGATGACCCCCCACCCCCACCCCGCCCAGAAAATTCCATTCCCTGCTCCTTTCTTCCACCTTTCCCTCCAGCCCTCCAGAAAGATACACACACACACACACACACACACACACACACACACACACACAAGCAAAAACCA
>CM053581.1:77553497-77563896 GCA_028627135.1 Pseudochirops cupreus
AACCCAGTTTTGAGACAACAGCCTTGCTATGTGATGGCTGTAGGCAAAGGGTTGCAACCCCAAGGTCAGTTGAAGCCCCAGGCAACATTTTCCTCATCCCCGGGCCCCGTTCCCCATTCCCCCTTTCCAGCTTCTATCCTTCAACCCAAATCTGACTTTTTCGAGCTGCAGCCAGCATTTCTGGAAAGATCCTGGTCTGATACACCGCGATTCAGAGCAAGACTCCTCTAGAGCGAAGCTTCTTAATCTAGGTTGGAGAAGCTAATTTACTCTCTACGTGGATTTCCTTTTCGAGGTTTGGTATTGGATCGGTGCAGGTATTTGTACTGCAGGAGGTAATATGTTGGACTGAAGAGACACACTCCTCTTAGCTCTTACTTCTTCCCAAGATCCACTCCAGATGCTACTACCATAGGCTTTATGCTATCGGTTCTCAGGCAGAAAGGAGCAGGACCCTTGCCTCTTCAAAATTTGAACATCACTGCATTTTCACTCTTCCTTCAATAAGTGATAACCCCTTTCGTTTGTTTAGTGCACCTAACTTTTTCTCAGTGTTTGGTAGAACAAGTATCATTATCTCCATTTCATATATGGGGAAACTCCGACTCAGAAAATTTGGGACTTGTCTAAGATGGCGAAGCTGGTTTTAGACCTCTGATCTTCTCTAAAACGATCACTGGAGGTTGGGGCATGTTCCTTTTTCAGCTCATATGCATCCTACATGCCCATAATTCAACTATCCCAGTTATAACTGCCCTAATCTTGAAAGAAACCAATTCTACTCATTTCCATTTCATACATGGAAAACTAGGTCAAGGCTCCTTGTTCTCTCGTCCAGGCAAAAATGTTCAAAGGGCCCAGGTATCAAGATCTAGGCTTTTACCAGGGCTTTTGCTAGGAGGCATTCTCTTATCCCTTCTACACCCCACCCCCAACTCAGTGTGCATTAGTCTTTTTTGAATGCCTGATATGAATGACCAAAGTCAAGATGTCTTTGCCTCTACTTCTATTTATCACTATTCTTCAACCAGCATAGGACTTATTTAAAATATGAAAATGCCTCATTCAGCAAACTGATTCTCTGGCTGGATGTGGGGTCTGGCCAAGAGCTCCCACTGTTCACTAAAAACAAATGTGCTGTTTTTCATATTAATTTATGTAAATTAATGTATTGCTTATTAAATATTATATTTAATCAGATCTACCCCTACCCAGCCATTAATCCTTCTGTTTGTCTTCAGTCTCCCTTTTCTCAGTCCTGATTCTTACATTTGCTTCAGTTCTTACAACTAGCCACTCCTTTAGAATATCCAGCCACTGCTAGATGTCATTGACTTGATCCAGCCTAAAGAAAACAATACTCATTTGGCTATATTTCTTGTTGTCCAAATGTTTACAGACAGGATGGGTTTTCACTGGGCACTGTATTCAGGATGTCATAGAAACACACCAAAGGACAAAAGCAAGCTATTCATATGAGGTTTTAGCCCCTTTGTAAAGACACCTGAGAAAGGTCAGGAAGGAGGTGAAATTGCCCAGTGTTTCTGTACCTATTGGCACAATCCTTTCTCCACTTGGCAGAGTTAGCTGCTTTGCCCTCCAACTTGCTGTCCTAGCTTGATTAGAAGCAAATGCCTGCTATAAATCTTTCCTATGGATGATCTAATCAATTTATGTAATAGAGAAATGATTAGTTCTCTTTGAATGTGCAAGAATTTTAAAAAACCAACACCCATGATGAATGTTGTTTTTGCTTACTGAAACAGTATTGAAATATTGAACTTTCCAGCCAGTTAAACTCAAAGTTTATTTGCTTCATGTCTAGCTTATTACAAGAGCATCTTCCCAAGGTTTCTCTCTCCTAAAACGTATTTTGCAGCATATGCTGCCACCAGATTAATTTTCTTAAAGCTTGGCTTTCATGGTGGACATTCTCTGGCTGCAAAACTTTTAGTAACTACAGGATGATGTCTAAACTTTTTATTTTTTGTTACTCTACTAAGAGAATCTTTTGCTGTAGGGGCCTCATTATCACCTAAATATGCCCTGCCATTTGTCAGTGTGAGAAGTCTTCGAATGGGAACTCCATCCTTTGAAGCAGATAGCAAACTTTCTATAGAACTCTATCCACTGCCCCACACCATTTCTCATCGTACAAATACTCTTGTTCAAATTTAAATTCAGGTTTTATTCATTTGGTGTCCCTTTCCATGAATAGATTTCTTTCCCCTCCACCATTCAAATCCTACCCATTCTTCAAGGCCCTTCTCGAGTTTCATCTTGCACACAGATCCATTCTTAACCATTCTGACCCTACTGGTCTTCATCTCTTAGAATTCCTTTAGTACATCCTTTGGGTATCAATCATTTGTCATTTATACATTATCTTTTATTGTTATTTAAAAGTTTTATATGCATATAACTTACCTCTTCAACTAGATTGTGAGCTACCCAAAGGTAGAAATTTTACTTATTAGATTTTGTATCTCTTTTAGTGCCTTTAGTACTTGGTACCTCATATATAGTAGCTGCTTGATAAGTATTTGCTAATCATTTAGTAAGGGTTTATTAAATATTTACTCTGTGCCAGGAACTAGGTACATAGCTAGGTCCCAGGGATATAAAACCAAAAATGAAACAGTGCCTACCCTCAAGGAGATCACATTCTATTTGGGCAGGAGGGAGAAGACATGTGTACATGTAAACACATATAACTTACATGTATAAATGTGAATATATTAAAAATATATACAAGGTGATTTGGAGAAAGAGGGAAACACTAGTGGGGGGTGGAGTAGAGGGACTGAATCAGGACAGTCACAATGTGGTGTTTGAGCTGAGCTTTAAAGGAAACTACTTATTCTGGACCAAATGGTGAGATCAGGGGGATGGGCAATGGCGAAAAAAGTTGTTCTAAGAGGAGATCCAAGGACATTTTGGGCAAGATTCATGTCCAGCTTCCCCGACCACACAACAATAGTACATGGTATCCAAAGAGAGCTCTAATGGAATCATCTGGGAGACTACATGGGAGATCAAGTAAAGCAGTAGACCATGTGTGACAACATAAGACATGTCCTGAAAAAGAAAGAATGATGGGAGGAGATCTTGATATAAGAGATTAATTGACGTTTCAGGGAACCCATAACACGGGGTGGAGAGAATAGGTAGACTTCGATGCGCAAAGTGGTTGCCATATATTGAGAGGTAATGGGTTCTAGTTGAAAGAACACCAGACTTGGAGTCAGAAGACTTGGGTTCCAGTTCTGACTGAATGATCTTGAGCAAGTCACTTAGCTTCTCTAAGCCTCAGTTTCCTCATCTACAAAATGGGGAGTAATACCTGTACCACTTAGCCTTACAGAGGTGGTGTCAAGAAAGTGCTTTGTGGATCTTGCACTATAGCAACATGTTAATATGGTATTGTATAATTGTCAAATTATCCGTTACCTTAAAACTTTCCTCCATGGCTTCATCATAATATGGAGAGTGTTCAGGACTAGCACCTCTGGTGTGAAGGCTTGCCAAGCCCCTTTCAGGGTTGTTCATTCACCTTTGGTGTCTACCTGGCTCACCCAACTGTCACTTGTGGCTCCAAGAAGTTGTAGCATGTGCAGGGACAACACCCCAGTAAATTGTCTCAGCAGATGGTCTAAACCAGGTTGAATGTAACTGAGGAGGCTTAAGCCCATCAATGAGTTAGATAAAGTCTTCACATGCTTATGGGATTTCTACCCCAAGCATATGAAGACACCCTCTGGCAGAATAGGTGGATGAGAACAATTTGTTTCAATTGTCATGAAGGTGGCTGAAGCACTTAGAGCTTGGTCAGACACAGAAGATGCCAAGGTCATCCGCTGCATCCTGGGCCATCACCAGTCATCTTGACCTTTGTCCTACACTGGATTTCAATGACTCACAAAGAGAGTGAGGTTGATGACTTTGTGCTACTCTGCTTCACTTAAATCTAATTCATGAGCAAGTGAGGACATCATCCTCTGATGTCATTGGTCCTCTTTGAAAATGAAGGACAAGCAATACCTGTCGTCCAAGGAGCAACCTAGCTAAATTCAGAGTTTCAGATTAATTGCAGAGTGATGTAATTTGTGGTTCCAGCAATTCATGAATATCATTTCTCAAGTTAGAGAGAGATCTTGATCTGGGTTGGTGGAAGGAATGCCCCTACTGAGGACATTGTGGATCTTTGAAGTACAGAAATGTACAATTAAAACTAGCAGTTGTTTAGGGGCTTAAGTGCTGGCAAAAAAAGACAACTGAGAAGGACTTAAAAAGAGAGAGAGGTAGAACCTTTCTTCCCTCTCCTTTTATAAATCATGGAGTAGGCAGCAATTCCCAGTGGCCAGCCATCTTCAACATAACTCTTCCCTCACCCAAGTCATAGGGTACCAGTCAAAAGTTGCTGTGTCATGCCAGCAAAGTGAATGTCTTTCAACAAGAAGCTTCCATTTGCTTACAAAGAGGGAAGACATTCTAGGGGAGACTAGTCAGCTCTATTTCCCAGGTTTCTGAGTTTGGGTTCAGGCTGTGAAAAGAATGATAAAGCCTCACATGATAATCCTGCTACAGGTTGCCCTAGCACAAGAATTACTCCTCATACCACACCTGAAGGTTCTCTATTCCTCATCTAACCCCGCCTCTTTTACTGTACTTCCTACCCCATCACCATTCTCATTTTCTGCTGCATCTTGCTGGAGCGATGAATGTGTTGGAGCCTCAGCAGCCGTCACCCCTGGCACCCAGCCTAGGTGCCAGTGAATAAACATAGAACGAAGATTAAAAAAACCCGACTGGATGCAATCCCCTTCTGGAGAGAGGATATTGTTTTGGAAAGGATTTCTGCCATGAAACAGTTGCCCTTTAAATGAGTTCTGTGATTGGATCTCCTTTGGATAATGACAAAAAAGTATCTAGTGCTAGCTATATCTATAGCAGGGGCTCAATTAATGTTGAATTGAATCCAGGAACTATATTGCATCATGCTGTGGCAGTACTACCGAAGTACATTGCCCTTTCATTAAGAAGGCTATATGTTTTCTAGAACAAGGAATGTTGTTAGTTCTGTTTTATAAGTATGAAAACTGAGACCTTACAAAATAACATCTGGTATTTACATAGCATTTTAAAGTTTATAACATACTTTACACATATTGTATCCTTTGTTCCTCTGAACAACACAGTAAGAGTGAATGACACAGGTATTACCATTTAAGAGATAAGGAAAGAGATTCAGACTTGCCCATGGTTAAACAGGTAGTGTGTCAAAGGCACAGTTCAAAATCAGATATCTCCTAATTCCAAATTTAAGATTCTTTCTGTAGCACCACACTGTCTTAATTTTTCTGGCCTAGATTTGGCCATGGAAACATTAGTGGGTGAACTTGAGATGAAATCCAATTTTTGGACACTCCTCCCCTCATCTCCTCCTAATTCTTATGGTTCTAATGTGAACTAGATTTGAAGGAAAAAATTGGTCCTATGAAGAGTTCAGAATGAGCATACAACCTTTAGATGGCAGCACTGACAGAGGCATTTGGGATGTAGTGAAAACTCAGGATTTAGATTCTTGGGGGTCTCAGAGGTCAAGGAGTCTTTCATGAATGCGATTCTAATAATCAACAGCGCTGCTATGCACAGGGAGTTAATATGTTGTACCCTCTCCCTCTTCATTTTGGGAGGCACTCAGCTCTAGAACCTCACACACATAGACTAAGTTCAGTCCTAAGTAAGCCTGAGCCTGGGATATTCTTGGTCTCATTGTCTCTGGCTCTTTATACTTCTACTCAGGAGACCTAGAGAAGAATTGCTTAAAGCTTAGGCTTTGGTTCATATCTAGGATCTCCCCAAAGGGGAATATAGAAAGGCGCTCAATGTACAATACAGGTCAGAAAAAAGATAGCTATTTACTTCTTCTACATAAAAGAAATATTAAGCATAAAAGATAGGGGAAAACCTTAGATTTACAAGAAAAAAAATAGCAGTTAATAATATAACTACTGTTGCATTCTCTTGGGAGATTGAGACCTAAAATCATCAAAACAAAGCATTTTGCAGAACTGCTGAATAGACATTTTACTTTCCACCTCCACTTTGCACAGTGCAAATAATTTCTTTTTTTAAAAAACTTCCCCCACTTAGTAGTAGTTTACTTTTCCAATTATTTGTAAAGATAGTTTGCAACATTCACTTTTATACTCCTCCCTCCCCCCTGTAATGTTAATGGGGTATCAGATCTTCCCTACCCATGAATAGGCCTCATGTGGAGCCCATTAAGGGAAGCTTGCTTAGGGGAGGCTTGCTTATAGGAAGACTTTCACACCTTTTGTTAATTTCTAGTTAGACACTGAGACACAGAGGGTTGTGATGCCCTCTGGCTCTAAAAAAGTTTCAGAAAAAGTATTAATCTGAATTGGTGAATTCACAAATGCAGTTTAAAAAAATTTCTAGAGCACAGGAGCATTGTGTTCAGTTCATTTTAGGAATAGCATGGATGAACTGCAGAAAGTTCAGACATGTTGAAGAACCACAAGACCATGCCACATGAGGACTGAAGGATAAGGCATTTGTCTTTAAATCAGGTAGACCTGGGTTCAAATCCTACCTATTTTAGATATTAGTAAGTCACTTACCTTCTCTGTGCTTTTGCACATATTCAGTTACGGGTTTCTTGTCTGTTCCATTAGATGTGTGAGCTCCTTGAGGACAGGCTGTCTTTTGCCTTATTTTGTTTCACCAGCACTAAATGCTTATTGACTGACTGACTGTCTCAGTATCCTCACTGTAAAAGGAAGTAGTTATGGGGTGGCTAGGTGGTGCAGTGAATAGAGCACTGGCCCTGGAATCAAAAGGACCTGGGTTCAAATCTGAATACTTACTAACCATGTGACCTTGGGCAAGTCACTTAACCCCAATTGTTCTACCTTTCCCTCCTCCAAAAAGCAAAAAAAAAATTTTTTTTTAAATGAAGTGGTTATACTTTGAGGGTCTTAGACATTCCTTTCAAGTCTAAATCTATGATTCTATAATTATGTAAAGATTTAATTGGCATATGATAGCTGTCCTTTAGTATTTGAAAAACTGTCATGTGAAACATGGAGAAATCACTTACTGAGTACTTACTACAAGCTTGGGATACAAAAACAATAACAACAACCCAACCCTCCCGCCCTCCCCCCCCCGCCCCCAACAAGATAATCTCTATCCTCAAGGAACTTACTTTAAAAAAATTATTTTTTCCCCAAAATTACATGTAAAAACATTTTCAAGGTTTTTTAAAGTTTTGAGTTCCAAATTCTATACCTTCCTCCCTTCCCTCCCCCTCTCTGACGTGATAAGCAATCTGATATAGATTATAAATGTATAATCATGTAAAACATATTTCCACATTACTCATTTTGTGGAAGAAAACTTGAAATAAAAAAGAGAGAGAAAAAAAAATAGTATGCTTCAGTGCTGATTCAGATGCCATCGATTCTCTCTCTGAGGTGGATAGCATTTTTCATCACGAGTCCTTTGGATTGTCTTGGATCGTTGTATTGCTGAGAGGAGCTAAGTCATTCATAGTTGTTCATCATGCAATATTGCTGTTATTGTGTACGCTGTTCTCCTGTTTCTGCTCACTTCACTCTGCATCAGTTCTTTCCAGGTTTTTCTAAAATCCCCCTGCCCATCATTTCTTATAGCACAATAATATTCCAATACAATTATATTCCACAACTTGTTCAGTCATTCCCCAATTGATGGGCATCCCCTCAATTTCTGATTCTTAGACACTATGAAAAGAGGTGCTATAAATATTTTTGTGCAAATAGGTTCTTCCCTCCTCTCCCTCACCCCCTTTTTAATCTCTTAGGGAAATGGACCTAGCAATGGTATTGCTAGATCAAAGGCTATGCATGGTTTTATAGCCCTTTGGGCATAAGGAACTTACTTTTTTAATGGAGCAAGATAACATATAAAGGGGAGGTGTGGTAGGGAGGAGTAGCTATCTGAGTAAGAATAGGGCTATTGGGGTGGAGATAAAGTCAGGAGACTGAGTGAAACTCAGAATAAAGTGAGCATGGCTGAAGCCCCTCATGAAATGAAGGCTTGGGCTAGGGACTCATCAATCACCAGAGCAAGTTTTAGGACCTTTCCAGGCATTTCCAGGATGAGAAGTCTGCTGGAGAAGGAGGGAAAGTCTGGACAGGTCTGATTCGATCTGCTTGACTCCAGAGGGCAAAACTATGAGCAATGGGTATACAGAGACAAATTAAGGTTTGATACGAGGACAAATTTCCTAACAATTGAAGATTTCCGTAAGTAAAATGGACTGCTTTGGGAGCTAATAGGTTCTTCCTCACTAGAGGTCAAGATAGATGACCACTGGTGAAATATGTTGTGAAAGAGAATACTATATAGGTACAGTATAGATTGGACTAGGTGGCCTCTAAGATCAATTCAAACTCTGAGTTTCTGTAATTCTAGTTCCAGGCCTGGTTCTGCCACTTATTTACTGTGTTACTCTCTTTTATTTGCCTTATCTGTAAAATGGGGGTAAAATGGACCTATTCACTGGCTGTACTAATAAAAAGCATTGTTTTACCCACCCCACAAAAATGTTTGAGGAAAGTGCTTTGTAAACCTGATAGCACTAAAAAAAAAAAATGAGCTGTTATCATTCTGACAGCAGTATGAGAAATGTTAGCATACAATACTTGTGAAAAGAGCACTATGATTTGTTTCTTTCCAGAATTAGCCTCAATTCTAAGAGATGTCATCAGCCACTCTAAAGACAACAGCCTAGTAGTGACTCATTCTTTGAGAAAAAAATGGCATTAAAAAAAAAGAAGTGTGGAATCTCCAGTATTTAAAGAACCAGGTACATCAATTGACACAAAATTTGCTTGGTCCTTTGAAGTATTCTTACATTGCAGTGTTTCTTTAAGCTACAAATTAGCTAGTGAAATGGTCCTTATCTATTTTCCATGGGCTGATATTTTAGGCTCTCTTCCATATGGAAATTCTATTGCCTCTTGATTTAGCTACAGGATTCAGGGAAGAAGTGGCATGGATAATCCCAAAGAGAAGATTTAAATACCCCCAGGTATTTAACTTAGAAAAATGTTAGGATTTTTTTTTAAAGAGCAGATTTGTTTTCCTATCTTTCAATAACATTCTTAGAGTGTTTGCTGTGTGCAGAACTAATAGGAAATAAGTTTCCATTCTCCAAATATGTCATTGTTAAGGTAGCTTGGAAGGCAGCTGGGGACATGCATAGTAATAGGGGAAAAGTAAAGGCAGTCCAGGGTTAAGAATTTGCCATGGAGATTTCATAGATCTATGAATACTGACTGGCATTGCCTACCCCAGGGATTCCACACCTTAGGAAAGCATAATAGTGCTCATCCCATTTCCTTAGTCAAGTGGGATTTTGGAAACCATCCTTTTGATGGCTGTAATGGTAATGGGAACTTGAATATCTTCCCTGACCCTTAATAGGCTTAGGTGAATTTGAGGACCTTTCCTGATTTGAAAATAAACTCTGCCCCCTAATAGGCTGCATGTGGTCACATGGAGCCTGTAGTGGGAGGCTTGTTTTTCAGAAAGTCACAACTTTTGTTACTTTGTAGTCAAGTGGGTCATAAGGGTTGTGATGTTCTCTGACCCTAGAGAAGGCTATATATACCTCTAAGGCAAGGTTTTGCTTTGGAGCTCACTTTGGGAAGAGCTGTATGATTTGGCCAGATGAGACTCTAGGCAGCCATTGAGCTCCCCAGCTTTGAAAACCCAGATGTTGGTGCTTCTCTCTCTGGTGACTAACTGTATGTATGTGACAGTCAGACAACTAGAAGCCCTGTCTGTTGGTCTGCTGAATTGTGTTATTTTCTCTATCTGTATTTTTGTCTGCTTGTAACTTCTGTTTGTATTCTCTGAAGTTCAGGATGCTGACTTTTTTCCTCTGAACTAGGTAAATGATGTATGTTTGATTGATTAAAGTAAGACTGTTAACCCTTTTTGATTTGCTTGCCTTTAGAAAAACAAATTTAAGAACCTGTGCTAGCAGCCATCCTGGTGTAACGATACTGGGATTTGAAGATCTTCCACGCCCCTTGAGCTTGCTGATGTAGCAGGAAGGGGTGGAGCAAGAGAACGCCGGAACCAAGCTAGTCTCTGTGCGGTGCTGACTGGAAGCGGCGGCAGAGGCAGTGGCTGCGGTTGCGAACTCCTTTTGCTTTGAGCAGGCAGAATCTCTGCTAAGGACTCCTGCTGAGGACTGCCTGGGGCAGGAACTGCCAGGGGCCGGAGCTGCTGGGACCAAGCTGCCTGGACGCTGAGCAGTTGCGTGTGTGAGGAGAGGAGGATCTTTGCCTGAGGTAGCCTGTCCTGTTTGAAGGCTTGA
>CM053581.1:77564396-77583090 GCA_028627135.1 Pseudochirops cupreus
TACTTGAGGTGGCTACGTGGGAGCTATGGTACCTTGCTGCTCCTGCGCCGCCATCTTGGCTACACCCCCTGCCTCAGTTTCTTTAACTGTAAAATGGGGATAACTATAGCACCTACCTCCTAGAATTGTTGTGAGGATCAAATGAGATGAGATTTATAAAGTGCCTAGCATAACATGGACTCTATATAAATCTTAGTCATCGTTATAATGGCACAATGTTGTATGTGTTGTTAGATGGAA
The DNA here is from genome assembly GCA_028627135.1 of Pseudochirops cupreus. Classification (NCBI taxonomy): domain Eukaryota; kingdom Metazoa; phylum Chordata; class Mammalia; order Diprotodontia; family Pseudocheiridae; genus Pseudochirops; species Pseudochirops cupreus. The sequence goes on from CM053581.1 coordinate 77,564,637, forward strand.
TCATGGTAATGGGTATTTTTCCTTAATTTTTTTCTTTGTGTGTTTGATTAACTACCTCTTCCTCCCTCCCCCTCCCTCCAAGGAAATAAAAAGTAGATAATGGAAGTAATGAGGTATTAGGGATGGGGACAGGGACTGGGCCTGTGATTTCAGGGAATTTCTTGTTGAGGAAGATCCCTCTGCAGTGCAGGTTGGCACCTTCTCTGTAATTTATAATTGTAGAGAAATGCCTAAAACCCTAAGAGGTTCAAGTGTCTTGCCTAGGGCAACACTTGAATTCTGGTCTTCCTGGCTTTGAGGCCAGCCTTCTAGCCACTGGAGTTATTCAATATCTTTATCTTAACAAAGTGCAAAGACTGGCTAATACTCTCTCATCCCTTTACTACTTGTGAGAAAGTTTTACTGGAATGAATTAGAAAAGACAAGCCATTGACCTGCTAAAGAATGGTCCTGCCCATGATGGCCCTTAAAAATCTGAGCTTACCAGCTCTGGAGTCAGTCTACACAGAGCCAACAGTTGAAAAAATCTGAAAGAAAAATCCCTCTTTACTTCTTAGAGGAAAAAAAAGGGATTTCTCTCTCTTCCCCTCTCCCTACCATTGGCCATAGTGTTTTCCTGAATATCAAATGGGGGATAAGGGAGAAACAGAGGAACATACACTCCAGGCAGACATTAACACAGAAAGGCACTGACATGTGGCAGGAAGCAGCTTTTAGAAGCTGACTATGAATTTAAGAGAGAGCTAACCATGATGGCCAAAAATTGAGCTGTAGCGATGAACCGATTCAAGGAGCCTAGAAGAGACCTTGCACCCAACAGGCAGCAGAAGGAAGATTCTTCAAGCAGAGAAAGGACATCAGAGCCCTGTGGTATCAAAGGTATGAGTTACCTTGATCACATATGTTTATGCCTTACTAATACTGTACTCTAAATTTGTGCCTACTTTCCCTACAGAAGCTGTGTGTGTTTGTTGGAGAATGCTTGAAGCAAAGGATGCTTTCTAGCTACTTTTCTTACTATGCCATTTAAGTAAATACCTTTGCTTTAAGCTAATAGTGCCTACTGGCTGACTGTTAATGAGAAGCTTACTAATGGGGGTATTATGAGCTATCATTTTAGGAATGTGGATCCAAGGGAACCCTTAAAAACTGGAACTAGCAGTCACTCTCTGGGGACCCAAATCATGTTCATGAGTACAAGTTGGAATAGTACCCCAGAAGGGGAACTACATTTGTTACAAGTGAGAGTTTGATTGGAGGTGGTTTTATTCTAGATGTGATATAAAAACAAAAGACATCAGTAAAACACGTTTTAAAATACAAAATAAAATGATGGTGTTGGACCAAGTGGACCTTTAAGGTCATTCCAGCTCTAAATCTCTTCTTCTGAACTCAATCATTCTACAGTTCCATATTCCTGGGAAAGCTATCCAAAGACTGGAATTATGGTTTCCTCTTTGCTTGAGGTCCTGTCACCACATGAAAAAGTCTCTAGTCCTTAATTTTCTAAAAATCTAGGGAAATCAGGGAGAATGAAAAGGACCTGGGCAGCAATGGTACTCAAGCAAAGACAACAGGTACTTTTGCCAGTGTATCAATGGCTCTCCAGGCCCCAGACTGAAAGGCACCTTGAATTATTATCAATCCTATCCTGAAACTCTTCACAAGAATGTGAATCTGATCCCCCCGTCAGAGCGCTGGGAAATATTACTTACCAGAACAATTAATTAACCTTCCCTGTCTTATCTCTTTACTTTCCCTAAGAGAAGCAATGTACATGACCTTGGAGTACAATGGAAATGGTTGTACTTGTCCTTCAAAACATAAGGGAAACACAAATGTTTGAGCTCCCATAGAAGAGAGATGAGAGGCAAATTAAACAGAAATGAGTCTCAGGAGTACTTAGCAGGCTAGAGCATAGTTCTGAGCGAGCTAAAGTAGTTCCTTTGAATCTGTATGGACCAGAATCCTGTTCCCTGGGCACAGCTGTAGACTGACCCCCACCCCAAGCTAGCCATGAACTGACCCTTAATCTTGGTCACATGCTGAACTTTAATCCCAGACACAGACTGCCCACTTCAAGTGGTCATAGAACATTCAACAAGCATTTATTAAGCACTTACTGTATGCTAGACATTGTGCTAAACACTGGAGATAAAAAGAAAAGCAAAAACATCCCCTACCCTAAAGGAGCTTGCATTGGAATGGGGTAAAACAATATGTAAATAACTAGGTATGTAAGAGTTGTATACAGAGTAGATGGAAGGAAATATTAGAGGAGAAGACACTAGGAGATTGGGGGCAGGAGAGGGGAGGGACTGGAAATCCCAGTCATACACTGACTCTCTTACCTTAGTCACAGATTAAACTTTAAACAATGACTACAGATTGACCTCTTAATCTTGGCCACAGGATGTACCCATAACCCAATCATAGACCAAACCCTCAACCCCAGCTAAAGACTGATTCCCTAGCTTAGCCATGGACTGACCCTTCAACTTGTCCATTAGAGGTTGACCTCTAAGTGTGGCCACAGACTGACCTCTAAGTCTCAGCACTTAGCAGTAGTAGGTACTCAATAAATATTTATTGACTAATTCTAATCATAGACAGATTTTTATCCCTAACCATAGCCTGAGCCCATCATGAAATGATCCCGAATTGTGGCACACATTGAACCTTAATTTACTTACCCCTAAACCCCCAGCCACAGAAGGACCTCTAACCCCAGCTACACACTAGCATTTGGCCTGATCACAAGCTAATCCTCTAACCTGAGCCATGGACTGATTTCTAACTGTAGCTGATCATCTCACAAATGCAATATATTTAATTAATCATAAGGACAGTACAAAGTGTCATACAAGACACTAAGGGATACAAAAATGAATCAATATAATGAGGTGATATGATTTATGATCACATAACTGCTGTCTCAAAGCCCATTGGTTGAGGACTCTTTCCTTATTCGTTGAGATGGAGGCCCAGATCTGGTTGAGGGGCAGGTGGAGAGAGCAGAAGAGCTCCAGCCTTCACCAGTCCCTTTAGGGACTTCTCAGGTGGGAGTTACCCCTCTCCCCCAACTTTGAGGATTCATCAAGATTCAAGTCTTCAAGTACTGAGACACTTTGGGCACTTCTGGCTCTCAACTTCAAGAGAGAAGATGGAAAAGGCCATCTCTACTTCAGGATACTGAAGAAAAAGCACTGGGAAGACATGAAGGAAGTTGGCAGTATCTGTCATGTCCCTATTCCCAGTTTACTACTCTATGGATACTATGGAGAATTTCCCCTTGGGTGAAATTCAAGGCTCTCCCCCTTGGTTGAGCTGAGTTACCCTACTCCTAATGGTAGAATTCTATCACTCTGGATTGTCTAGTATACATTCTCTTCTGTATACCTTCTCTGGTTTCTGTTTTGCTACAATTTAGATAAATGGGTTTATTGGTATTTCATATATGTATTCATTGTGAAACAGGAATTTGGTGAGGAAGGGGTCAAGCCTCGGATAGAGAGCTTGGAGTACCCCTTCCCCCCAGAAATGACAAGGTGATCAAAAGTTCGTTCAACCCCAATCATATCCCCAAGACTAATAATATTTAAGGGATCAGATACAATTCTAATCCAGTACCCCTTCTCTCTGAGGAGAACAGAGGAACCTCTGAACCCCAACCTCTTGCTTCCCCTCCTGGCAGGAATGAAAGGTTCCCAATGAAGAATATATTGAATATGTTGCATTTGTGAGATGATTGGCTAGAGTTAGAAATCAGTCCATGGCTCAGGTTAGAGGATTAGCTTGTGATCAGGCCAAATGCTAGTGTGTAGCTGGGGTTAGGGGTCCTTCTGTGGCTGGGGGTTTAGGGGTGAGTGTGCCTGTGATTAAGGTTTAACGTGTGCCAAGATTCAGGGTCATTCAGGGTCATTTCATGACAGGCTCAGGCTATAGTTAGGGATAAAAATCTGTCTATGATTAGGCTAGAGATGTCTATTCTGACTCCATTCAACCATGCGAAAGACTCAAACACCTACAGTCCACACATGGGGCTTTTTTCTACATGTACATCTACCCTCCATATTCTTACCTAGACTTAATCACTGAAAGGGCGTTGCCTCAAACAAACTGAGACATGGAAACCACCTTAGCTTAAAAAGGTCAAGATCTCCCACAGCATCCAGGACGATCTCCAAGCATCTTGATCTGTGTCCTCCCACTGGACCCAGATGACTTTGGAGGACAGAGTGAGGCTGGTGACTTTGCACAGCCCTCCTCCCTTAAATCCAATTCACTTGCAAGTTAAGACATCATCTTCCTGATGCCATCAGTTGTCTTTGAGAATGAAGGACAAAAAACAAGAAGGCACCCTCTATACCTGTGAGGCCCACTCCTCTGCTACATACAAATGAGGGGAAGAAACAGATCCACTGTTTCTTCCTGTTTCTATGAATGTGGTTCATGTGGGCCTGGTGACTTGAATTCATCAAGAACTGCTAAGTGTTATCGTGATCTCCTTACTTACCTTGGGATTTGTTCTTTCTGGTCTGGGGGTCATTCTCCTTGGTAGAGAAAGCAGAAGTCAAATAAAAGTTGAGCAGCTCCGCTTTCTGTGGCTATCATTCATTCTTCTTCCTCTACTAATGGTCTTTGCTTTCATTCTTCCCTTCTTTTCCCAATAGAGCTTTAAAAAAAAATAAAAACAATACGTCTTTTGTTGTTCTTCACTTTCCTTACTACCTGTAGTTCATTGTGACCTTTCTAAGCCTTTTCTTCTCCTTGTCTCTGGAGTCAAAGGACCTGGGTTTAAATCCAGCCTCTGTGTGACCTTGATCAAGTGACTATACCTCCCTGGGCCTAAGTTTTCTCCTCTGCAAAATAATGGGATTGTGCTAAAGGGACTCTGAAGATTCTTCCAGCTTTAGATCTGGGATCCTAAAGAAGACACAAGATAAAATATAATAGGAAATAGAAAATAGAAAGCAACCCAAAGCCTAATGAGAAACTCGAGGAGGGAGAGATGGCTTTTACCTTGGAGAGGGAGTGAAAGTCAAGGAAAGCCTCCTGGAGGAAGTGACAATTGAGTTAGGCCTTGAAGGACCTTCAACGTAAGGAGAACGTTGAAGGCTGGAGCAATTCAACACGAATCTAGGGAACAACATGAGCAAAGGAAAGGAAATGGGAGAAAGCAAGATAGAAATTAGAAATGAAAAGTCTAGTCTAGTGAGAAAAATAAAGCACATGAAGAGCAGTTGTGTGAAATAAGGCTACCTGGGTAACTTGGAGCTCATTTGTGGGGTGCCTTGAATCACAGAATAATAGAATCTCAGAATTGGAATGGATTTTAAAGACTGTCTGATCCAAGCATTCTTGACTTTTTTAGTGTGTTTTAGTCTGGTTAAAGTGAACCCTTCCTCCAAATAATGTTTTTAAATGTATGAAATAAAACAAATAGTTCCAAATAAATTAATTATATTGAAATATAGTTATCAAATTATTTTTCTAAAAAATAAGTCCATAGACTTCAGGTTAAAAATTCCCAATCTGACCCAAACCCAAAAGACCTGGGTTGAAGTCTCACTGCTTAAGTCAATTAACTTCTCAGGGCTCTAGGCAATTCTCTAAGATTGCAAGTCAAAAAGAAAGTGTTGACCTGAATTGATGAGTTTCCTTACCTGGGAGTTCTCTATACCAATAAAATCAAAGGTCCAATCCCTAGCCCAATCAATAAAATATGGAAAAATAAAATATAATGAACAGTGCTTCACCAAACAGATCCACTGGTTCTTCCAGTTTCTATGAATGTGGTTTATGTGGGCCAGATGACTTGAATTCATCAAGAACTGCTAAGTGCTATTGGGGTAACCTCCATTTTTAGGAACACTTCCCAACCCCCTTCCCTATCAAGCACACCTAAGAATCCAACCTGACACCTGTACTCTTGGTCCCCTAGGAGACTCACCAACAAAACAGACCTAGCCCACCACAAAGGCCCACCAAGTCAAGCCTGTCCAAGCCTGCCACAAAAGCCTGCCAAGCAGAACACCATAGCCCCTCACCCTTACCTAGGAACCAACCAAGGGATTTTTACTGTTTAGGTAACTGACAAGTCATTAATCAATGCTACCTTTTGGCCTCTGTATTTTCCCCATTTGCTTGCAAGCAACTAAATTGTGGTTTCCCCTTGGTAACAGCTATGTTGTGACTTTTGTCTATATAAACTCCGAGAAAATGCATCTTGGGGCTGCTTGATTTGGGTAAGCTTGACCCCTTGCAGTCCCTGGCTTATTAAACTCTACTTTAAAAGATTAATGGTCTCACTCGCTAAATTCTCATCACCACACTATCATGATCTCCTTACTTAGTTTGGACATGAACTCACTATTAGCCATTTGGGATTTGTCCTTTCTGGTCTGGGGGTCATTCTCCTTGGCAGAGAAAGCAGAAGACAAATAAAAGTCAAGCAGCTCCACTTTCTGTGGCTGTCATTCATTCATCTACCTGCACTATTAATGGTCTTTTGCCTTCATTTCTCCTCTTCTTTTCCCAATATAGCTTTAAAAAATAAAAACGGCATGTCTTTTGTTGTTCTTCACTTTCTTTACTAACTTTAGTTCATTGTGACCCTTCTAAGTCTTTTCTTCTCCAGGCTAACCATTCTCAGTCCCTTTTAACTAATCTTCATTTGGAAGGAACACAAAGCCCTATATCTTTCTCTTTCTCTCAATGATCTCAGGCTAACTAATGTTTTGACTAAAATGTGGAATCCCAATGGTCAAAACAGTGCTCCAAATGTAGTCTGACCAGGATAGCATAAAAGCAGAACTATTTTCTCTGTAACTCTGGATACTATGCTTCTTTTTGAAAAAAAAATTAATTTTTATTATTTATTATTCTATTATTATGAATTATTTCATTATTATCAGTTAATAATTATTTTTATTATTTTAAGCATATCCTTTGGATTTTTTTTACATTATCAAATTTTTCTCCAGTATTACTCTCCCTCTCTTTCCAAAATACCATCCAGTCTCTCCTTCCTTTTAGTCCCTGTAAAATAAGATTCTATTGGAGTAGGAAATGTGAGTTTCTTTTCTCTCTCTCTCTTTTTTTTTTTTAACAAAACAATATTTACTGAGAAAATACAAAGAGAAGCACAAAACATCACCCCTGGACCAGGGAGCACATTCTCCCTGCTATTATCTTGATCTGTAAGAATGGTTGACTCCAATTTAAAGCAGTTGCTACAAAACATTCACTCCCCTCTTCACCTCTACCCCCAAGCAAACCACCACCACCAAATTTATTTTCAAATGCAGTGGTATAGCTAATAGATGAAGTTACTGCAGAAAACTGATGTCAGCCCTCACAGGGCTTGCTTGGCTGCCAGTCAATGTGACTTCCACCTTCTGAACCCCATCTTCTGAAACTCTCCTGGAGTTTCAAAGCTCACAAGGTCACAGCCTAAACTGGAACATCTCCAATACTTCTTCCACTAAAGCAGGAAAGAATAGACACAAGAGGGACAGAACTAATAGCAGCATCATGTACTCCTCTCTCTCTTTCTTTCTCTTTCTCTCTCTCTCTCCCTCTTTCTCTCTCTCCATCTCATCTCTTTTTTTCTCTTTCTCTCTCTCCTCAATCTCTCTTCCTCTCTCCTCTCCCTTTCTCTGTATCTCTCTCTCTTAATCCCTTTCCCCTCTCTCTCCCTGTCTCCTTTCTCTTCTTTCTTTTTTTCTCTCTTCTTTCTCTCTCAATCTCTTTTTCTCCCTCTCCCCATCTCCCTCTATATATCTCTCTGTATCTTTCTCTCACTCCCTCTCCCTCTATCTCTCTATTTCTGGTACCTCCCTGGCTCCCAGAGTACACAACACCACACGTTCCAAGCCTTCCAGGTTCTTCTGAAAAATAGACACTCTTCTCCACCCTAACCATCTCATCTCACCAGACCTCTGGTATCCCAGTCCTTCTCTCCCGGGGACAAAGTTTAACTTCAGCCAACAGGAAGCTTGGCCCTCGGCCTTGGTACACTTAGTCCTAGGAAGCTATGCATGACACAATTTATGGTTTTTAGCTGGATCTTCATTAGTGTGGAAAAAGAAGTTGTTTTTAGAACCTAGAGCCTCTGCTTGGATAAATATTGAAGCCATCCCAGGGTCAGGCTGAGCCTGTTCTGTCATTTGCTGCTATTCCAGGCCGGTGGAGGTCAAAAAAAAAGTATAGATACTTATGAAGAACACAGGATCATCAAACTCATATCTACAAAGGGCCTTAAAATTTACATAGTTCAACCTCTTTATGGTGACGGATGAGGAAACTGCAGCCCAAAGGCTAACTAATGATACATGTGTATAATACTTTAAGATTTACAAGGAATTTTACAAATATCATCTCTTTTGGGCCTTATAACAACCTTTTAAAGTAGGTACTTATTATTATCCCTATTTTAGAGATAAGAGAATTGAGATTCAGAAATGTTAAATGACTTTCCCATGATCACAAGTATCTCAAGAAGGATTCAAAATGAGATCTCCTTGACTCTAGGCCTAGCATTCTATCATGGTGGCAGGAGTGTGCTGGCAAATGTTTGATGACCCACTGTCCAGAAAGAAATAGAATTAAGTTTAATTTATATTAATGTTTTCCTCATCACTTTCTTAAGTCTAGAAAATCAACAAAACAATAAATCAAGCCCTTATTTCTGAGGTGTAAATACTCACACTGGAAATTTAACAATTGGTTCTCAAGAGTCTGAGTTGGTTCTACTATACACCCTGTGACTTGGCTTATGGCTTGCCCAATTCACTTAAGGAGTACATAGCAAGATCAGGATTCAAAGTCATACTTTCTGATTCCGTATCCAGCACCTTTTCCATTCCACATTGTATATAGAAGTACTAAAAAAGTGAATATCAGAGGAAAGAAAAATAACCTCGTGGACAGATCAAACAACTATTCTCTCTCTCCAATCCAGGGCCAAGATCCTTCTATGGCATAGTGGAAAGAGCACTGGTCTAGGAGAGAGGGAAGCACTGATTGTCACCTCCCGGGCCGTTCCAGTGTATACGGTGAAGAGCTGTGAGCTTGGCGATAAAACAATCAGATTTGTGGTAACATGCTCCAGGGAGCATCTCAATTTAAATGAAATTATAGAGGGTTTGCTTGACAAAATCACAGTTGCTGAGAAATTGGGATAAATCCATAAGATTTTGGATTAGAGGGTTAGGATCCCCGAAGAGCTAAAAAAAAATAAACAATGGGCTGAGCTTAATAAGTTGAAATTTAATAGGAAGTAATAAAAATTCTACCTTCTGGTTTACAAAAAAATCATGAGTAGAGGATGTGTGTTTGGGTGTGCTGGAGCCAGCTCAAACCATCTCAAGAGGAAGAGCTGGTGGTTAAATTTTCAGTGTGAGCATTTACACCTTGGAGATCAGCAAATGGTACAAATCAGAGTTTCATTTATTGTTTTGTTCATTGTCTAGACTTAAGAAAGTGATGGATAAAATATTAATAATGCAGATTAAATTTAGAATTAAGTTGTATGTACATTTTTTTTGAGAACTAGTTGTTAAACATTTACCAGCACATCACTGGATGTGAGTCTAATCACATTAATGTAAAAAAAAGATCTGGGACTCTTAGTGGACAGAAAGTTCAATAAGAATTAATATTTTTACATGACAGAAAAATGCTAATGTCACCCTAGACTGAAGGAAAAATGGAGGTGGAAGCTCCATGGTGCCCTGTCCTTGTCAGATTGCATATAAAATACTGTGCTTAGTTCTGGGCAACATATACATTAAAAAAATTTTTGATAAAATTTTAGGAAAGACATAGAAAAGAAAGAGTATGAATACAACAGAGTGATGAGGATGGGGAAAGATTATACTATATAAAAACCAATTGAAAGAACTAGGGTTATCTAAAAGAGATAACTAAGAAAGGATATACTAGTCCTTTAAGAATTTGCATAGCTACCATGTTGAAAGATGAAATTTGATCTGTTTGACTCCACAAGGGACAATGACATACAAAGAAAGGAAGCTTCAAAGAGGTAAATGTAGATTTTATAGAAGAAAAAAAAATCTCAACAATGAGATTGTCCAAAAATGGAAGAGGTGGCTTCAGAAAGTAGGGTCTAGAGATTTTCATGCACAAGTTGAATGATGACTTGTCATTGATATTGTAAAGAGGATTTTTGGTCAGGTATAGATTGAGTGAGGTGGTCTTGGATCTGTGGATCTTGGATCTTTGGATCTGTGACTCCATGACCCCAGGCAATTCTTGCATTAACTGGCTTTGGGATCTCGGCCCCAGTAATATTTAGATTCTCTGGCCATGGAACATTTTCAAATATAGTATTCTATTATCAAGGCTTCCTGTAGGTCCTTGACTTCCCCACAATCATATTGTGTGTCTGCTACCCTGAAAAGTCATCCTATGAGGGCCTCCCTCAGCCCTCCAAGTAAAATCTGTTCATAAGGAATATGAAGGGCAGATCTAGCCTGCCATCCCTCTATAACTTATAAATAAAATGTAGTCATGCATGCTGTCTTACATGGGTGTATATGTGCTTCTACATATACATATATAATGTTCATGTAATTTAAAAGATCATCAATCTTTTTCTTTCTTTCTTTTTCTTTTTTTTTTTTTTGCTTTTTGGAGGGGAGAGGGCAGGAGAATTGAGGTTAAGTGACTTGCCCAAGCTCACACAGCTAGTAAGTGTTAAATTTATGAGGTCGTATTTGAACTCAGGTCCTCCTGATTCCAGGGCCAGTGCTCTATTCACTGCGCCACCTAGCCGCCCCGAGATCATCAATCTTAATTGAATCTCCATCTATTCATAATTTCCCATATTAATAATAACAATTATAATGATTAACCAAACACTTGGAATAAATAAGTATAATGTAAGTTTCTTGAGAGCAGGAACAGTTTCATTTTGGTTTTTATATCTCAAGCACATTGCCCAGCACGAAACAGGCATTTAATACATGTGTGTTGAATTACATTGAACCTCAAAATTTCTCAACAAAATGTTTAGGTTCTTGGGGCAGTTAGGTGGTACAGTGAATAGAGCACTGGCCCTGGAGTCTGGAGGACCTGAGTTCAAATTTGACCTCAGAAAATTAACAATTACTAACTGTGTGACCTTGGGCAAGTCACTTAACCCCAATAGCCCTGCCTTCCCCCCTCCAAAAAAAGTCCAAAATAAAGTTCAGGTTCTAATAGACATGTCCCATTTCTCTGCAATGGAACTACATTTTCTCTATCTGTTTCTGTCCCTACTAATACTTGTTTAGTTCAGTAGTTCAAAAGATCTAGGAGTTCATCAATCTGGGTACTACCTACTCTGAAATGGGGCAGCTAGACAGTGCAGAGATCGAGTGCCAGGCCTGAAGTCAGGAGGACCTGAGTTCAAATCTGCCCTAAGACTCTTACTAGCTGTGTGATCCCTGGGTAAGTCACTTAACGTGTTTGCCTCAGTTTTCTCATCTGTAAGGGGTGGAGAAAGAAGTGGCAAACCTCTCCAGTATCTCTCCCAAGAAAATACCAAAAAGGGTCACACACAATTGAAATGAGTAAACTAAAACTTACTCTGAGAGAGACCCCAACCTCTTCGGGTCTTGGTGAAGGTCTTCATGGTGTTGTAGAGCAAATACTCATCATCTGGTAACCTTCCCAGTGACCATAGAGCCCCTGCTCCTTAAATAACTAAGCATGACTTCCAAACTAGGCCAAACATGAAAGGTCACCTCCTACTTAAACAGCATCCTCCCTGCCTTCTGTTTCTGTCCAGCAGAATGTAAGCTTCTTAGGAGTAAGCGTGGCTTCTGTATTGCCAGAGTCTTACATGCTCTCACAGATAAAGTATTTGTTTAATATGTGTTTGTTGTCCTGTAATATCCCACAGGGAGTGCGGTTTCTTGCAGTGGTGATGTTTGGTTGACCAGGGCTCTGGGAGTTGGGAAGAGAGAGAGGCTTAGTAGAGGCAGCTAGGTGGTGCAGTGGATAGAGCTCCTGGTCTGGAGATGGACCTGAATTCAAATTAGCCTCAAACATTTACTAGCTGCGTGGCCCTAGGAAAGTCATTTAACCTGTTGGTCTCAGTTTCTTCAACTATAAAATGGGGATAATAATAGGTTGCGATGAGGATCAAATGAGACATTATTTGTAAAGCACTTAGGATAGTTCCCCCCTCCATTCCTCCCTTCTTCTTTCCCTCCTTTCTTTCTTCCCTTCCTCCTTCCTCCTTCCCTTCCCTCCTCTGTTCCTTCCTTCCTCTTTTCCCTCCTTCCTTCCTTCTTCCCTCTCTCCCTCCTTTCCTTCCTCTCTCCCTTCTTTCTTTCCTTCCTTGCTTCTTTTCTTCTTAATGAAGCTCACAGGCAAATAAGGTATCTCAAGTTCAGGAGTTGTCAATCTCTCCACTTGTAGAAGTCTAGACTGCACCAGTTCTTTCATCAGTAACATAAAGGTTTAGACCACATAATCTCCAAGGTCCCTCCCAGCTCTAAAACTCAGCTCCTCTGATCTCTTTGTGTCAATGAAGGTGAGCAGCAATTTGAGTGAAACTATGGGAAGGCAGGACAAAGGTTACTCCTAGCCTGGGATCTCAGAAGAAAGAAAGGAGACAAAGCCCAGAATGAAGAGTGGCAGAAAGCCAGGACCCTACCACCTCCTTATCCTTGACTCCTGGTATCCCTTAGTCATACTCATCAACCTACCTCATCTCTCATCCCTCTCCCCTTTTCCTTAGCCCATCATATCCTGCCCCTAACCATCTCCCAATTCTCCTCCCCAACTCCCCACTACTACCACTGACTTTTTTCTAAGCAAGTTTCCATTCCCACTGCTTCGTAGATGTGGGGAAATACATTCCTGGAATTCCAAGTTGGGCAAATCTCATCTGAACTTGTGAGACATTGTCCTTATCCTCTCACTCCTTGCTTACATTCTAATTTGTAATAGAGCTATTTGGACAGAATCACAGAAATTCAGGGATGGAAGGAACCCAGAAACTGGTGATTACAACCAGAAACTGAACAAGATTCCTTCTACAACACAATCCAACAAGCAACCACTCAGACTTTGCTGTAGACTTTCCAGTGAGGGATTTAAGTGACTCTTTACTCCAGTTAGGAATTATTCCACTTGCTAGACTTTCCTCACATCAAGTCAAAACTACCTGGGCAGCTACTACCTACTATGCCTACCTGGGGACCAAGCAAAACAAGTCAATCCCACTTCCAGGTAACAAGCCTTCAAAATTTTGAAAATAGCTACCAAGTCCTCCCTAAGTCTTCTCCAAGCTAAACATCACCAGTTTCTTTAATCAGTTTTTGAATGGCCTGTTCTTGGGTCCCTTTACCTTTCTGGCTGCTTTCCTCTGAATACTATTTGCTAGATATGATTTCAATTGCTAGAAAGGGAAGGGGAAGAGCATCTCTGGCTCACAGCATGAACAAAGGAGGAAAGCATGGGGGCAGGTACAGGGACTAGTGAGTGAATTCCAATTTGACTGGCCTGTAGATCATCCACAGGGGAATGGTAGGAACGATCTGGCAAGCAAGGGCAATATTACATGGTGGAAGGCTTTGAATGTGAGCCTAACGGGTTTGAACTTCATGGAGTACAAAATACCAGATGAAGCTCCTCTTTGAGAAGAGGGGTGATAACAATGAGCATGGGCCTTTTGGGGGCAACCTGAGCCAAAAAGCTCTTGCCCATCCTTTAAGACCAACCTCAAGGACTTTTCCTACCAAGAAAGGAAAGAAGCCTTCTCAAAGCACCCCAGCTTCCTTCTACATCTACCCCTCTCCTTCTGCATCCATGGGTGGAGAATGAAATCTGCTAAAAAGATTCAATCTCGCAAATCCTGGCTGGTCACCTGGCAGTTCCCCAAAGCCAGGTATTACCCATTTTATATCCATAACTTTTCTTTCATCCTCCTTTCCCTTCTCTCCAAATCAAGAAGCCACCACCCTAATTCAGGCTCTATTTACCTTTCACTTACACTATTCCAATAACCTCCTCTATCTCCCTGCTTCTCCTCTCCTTATTCTCTATTAATTACTATGAGACTGATTTTCTTGTGACACTGACTGGTTGTAGATCATGGGCAGCAAGAGTCCTGTACTTCTACTTAGAAAGACCTGAGTGCAAATCCTACCTTTGACACTTGCTTACTATGTGACCCTGGGATTAAATTCTTTACCTCTTGCCCTTACTTTTCTCATCAGAAAAATGGGAATAATAATAGCCCTCACCTCACAGGGTTGTAAAGATCATATTGACAGAGTACTTAACAAACTGTAAAGTGCTATAGAAATGTTAGGTAATATCATCATGGACCATAGTCTCTAAAAAGAGCAACAGAGAGATGCATAGTGAGCATAAGCTGCAACATATTGCCAACAAGGATTTGCACAAAAGAAATGGCAAAAAAAGATAGCTAGGAAATGTATTGTCAGAAAAGGCAATTGATTGATCCTTAGTAGAGAATAAAAAATGGTCTAAGTGCCATAAGAGTACTTAAAGAAGACTAAAATATCTAGATCAGAGGTTCTTAACATGGAATCCATGGACATACTTCAAGGGATCTGTGAACTTGGGTATTTCTTTTCACTAACCTCACATTAAATTAGCATTTCCTTCAATCAATTTTAAAAAAGAAACATTCTGAGAAGGGATCCATAAGTTTCACCACATAGGCAAAGTAGTCTATAACATAAAGTAAAAACAAACAAAAAAGAAATCCCACAACAGCCTGACCTAGAGGAAGCCTTCTGGTATGTTAGATAAGTCCTCTATGGAGAATTTATGGGAGGATGAGTACAAAAATTACAATGACTGAGAAAGCATAGCCAGGTTTTTATTGGCGCCATTGAGGAAGGTACCCATGAGATCACAGAGCCATCAACATATTGAAATATTCCTGCTCCAAAAGACCATCAGTGTTCCATCAAGAAAGTCTTCTTCCTCACTCCTATTCATCTCTAGGACTTTGGTCTAACCCAGAGTTGCTTGTCCTGAAAGGGAAATAGGAAGAAATCTCAGTTGATGTAAAGGATCTGTTTTTCACATAAACTACCCCCATCCAGTTGTCATATCTCAAACAAACTCCCAGGCTAATCATGAAAAGAGGAAATGGCATCCAAGTCTACCTGCTTTGTCTCCTTTAAGAAGTATAACAGAAAAGGGAAGAATATGAAACTCTGAATAAAAGTTTGGGGATTGTTAATTATCAATCAACCAGTCAATCAATTACTGTGTCTGGATTTTGGCAAGACATGAGAGTCTCACATTATCTTAATGGACAAGATAGGGAAATGTTGGATAAATGCTACCATGCTTAGGTAGATTTAGAATCTAGCTGTATGACTGGTACCCAAATAATAACAATGTCCCATAATGGTGTAGGATTTCATAATTACAAAGCACTTACTTACGTAGACTGTGAGCTCCCTGAGGACTGGGACTATCATTTGCCTTTCTTTGCATTCCCAATGCTTAGCACAGTGTCAGACACATAGTAGGTGATTTTAAAATGTTTATTGGCTAACCAACTTCACATGTGATATGTCATTTGATTCTCACAATAACCCTATAAGACAGCTCAGCAAAATACTATTTATCTCCACTTTAGAGATGAGGAAACTGGTGTGAAGGAAAGCTGAGGGGTTTTCCCAAGTCTATACAGCTAATTAAGGCAACTAGGTGGTACAGCGGGTACAGTGCCAGACCTGGAGTCAGGAAGGCTCATCTGGAGGTTCAGACCTTACTAGCTGTGTGACAAGTCACTTGACCCTGTTTACCTCAGTTTCCTCATCTGTAAAATTAACTGGAGAAGGAAAATGCAAACCACTCCAGTATCTTCACAAAAGAAACCCAAAATGGGGTCATGAGGAATCAAACATGACTGAAAAATAATGAACAACAACACAGCTAATTAGTGGCAGAAGACAGGTTTTCAGACTGCAGGTTCGGTGCTGTTTTCAGTATACCATGGTGTTACTTAGTGGATCAGTGTCAACCTATGACCCTAGACTCATGTCCTCAGTGATGCATCACACAGTTGTATCTCTGACGCTGTCCAGTTTAGCATATTAATCACTGACTTGGATGAAAACATTAGAAGGCAAACCTTATGTTTTCTTCCAATATCAATTGTCATTTACTACTGAAATAGTACCAATATAAAATTATATTTACTGAGAAGATACAGCAAGAACAGAATTATGAACGTATCCCTTCAACTGAGGGTACAACATACCCTCTACCATTTCAACCTCTAGAAAGACTGGACTCAAACTTAAAATAGCTGCTACAAGAATTCACCCCAAATTTACTTCAGAATGTGGCCTACCTAATGGACAAAAATTGCTCCCTTCCATGCCAGACACAGCTACAAGACGGGTCCATTGCTGGGCTAGGTCAAACAGATCTTCTCAAGATTCTGTTAGCTCCCTGGGATTGGCTGTTGGCAAATTCTGGTATGGTCTCTTGTTCTTGGACCTCAGGTGACTCTATCCTAATCTTTCAGAGCTTACAACATTATAACCTAATAATTTATTCCATCTCTACCACGCACTCATCTAAGACTAAAAAAGAATGAAATGCAACAGAGATAATGCAACAACCTCACAATTCCCTCCTGGATTTACATCATCCCAGGTGGGGAAGTAGTCTTCTGAGATTTGTAGCAGTTCTTGCCTCACTCACCGCTCCCTTGGAAAAGGGGAGCAAGAGGTTCAGTCATTGGAGAGTTTGGATGCATACTCAGCAGCCAATTAAGAGACTTTTCCTGGACAGTCAGTACACAAAAAGGAAAAAGTCACAAGAAGACCTACTCATGCTCTGAATCACGGCTTTCCTCTGTTTCTTATCAGTGTACACTTCAGAAGCAGGTGCACCAAACTCTGAACATGGGCTGGCAGCAGGCAGGGCCTGTTGCACATGCTCCCAGGACTGGGTCCTCATTGGTCATTTCCCTTATTCTCTTGTCACAGGCAGATGAGGACACTTCTAGAATATCACGTTCACCATAATTTTGGGGTTGTGCTCAGAGGAGGGTCAATGGGATAGTGGGAAGACCCAAACCATTTCACATATGGAAAAATTAAAGGAACTATGTATGTTTAATATGGAAAAAGAAAAGAATTGGTGGGCCTGGGGAAGAGGAGATAAGAGTGATAGCTTCAAAAATTTGAAGGGTAGCTGTTTAAAACAGGGAGTCTGTGTAGTTCCATAGGAACTCCTAAAACCAATAAGTATGAGTTGCGGGAAGGTAGACATCATTAGAACTGTCTGAAAATGGAGCAAGCTCTTTCACTAAATGAGTTTCCCATGACTAGAAGTTCAAGAAAAGGTTAGATGACTATTTTTAGTTGAAGAAGGAAATTCCTACATGAGGTAAGAGATATAATAGATGGATCATAAGATCCCTTTCATATCTAATATTACATGATTCTTTGATCAATGAATATTTTTGTAATTTCTACCATGTTTAGGGAGGATAAATCAAGATTCACTCCAATAGCCTAGGGGAGGAAAAGAATACTGTGACTGAATGATTTTAAATTCCATAAAGTTAGGGACCATATCTTAATCATTATTATGTCTTCCCCAATGCCAAGATTAGGACTGCTTAGTCAGCACTTAATAATTAATTGCCAGGTAATTTAACTAATTAGTTGAATGAGCAATGAAGTCTCCATGGAATAGTTGGGATTTGAGTTTGGCCTTGAGAGATGGATAGAACAATGATTTGTTGTTTTCTTTTTTTATTAGTATTAGGGCACAAAGTATCAAGCTCTTTATTAGAATGCCAATAAATGGATGCATTTGGAGACAGGGGATAGGATTATGCTTCACTATTATGCAGTTCTCCTACCCCCCCAAATCCTTTTTCCACAGTCTCTTTCACCTCTAGTCCTCAGAGTCCAATAAAGCAGAGGAGGAATTTCCAAAGTTGCATACCTAGAAGTTAGGATAAGCCAAAGATCAATGAGATTTCCAAGACTCTTAGCAAGGAATTCATTCATACTCTACATAGTGTTCTGTGTTGTGAACTATTTTCAACCAGGGCATTTAAATTAAATATCTAATTAACAAGTCCTTTGTCTTTATCTGTGTTTCATTTTGGATAGTCATGCCAGACAGATATCACAGTTTGATTATACAAATAATTGCTTCCATGAACTCTGCCTACTCTTATTCCCATTGCCCCTACTCTGCGATGACCACAGATTGACATTTTCCCTCAAATGTTAAAGCTAGAGGGACCTTAGAAATCACATGGCTCAACATCTTCAATTTATAAGTGAGGAAACTGAGAGATGAGGTGACTTGCCCATGATTTCACAAATGGTTGGGACAGAGCTGAGATTCAAACTGAGATCGCCTGACCCAGTCCATCACTCTTTCCTCTATCTCATTGGACCTCTCCTTCTAAATA
>CM053581.1:77583590-77623678 GCA_028627135.1 Pseudochirops cupreus
GGAAGAGGAAAGACTTGAGTTGGACTTTGAAAGATGAGTAGGATTTAAATAAGGAGAGAGAGACCTTTTAAGTGAGGGAGGCCAAGGAGTGTGTGCACAGTCTCAAATTCTTTGAGAAAAATTATATGATGGGAAAAGATTAAGGAGGAAAACCAGCTATCCTCATTTTGGTACCTACAAATGCATTGCTAGGTGACTCAGTGGCTAGAACACTGGTCTTGGAATCAGGAAGGCTCATCTTCATGAGTTCAAATCTGGTCTAACATTGGCTGCGTGACTCTGGTTAAGTCCTTTAACCTTCTTTGCCTCAGTTTCCTCATCTGTAAAATGAGCTGGAGAAGGAAATGGCCAACCACTCCAGTATCTTTGCCAAGAAAACCCCAAATGGGGTCACCAAGAGTCAGACAGGACTGAAATGACTGAACAACAACCACCTGTAAATGAGGAAGAAATTGTCGAAGTCCCTAATAGTCCCTTTTCTAAGGAAACTTCATGTTATTATTTGCAAGGCACTGTGCTATGTGCTGGGGGAGATAATGAAATGAATGTGAGTCTCCTTACTCTTTCCCAAGCCCAGTGTGACTGGTTACAAGAATAGCATCCTAGTCCTGGGAGAACTTTGTTTCCTCTTTAAAGACTACCATCAAGCAAAGTGATTAGTGGCGTAATCCAAGGGAGGAAATGAAATTTTAACAGCAGAGTCTGAGACTGTCTGAATGTGGGAACAAAACAAAACAAAACAAACTACTGCTCGATTTCAATAAAAGTAAGAATGTTATAGAAATCCCCATTTGATTTTGAAGGGCTGCATTATTCTCCTGAGCTCCATAGGCAAGTAATAGTCAATAGGCATTTATTAAATCCTTTTTATGTTGTTGTTCATTTATATCAGTCGTGTCCTACTCTTTGTGACTCCAATTGGGTTTCCTTGGCAGAGATACTGGAATGGTTTTTCATTTCTTTCTCCAGATCATTTTATAGATGGGGAAACTGAGGCAAACAGAGTTAAAAATGACTTGCCCAGGGTCACCCAACTAGTGAGTGTGTGAGAGTGGATTTAAGCTAAGGTCTTCCTGACTCCAGGCTCAGCTCTCTATCCATTGTGGCACCTAGCTGTCTAGAGTGTGTCGAAAGACCAGGATACATGTATAAGTGCATGTAGTTGTTGCTGTGTTAATATTTTGGGGGATAAAAGAGCTTTTGTTGCTCGGTCATTTCAGTCATGTCCAACTCTTCATGCTCTCATTTGGGGTTTTCTTGGCCAAGATGGAGAAGTGGTTTGCCATTTCCTTCTCCACCTCATCTTACAGATGAGGAACTGAGGCAAAGAGGGTTAAGGGGCTTGCTCAGGGTCCTCCAATTAGTAAGGCTTGAGGTCAGATTTAAACTCAGGTCCTCTTGACTCCAGGCCTGGTACTCTATCCACTGCACCACCTACCTGCCCCCACCACGAACAAAAAGGAAACCCTTATAAATATATTTTTTAAAAATAACCTCTACCCTCAAGGAGTTTACATTCTAATTGGGGAAGACAAGATACAAAAGAGAACTTAAAAGTAGAAGAGTTTAGAAGGGGGGTATGGTATCAGAGTGTGAACAGGGAGATGGTGATAAAATAACAAACAGAGCCCCGATGGAAAGGAAGAATAATTTGGCCCAACCTCGAAAAAGAAAGCCCAGGAAGAAACTCACTAACAGAAGGGGGACACCAGAGCAGAAGAAAGGTCCGGGGTGAGAAGGTCCCAGTCACTGAGGGAAACTGAATTCCAGAATGAAATAAGAAATGACCACACCATCCTTGCCCATACTCCACTGAAGGGAGCAGATCTGAAACAGTTTGAGCTGGGTAATTTACCAGGGAGGATGCCTATCTTGAGGGCTCAGGACCACTAAAGTCTATCTACATAAAAATAAAGTTTGAATCCTTAATCCAGTTACACAGAAAATCAGAGAGTGTGAGAGAGACTGAGATTTCTTCAGGATAGTTGATCACAAGATCTAAAGTAAGAATGAGAAAGAACTAAAAGCTAAAGGTCTCATTTCTTTTTTTAAAATTTGTTTACTTTTAGTTTACAATATCCAATTCCACAGTCTCTTGAGTTCCAAATTTTCTCCTGCTTTCTCTCCTCCCCCCCCTCCCCACCACCCCCATGGTAGCATGCAATCCACTACAGGTTCTACAAATACCTTCACATTAAACATTTGTCAAGTTGTAAAGAATTATAACCAATAGAGGGAACGAGAAAGAAGGAACAAAACAAAACACAAAAGAGAGAGAGCAAGTTGTTTGCTCTAATTTGTATTCAAACTCTGTAGTTCTTTCTCTGGATATGAATATCCCTTTCCATCATGAGTCTTTAGGAGTTGTCTTATAGCTTTGCATTGCTGTGAGGAGTCCAGTCTGTCAAAGTTAGTTGTCACAGATACAATGTGGTTCTCATGGTTCTGCTCCCTTCACTCAGCATCAGTTTATATAAATCTCTCCAGGTTATTATGAAGTCCATCTGCTCCTCATTTCTCGTAACGCAATAGTATTCCATTACATTCATATATCACAATTTGTTTAGCCATACTCTAATTGTTGGGCATCCCCTTGATTTCCGATTTGTTGCCACCACAAAAAGAGCTGCTGTAAATATTTTTGTACATACAGGTCTTCTTCTCACTTGTATGATCTCTTTGGGATACAGCCCTACAAGTGGTATCGCTGGGTCAAAGGGTACATACTTTTTTATAGCCTAAAGTTCTCATTTCTACCAAGTTTAGTGTATATCAAGAATTTTGCAGGGATCTCCATGGCAAGTGAACGGACGAGGACTTGGAGGAGAAGGCAATCTTTCCATTTGCCAAAGTTATCAGAAAGAAAGAGGTGTTCCTTAAGAAGATGGAATAAAGTTCCCCAATTGGCAAATGGTCAAAGGATATGAAGAGGTAGTTTTCAGAAGAAGAAATCAAAGCTATTGACAATCACATTAAAAAATGCTCTAAATCACTACTGATTAGAGAAATGAAAATTAAAGCAACTCTGAGGTACTACTTCATACCTATCAGATTGATTAATATGGCAAAAAAGGAAAATGGTAAATGTGGGAGGAGATGTAGGAAAATAGGGATACTCCATAATTGGTAGAGTTGTGAACTGGTCCAACCATTCTGGAGAACAATTTGGAACTATGCCCAAAGGGCTATAAAACTGTGCATACCCTTTGACCCAACAATACCTCTGCTTGGTCTGTACTTCTAAAGAGATCAGTGAAAGGGGAAAAGACCTATTTATACAAAAATATTTACAGCAGCTCTTTTTGTGGTGGCAAAGAATTGGAAATTGAGGAGATGTCCGTCAATTGAAGAATGTCTGAACAAGCTGTGACATGATTGTAACAGAATACTACTGTGTTATGAGAAATGACAAGCAGGATCATTTCAGAAATACCTGGGAAGGGTTAGATGAAACGATTCAAAATGAAGTGAGCAGAACCAGGAGAACATTGTATACAGTAACAGCAATATTATAACAACATCAACTATGAAGGACTTGGCTACTCTGACCAAGACAGTACTTCAAGACAATTTCAAAGGACCCATGATGAAAAATGCTATCCACCTCCAGAGACAGAACTGATGAACTCTGAAACCCTGAGCACAAATTGAAGCATACTTTTTTTCACTTTCTTATGTTTCTTACTTTTTGTTGGTGATGGGTTTGGGGCTTTTTTGCAACATGGCTAATACAAAATATGTTTTGCATGACTTCACATGTATGATTGTTATCATATTGTTTACCTTCTCAATGAATGGGGGATAGTGGGAGGGAGAGAATTTGGAACTAAAATTTTTTTTAATGGATGTTTTAACAAATAACAGGAAAAAAGAAAATGGAATAAGAGTCTTAAGAGAGAAACAAAGAAGAAAAAAATCCAAAGAGGCAGAAGAAACTCCTGACTGAGGGGAGGAAGTTGGAAAGGGAGTTAGTAGGAGTCAATACCATATTGCTCAAACAGTGAAGGCTGACTTACACTTCTTCTAAGAGATGGATTGTTCAGCATAAGAGAGAGGAAGTTATAGCCTACCCTGGTCATTCCACCTCTGGAGTATTGTGGTGAGTTCTGGGCACCACATTTTAGTAAAGATGCTAATAAGCTCAAGAACTGTTCAGAGGAGGGCAATCAGGATGGTGAAGAACCTGGAGTAGCTAAGTCTTTCACAGTTGATATTGTTATAATATTGCTGTTACTGTATACAGTGTTCTCCTGGTTCTGATCACTTCACCTTGCATCACTTCATATAAGTCTTCCTATATTTTTCTGAAATTATCCTATTCTTTATTCTTATAGTACAATAGAATTTTATTTTAATTATATGCCACCATTTGTTCAGACATTCCCCAACTGATGGACATTCCCTCAATTTCCAATTCTTTGCCACCACAAAAAAGAACTGGGATAAATATTTTTGTACAAATGAAATTCTCCTCTTTCTTTGATCTCTTTGGAATACTACAGATGTAGTAGTGTTATTATTGGGTCAAAGGCTATGACCAGTTTTATAGCTCTTTGAGTATAGTTCCAAATTGTTCTCCAGAATGGTTGGACCAGTTCACAATTCTACCGATGCATTAATGTCCCTGTTTTCCTACATCCCCTCCAGCATTTATCATTTTCCTTTTCTGACAAAGAATGTAGAAATGCCTATTATGCATTGACAAAAATGTATAAACATGGCTTGGGAGAGTGGGGAGATGCATGGTCATGATCTGAGACCTAGTCTTCCTCTGTGGAAAGAAGGACAACCACAGCAGTACCTGCATTATAAGCATACTAGCTGGGGATGGGGAGTGGGGGGAGAGAAGATGGGACAGGCAAGATCTAGGAAAACCATCAAAATTGGGTGCACTTTTCTACAGTCTCCAAGAGTAGCATCAGACTAGAATTATACCTATCTGCTTAAAAGTAACAAAAGAAAAAAAATGAACATTAATGAGCTCTCGTAGTATGCTCTAGGGAAACTGCTAAGCACCAATATTTTAGGGATATAAAAATCCATACTGCTTATAGCTTCCATATTCATAAAGGTATGGTAATATAACATATCATAGTGTTTAAGTGCTAAAACAAATAAAGGTTATTACAGAGAAAGTAGTCTGAACTTGTAAGGAAAAAAACTGGAAAATAGATTGTCAAATTACAGTTTAAAACAAAAGAGAAGAGATTCTAATTTTTCTTTAGTGAACTCTTTAAACTAGGGCATCCAAAAACCAGGGTCACAGACAGAAAAATCTCTCCAAGGCATCCTTATAAATTAGAAGGCCCACAAACCTACCAAGGATAAGCCACTCTCCAACTTCCAGGCTGCTTCCTATTGGAGGGCTGGGTGTCCTGGAGGCAGCTGATTCCTACTCCCCTCAGGGCACTAGGTGTAAACTTGTCATACATGAATACCAGTTTATTACCTGTTGATTATCAGTTATATTTAATAAGCTTATAGAAAAGATACTTACTAAATAAATATGTGAGGGACAGTTGTTAGAGAAATATCACACACATACACACACACACACACACACACACACACACACACACACACCTGAATCAGAGGTACAATCAACTTCCATTCATGCACAAGGTCCCTAGGGAGGCCAAAGGGAGCTTCCAGAACTCCTTTCCTCTCTTTGTGGATTCTTCAGGAAGTTCATCTTAGGTATAACTCTTTACTGTCCTCCAAAGATCTGTGTCCCTGTAGCATCCTGAATCCATCTCTTCTTCATCCTTGGTGCATCTAGCTTGTCTCCTGTGTGTTTCTCAGCTGTAAGTTGGAGCTGGGATCCTACTGATCTAGTCTCTCTGATGACATGGTCATTGGTGGGAGATAGAGGAAAGTGCAAAACTCCCTCTGGGCTCCCTCCCTCTATATGGATGCCTACTGGTCCAAGCACAAAATCCTCATCCATACTGAACTTCAAACTTCTCAAAGCTTAACTTGAATCATTGCTGAACTGAGGAACGGCTGAAGTTTCTCCACTATTTAAAGCCATAGAGTCCTAGTCAACCTGTTTGCTTGTCTAATAACACTAGTCTCTTCTTGGTTCAATTAAAGAAACACATACCTCATAAAGGACCCAAGCTATAAAACATTCCATTTACACATCTAAAACTTCAGTGAGTCTTTACATTGATTATAGTATATCAGCTGAGGTAGGAGTGTAGAACCCCATTCTCTGCATTATCATTCTATTCTCCTACTTTCCTGACTATTTTTTTTCACAATTTCTTTTACTGGTTCATTATTTTCCCCTCATTTTTTAATTGGGGGGGGGTCTCCAAGGCTCTGTTCTAGGTCTTCTTCTTTATTCTCTCTCTCTCTTTCTCTCTTTCTCCCCCCCTCCCTGTCTCCTTCCCTCTTCTCTCATTCCCTCTACACCCACTCCTCTAATCATATTTGCTCCCATCGGTTCAGTGATAAGAAATGACTCCCAAATCTATGTTTTTGGTCCTGATCTCTTTCCTTGTCTTAGCCTGTCGATCAGATCCCTCCATAATGTGGCTCTAACCTAATTTGTCCAGCCTTATTTCACTCCTTTTTGTGCAATCTACATTTCTTCCAAACCTATCAGTTATTCCCGAAATTCAACATGCTACCTCCTGTCTTGGTGTATCTAGGCCATTCCCATGCTTGGAATGGATTCCCTCTTCACCGTTTCTTTTCAATATGTTTCTCTTCTTGAAGACTTGCTTCAGGTGTTTTCTCTTTGACCAAATCTTCTATGATCCTGCCAGATAGAAAGTGTTTTCTCTTCTCCAATTTTCCTAAAGCATTTTGTCTGGATAACTCTTTAGCCCTCTGTCTATCTCTATATTAGATTATATTCAGTTCTGTGAAAGTTGTAGCCTAGAACCTCCAATAAATGTGATTCCTTGATGGTAGGAGCTGTCATTTAAAAATACTTTTATCCTTGACACTTAGCAAAATGTATTAAGCATAATAGTAATTACTTAATAAATGTTTGTTGAGTTGTTGAATTGAAATAATACATGAGTTACAAAATAACATGCATTGTGAAGTCTTAGATAGGGGTTATTAGCCTAAGGTTCACAGACTCCCAAAAGGGGTCCATGAGCTGGAATTACATCTTTATTTCAACATAATTGGTTTCCTTTGTAATTAATCCTACGTATTTTATTTTTTTAAGACCTTATTCTGGAAGACCTTATCCTGTCTATCCCAGATAGACAAAGGGGTCCATGATAAAAAAAAGTTTGAAACTTCTACCTTACATGAAAGATCTTAAATGGACAAGAGTCTAATCAAAGGGTCAACAGGGCAACAAGTTCTTGAAGCCTGGGAAAATATCTGAGATCAGTTTGACTGGAGTCTAATAATGTGCCTTCTCTACAGTTGCTGGTTAATAAATTTTTAATAAATTAATAAATAAAAGTTCTTTTCCCTGTGTGCAGAAAGAAGGAAAAAATGAGTCTTTGGCCTCCTTCTACCTTCTTGTCATAAATGACTCAGCATCATAATTTCTGGGATATGTGACTAGAGGACCAGATTCTGAAGTGGGAAAGAAACAATCATTTATTAAGTGTCTACAATATGCCAAGCACTTTACAGATATTATCACATTTTATCCTCATAACAACCCTTGGGAAGTAAGTGCTATTTTTTGTCCCCACTGTACAATGAAGGAAACGGAGGCAGATGACAATTAAGTGAAATGCCCAAGGTCACACAGCAAGTAAGAATCTGAGATTAGATTTGAACTCTGGTCTTCCTGACTCCAAGCCCTGGAAAGGCACACTCCTATAGGCTGTCTGCCATGTGGGGTTTTGCAAAGTCCAGAAGGAAATTTCTATCTCTGTATCTTCCTTTAATTTCAGCTTCTGGTCAGACAGGAGGAGAAGCTCTGGTGCTTCCTGATCTAACTTTTCAGGCACATCAGGGGAAAAAATGAGATGACATAGCATTTCACACATTTTCTTATAATAGTTTGAAGCCCTTAACAAAACAAATCCCATGGTCTGGATAATTTGGCTCCTAGACACTTCTCAAAGGACAGTTAGGCTTGATTGACTGTTCATGGATTAGCTGGGGAAAGAAGGAGGGGGTTAGAGAACAAAGAGACTACTCTCCACATGGAGTCAGCATGAGTCCTGTCTCCCTTCCAATTATACCTGGCTTGATGAGAACCCATTATGCAACCATGTTAGAATAGAAAAGAATAAATAGAATATTGGATTTGGAGTCACAAAGAGCAGCCTGTGATGTTTACTAATTGCTTGATCATAAGTGATTCACTAGAACACATTTTGCCTCAGTTTTCTCATCTGTAAAATGGTATAATAATACCTGTAGTACCTACCTTACAAGATTGTTGCGAATCTCAAATGAGATAACATATGTAGAGCTTTTTTGCAAACTTTAGAGTGCCATGGAAATGTCAGTTACTAGTAATATTACTACTAGCACTCACACTAGTGCTGTAACAATTCAAGTTAAGGTAAATTGAGGCACAAAATTCTAAGCATGATCAATTTATTAGTAAAACACAAATTTATCAGTAAGTAGGATCTCAACTTCCTTAGCAAAGCTAAGACTCCAAATGAGGGGGACAGTTCTCTTTTATAGTTTATATTTGTAGTAACAAAGAACAGGACTTCACAGGAGGGGAATGAGTTATTATTGGTTAAAAGAGTTCAGCACCATGAATGATGAAATCAGTATGATTGGTTACAGAGCTGAGGCATGGGGGACAATACGATTGATTGGAATAGGGAATGAGGGGCTAGCAACATTCCTTCTTCCCTTGAGAAATATTCATGGTTTGAGTCCACCTGCAAGGTGAGAGATAATGGAGCAAACTTCTTTGGATAGCAAACTAGACATCCTTTAAAGATAGTTTGGTGATATAAAGATACTAGACCAGACTCCCTGGTGTCCATCCACATCCCTCAAGGATAACAGATTTCCTTGAGGCAAGAAAAGAAAAATGATTAGCCAGAGAACTGGTTTAATCTAAACTGGCTTTTCTAAACTTAACTCATTATAAGCCAGCTGAAACTTTGAACTAAATTCCGAGACAAAGAACCAAGACTTAGGGAGTAATAGGACAAAATTAATTGATTGTAAATAAGATCAATTAGAAAAAGACAGAATTAATCTGATCACTTCAGTACTAATAGTAATACAGGAGACATACTCTCTCAAAGATCTTTAAATAGTAGTAGTATAAATAATATTGGTAATAGTAGCGCTACTAGTACTAATACTGCTGCTGTGACTACTACTACTACTACTACTACTACTACTACTACTCTACTATTACTACTACTACTACTACTACTACTACTACTACTACCACCGCTACCACCACCACCACTACTACAGCTATCTAAAGATCCTTTAAGGAAAGAGTGTGTCTTTCCACAGCCATCATCCCAGAGAAAGAAAACAAGGTTAGACTTGGAGTTAGAAGACCTGGGTTCAAATTCTAGCTCTACTATTTACTAGATGTACAACCCTGGAAAAATTTTGCCTAGTTACTTCATCCATAAACTAGGAGTGATAATACTTACAGAAACTATCTCACAGGTGATTGTAATCTACAAGGTTTATTGCATACATGCAGAAGGACCCTGAGCCCCCAAATTGGTATAGGATTCTCTCCTTATTGATGGAGATCAATGCCCCTTGACTACATGAAGGACCAGGAAGAGTTGTTGAGAGTAGGAGAGAAAAGAGCTCTTGGATGCTTCTAGCTTCCAGCTTTAAGAGAGAAGATGAGCTATGCCAATCTCTCTTCAGGTTGCTTAAGAGAGAGAAAGACTCTGGGTAGAAGCTAACATTAAAGGAACTGGCAGTATCTTCCATGTCCCTATCTACACTAGAGACTTAGAGAATTTTACCTTTGGGTAAGATCTGGTTCTCTCTCTCTTGAATTGAGATATCTTGCTCCCAATAGGAGAGCTCCTTCCATCTGTATTGTCTGGTCTACACTATACATATGTATACTTTCTCTGATTTCTGTTTTGCTATTGATTTGGATAAATAATTTTTATTACTTATTATGTATGTTCATTGTGGAACTGGAATTGGGTGGAAAGGGAATAATGCCACTCATTCCCAATTTTCAACCAATCATATTGTCCCCCATGTCTCAGCTTTTGTAACCAATCATAAAGTTTGGGGCTCCCTTTCCTGTTAAGGAACAGTGATCAGGATTTTAGTTTGAACCTTAAAGTTACTTCCCCTAGACTAACAATATTTTAAGGAGGAGATAGGTAAACTTCTAGCCTGGTACCTCTTCTTTCTCCCAAGAGCAGAGTAGTTAGCCTCTGGCCCCAACCTCCTACTTCCCCTCCTGGCTTTTCCCTCCCCCTTGGAGAAGCGTGGGAGAAGAGGTGCTAGAAATGTCATTTCTTGCCTCCCTCCACACTGAGACAAACATGTCACACACATGCATGTACATACATAAGATGCATAAATGTGAATTATCATTATTTCTAGACATATTCTACACCAAGGAAGACAAGAAAGATAAGATCATAGATTTTAGAGCTAGAAAATGGCCTCAAAAGTCACAAAATCTAACCTCCTTGCCTAGAGTCACACAGCTGGGACACATCTAAGGTGGGATTTGAACCCAGACCTTCTTGATTCTTAAGTCCAGCATTCTATCCACTACACCACAGTGACGACATGAAAATACTCTATCCTCGCACCCTAAATATAATTGCTTCCAGAGCATCACAGTAGTGGTCTGCCACTTGTCAAGATGAAAGTCAGAGATGAAAATTGTCCATCCAACTTGTATCTCCATTCTTAATGCCTAGGGAGGAGGCATTAAATTCACTCGTTTCTTATGTACCTCACAGAAGATACTTTCTCTGGCCAAAGGAAAACCTGGCAGGAGCTGAATCAAAGGGACTTTGCATCATTCTTCACCTTTCCAAACAGGAAAGCCCAAGGCCTGTTTTGAGTCATAAAGACACCTCTAAATGGCATGTGTGTTATTCTAGGTTGGAGCAGAAGGAAGGAATTGGGAAGGGCAAGAAATATGTCACTTCTCTACCAGTCTGATCCTACTGGTTGGCAGGTTTCTCAAAATACACACACACACACACACACACACACACACACACACACACACACACACACACACACACACACACACACACCCTTCACAGTTGTTTCCAACAAAGTAACACTTTTTCTTCTATCAGTAGAGTTTTAAGAAGTTTAGGGAGTGAATTTTCAGTGTGTCTGTAATTTACATTTTGGGAAGGAATTTTCATGTGTTCCTTGGCTATCCTGTACCTTGAAAGTCCATGTTAATGGTCTGGTTTTTTTTTTATTGATTTCATGGAGTCCCTGGATAGTTTAGCTACTTCCTTTCCTATAGTCCTGCTCTAAATCTACTTAAACTCACTATCCCAGGTTTGAAATGAGTGTGTCTGAAAAAAGGATGTTTCCATGACTTAGGTCTTACCTGGTGGGTAATCCTCAACTAGAGAGTTCCCAAAGTGGAATGTTCCCAGGAGATTGCTCCTGCATTCAAGAGTTAAGTACTGGCTGCCTAGAGTGAGAATCCTTTCTCAGAAAGAGGACAATCAATAAAGGCTCCCTCTGCAGCTGACATCCTGAAGCTAGGCTATGGCAGGGGCAAGAGATCTGGATAGTAATAACCCCACCTATTGCTCTGAGTGGTTCAGATGGTGCAGGTCCAAGGTGGATGGGGAGCTTTGTTTGATCATTCCTCAAGTTATCATTATCCTACGAGGAGCAGGGGATAGATTCCTTTTTTTAAAAGTGCTTAATTAAATGCTTTATTCATTCAATGATATTACAAATAAATTCTATTATTCCAAAATCAGCAGTACTTCTATACAATAAATTCCAAAATTCATAATGCAAAAAAGGTACAAACTTCATACTAACATAAAACAACCTCATAGATTT
Organism: Pseudochirops cupreus; assembly: GCA_028627135.1. Taxonomy (NCBI): domain Eukaryota; kingdom Metazoa; phylum Chordata; class Mammalia; order Diprotodontia; family Pseudocheiridae; genus Pseudochirops; species Pseudochirops cupreus. The sequence continues at coordinate 77,595,543 of CM053581.1, forward strand.
AAACATAAATGTAAAACTTATTGCCAGTCAGATAACATTAATCTGATTGAATGAATCTCTAAATCATCTATATGGAAAAACTATTCCAAAAAGGGATGGATTCTCATAGGTTCTTTGAGTACTTTATGTTTCCTGTATTCTTCCTCCTCCTCCTCCTTCTCCTCCTCCTTCTTCTCCTCCTCCCATCTAGCAGTAGTTTGCCCTGTGGGGCAGCTTAGTATCAGCATAAGCAATACAGTGTCAGCCAGGAAGTGTCTGCGGCAGGATCTGAACTCAGTTCTTCCTCAGTTCAGCTGCAGCATTCAGCATGTGTCACATCAATAGCTTATCATCTTCCAGGATTTGATTGTTTGTCTTAGAGGAAATTTGCTGGCTCCTCTCTGCCTCTTGCTATTGTGGCTCAGAGGAATGTCTGATGGATAACTCTACTCCCCAATAACACAATCATAAGTCTTCAGGAAGACACATAGCTACTCATCAAGAAAATAATTAATGATAGTTCATATTTTTATTGCACTTTAAAGTTTACAAACTGCCTGTGAAGAAAGTAGCCCAAGAGTGATTATACCCATCTTACAGATCAGGAAACTGAGATTCAGAAAGGTTAAGTGCCCAGGGTCACACAGCTAGTAAAGGTCAGGGACTGGACATCCAGATCTTCTGATTCTAAGACCAGATCTCTTCCTGCTATAACCTGCTGCCTCCTTTGGGTATCCTACAGATCTAATCAAAAGAATATTTATTAGACCTTGGGGGTGAGAGGGAAGAAGGAAGGGAAGAGAAATCCCTTCTTGAGGAGTCCTCATAATTCAAGACTCTTAGTGATTCCAGAGAGTGACATTAATCTTTGAGATTAATGGTTGTTAATTCAAGAGCATTTGTTTTGTTTTGTTTTTAACAAAACTTTCTTCTGTAACATCATGAACCTGTATGCCTGAAAGTTAGTCTCAGTATACTGTTGATGCTATGCAAATATGCTTTCTCTAGTTCCCTAGGTCAAGACCACACATTAAAGAAGTTGGAAATCCCTCAAAATATATCTGTACACTTTGAATCATAGGACTCTGTGACAGAGAGGTTGCAGCAAAAATAATAACACCAGAAACAATATCCTGCATTTGACACTGCCTTCTCTTGGATCTACCATTCCTTGGATTCCTTTCCTGGATCTTCATCCATATCACACTCACTCAATATGAGTGTACCTCAAGGCACTGTCCTAGGATCTCTTCTACATTCACTTGTTGATCTCATCAGTACCAGTTGGCATCATGTCTATTCAGATGACTCCCAGAGTTATATATCCAGCTGCAGACTTTCTCCTGAGGTCCACTCCTATATTACAATTGCCTACTAGACATTTCAAACAGGATGTCCCATGGGCATCTTAAACTCAAAATGTCTAAAACAGAGCTTGCTATTCCCCCCCCAAAAAACTCACCCATCTTCCAAACTTCCCTATTACTGGTCAAAGGCAACACCATCTTTCTAGTCATCTCAACCAGGAACCTCCCCCCCACCCAGTGCCATCCTTGATTCCTCACCATACATATCAATCAGTTCCACAACATCTCTTATATGTCCCCTTCTTGATATTCACACAATCATCACCGTTATCCAGCTCCTCATCTCTTGCTTGAACTACTGCAATGCCCTCCTAATATTTCTCTTTGCTTCAATGCCCTCTCCACTCCAATCCATCTTCCATACAGCTGCTAAAGTGATTCTCCAGAGCAAAAGTCTAAGCAAGTCACACCTACACTATAAACTCCAGAGGTTCCCTATTACCTACAGGATCCCATATAAATTCTCCTGGTAAACATGTAAGGCTATTCACAGCTTGGCCCCTTCCTACGTCTCCAGTCTTTTTAGACCTTACTCTCCTCCATACACTCTTACAGAACAGCCATATGGGTCTACTTGATGTTCCTTATACACAGTGCTCCCTCTCCCAAGTCCTTATCCGTTTGCACTGGCTGTCCCTTCATGCCTGAAATGCTCTCCCTCCTTCCACCTATTAGAATCCCTGACTTCCTTCAAGATTGAGCTCCAACATTACTTTCAGCAGGAGGCCTTTCCCAGTTCACTCAATTGCTAGTGCCTTCTCCTTTAAGGAGACCTAGAGATTCTACTATGAAGCTTTTACTCTGAAGGAGGCCACTGATTAAAGTCTCTATATGCACAAAATATTTTTAACAGCACTTTCTGATAGCAAAGAATTGGAAACAAAGTAGATGTCCATAGATTGGGGAATGACTAATCAAACTGTGATATGTGAATGTGACGAAATGGAATACTACTGTACTGTGAGAAATGTTGAATATGATAAATGCAGAGAAACATGGAAAGATCCACATGAACAGATAAAGACTAAAGCAGAGGCAAGAAAACCATGTATTCAATGATTACAACAGTGTAAAAGGAGAGAACAAACACAACAAAATCCAGAGTGAGTGTTGCAAAATTACAAAGAACAAACATGACTCCAAATATGAGATGTAAGATGATGCCCCCACCCCACACTTTGCAGAGCTGGGAGGTTCATGAGCGTGGCACACAGCACATATTTTAAGACTTTTTAGTATTGGTAAGTTATATTTTCTGTCTCTATGCCTCTGTCTCTCTGTCTTTGTCTCTATCTCTGTCTCTGTCCCTCTAGTGTTTAAACAATGTTATTTATCATACAGAATGGCTCACTAGGAGGGAGAAGAGTACTAGAGGAAAGTATGGTGATGTTTAAAAAAATTCAATAAAAATCTATTTTTTTAAAAAAAGAGATGATTGGTAATTTTGGAGAGACCAGTTTTAGTTGATTGATGATGTCAGATGCCAAACTGAAGAGGGTTTAGAAGGGAATGAGAAAAGAGCAGATTGGAGGGGCATCAAGGATCTACAGGATGACCAGGAAGGAAGGGCATGGCCTGACTACTCTTGGTGTGAAAAGAGGCTGTCTTCTCTACTGGCTCTGTGAAAACTAGCTGAAACCACGTACAGAAGGAATGGAGAATGAGAATTTTAATGGTAAAGGGAACAGAAGTAGGGATAGGGCTGGGAGGTAGAAGCCAAACTTGGATGATAGGTTTGGGGGCAACACAGGGCACTCTACACTATGCCCTTGGGCATAATTCCCCTGAATTCACTTTCTTCATTGTAAAATAAAGGGAGTATGTTAGGCTCTCTCTTTCTAATTCTGACATTCATGAATTCTAAGACAGAGAAGAGAGATGTAAAGAGAGTTGCTGAGATATCAGATATTCAAACAAACATTGTTCTAGAAATTCCCCTGCAGCCCTGGGTGATGGTCCTGAGTCCAACAAATCCCAGAGCAGTGCTGTGTCTTTCCTGAATCCTTCCTCCTCTTTCCTGTCCCTGAATCCAAAAAGGAAGCCAAGTCTTCTCGACTGTCACTATAAATAGCATCCCAAGGTAAGAGCTGTTAGAGACCCACAGGTGCAGTCACCAGGTGGTGGGATCAGTCTCTTTAACTCTTCCTCGCAATCTTGAGCAGGCAGCAGCTGTCTTTTGCAAGAAGGCATCTAACTAAATTTTGGATAGATTTCCTGGATGGGGATGGTAAATCCCTGCTGTTCAACCATAGATGGTAACTACAGGCAAAGACAGGCAGCTGCTCCGAGAGCCTCAGGCCCCCCTATCTGGGCCAGAACATTTTTTCTTTATCCTAATCCAGCCCTTTGCTGCTTTTGGTCTTTATTTTAGCCGCTCATCTACACAAAGTTCTGGAATATTTGCTCTTCCCCTTGCCTTTTTTTGCATTCTATTAACCAGGGGAAATAATGTGTCCCTAAGCTGAGACCACTTATGGAAGCAATTGGAATGAAGATTCAGTAGATTTAGGAAAGTTAAGATCATTGGTCAGTTTCTCCTGCCCCTTTCACTTCCTTCATTTGGCTCTAAAGGAGTAATCATGTGATCATCCAAGTGTCTGCAGGAGGGAGGAGAAAAGGAATCCCACCCATCAGATAGGCACCTATGTGGCCCAGTGGACAGAGTTCTGGACTTGGAGTCAAGAAAACTTGGGTTCCAATGCTGTCCCAGATACTTACTAGGTGTGTGATCTTGGACAAGTCAGTTAACTGTTATCTGCCTCAGTTCCATCTTCTATAAAGTGGGAACAGTAATAGCACCTATCTCCCAGGGTAAAATAGATGTAAAGCAAGGAAAATAGATGAAAAGCAGTTTGTAAAAATTAAATTGCTATATCAGCATTTGTTATTATTATGTACAAAACAGATTCTTCAGAGCCAGCTGGAGATAAGGAATAGGAGAGATGCTAGAGGTCTCCAAATCTGCATCGAGACTGGTGGACTGATGTAGTTGTTCTCTGGATTGATTGCCTGTGATTCAGTTTCCAGAATTTCCCTTTTATCACAGGAAATGACGTTTTCTCTTTATATAGTCTTCCAAGATGGTGACAGGTGGGAACCAAGGTGTTACCTACTATTTCTACTTCTAGTTCTATTTTTTTTTATCTTGAGCATAGTAATTGATCAAGGGAGATGAGAATATGGGACTTGAATAGTACCCTGATTTACTCAAAGTTCCAAGGGAGACATGGCGGGTCTATCTATGATGCCGGGTGCCTGGTGCCATCTGGGTACAGCTTGACACAATCTAGAAGGTCATTATTAGAAAAAGAAGTGGAGATCTCAGCTGGTTTTAGGAGTGAAAGCAAGGGACAATGAATACTTATAGGATGGGGATGGCTAGGTGGCACAGTGAATAGAGCAATGACCCTGGAGTCAGGAGGACCTGAGTTCAAATCCAGCCTCAGACACTTAACACAAAACTAGCCGTGTGACCTTGGGCAAGTCACCTAACCCCAACAGCCCTACCTTCCCCCCTCCAAAAAAAAAAGCAAAAAATATACTTATAGGATATTAACCAACTTTGGAAGAGTTCAGGATAAGTGTCAGGAGAATGACTTTGAATTATTCTCTTAAGTGAGGATGAAAAGGTGCTATGGTGCTTATACATTGTTTTTTCTTCCTAGAATACTGTATGTGAAATTCTCACTCAGATCCCAAAGCAGAGAGGGAATAAACTTCCAATACATGAAGAGAAAAGATTTTATTTATTAATATAGCTTTGTATTAAGGGATGCATATATATATATATATATACATACATATATATATATATATACACACACACATATACACACACATATAGTGGACATGTAGGTAGTACAGTGGATAGAGTGCCAGGCCTGAAGTTTGGAGGACCTGAGTTCAAATGTGACCTCAGATGCAAGTCATTTAACTTTGCCTCAGTTTCCTCAATTGTCAAATGAGCTGGAGAAGGAAATGGCAAACTACTCCAGTATCTTTGCCAAGAAAACCTGAAATGGGGTCATGAAGAGTTGGACACTACTGGAATGACTGAAGAGCAGCAACATGTCTCTATTCTATAGCAAGGAATACAAAATTCTAAGAAGCAAAATCCTAGCCTTATATTTATTATAAAAAGGGAGATCAGACCTTAGGAAAAGTATTACAGCAGTTAAACATTTATTGGCCCTACTATATTCCACCAGGATATGCAAGATGATGGGTTTAAGCTGAAGGAGGCAAAGGAGAAGGACCTTCTGGAAAAGAGTGTTGGCACCTAAAGGAGGAGAAAGAAACAGAAAGTTGCTGTTGTGGTTGTTGCTGGTGGTGATGGTGATGGTGGTGTTTGTGGTGATGATGGTGGTGGTGGTAGTGGTGGTGGTGGTGGTGGTGGTGGTGGTGGTGGAGGTGATGGTGGTGCTGGTGGTGGTGATGGTGGTGGTGGTGGTGATGGTGGTGGTGGTGGTGGTGACGGAGGTGGTGGTGGTGGTGGTGGTGTGTGTGTATATTTAAGCCTTACTTTAAACTGAGAGGGTGGGATCAAACGTGTGGCGGATGCCATATAGACTCCTCCTAGTTTTGTCTGAGACTGAGGGTTAGAATAGTTGTGCAATTAAGTTGAGTAGCAGGTGAAAGTAGAAAGAGATGGAGCCTGGCAGGGAACAGTGGGTCAGGACAGAGTGTAGTAGGGAGGACTTTTGTTCAGGAAGCCTCATGCTCAAGACTCTAAATGCCTATGGGCATTGACAGACATCTTTGGGGCCACTGTTGCTCATTCTAGTCTCCCAGAGTGGTTTGTCAGGCACTGCTAGGCTAAAGACACTGGCTGGCAACCTCCACCAGTCCCTGCCCTTTACTTGCCTTTGTGCTTTGTCTTTGGTTCATTGCTCTGGGGTTGCCAGTCTCCTTAACAGGAGGCTGCCTAGTGCTCCAGTTAAACCCCCACCTCAGATTCTTGAGCAAAAATTCTATTTTTGGCTCTAATGAAGAGGTTCTCCTCAGCCAGCTTGGGGGGCAAAAGTTAAAAAAGGGCCCCTGAATCAGTCACCATGTAGGAAATTTTATTTCCATATTAGAAAGGAAATACTTACTAAGCAGTAAAGAATCATAGAACAATTCCAATCTGTTGAGAGAATATTTAAGTCTCTTTGGGATCTCTGTAGCAGAGCTTCTCATTAGCTATTTATGACTCATCTCCACTGTGCTTCCCGATCAGTGACAAGTGATCTCTTTTCTCCCCAGCGCTTTCTGTCTCTGCAGGATCACTGGGGATCCACTGTGCTGAATGGACTAGGAATGGTCCTGCTATCCACCATCTGCTGCACTAAGTTTCCCCAGAGATCTGTTCAAAGAGAAGCTAAAACCAATAATAATACAGTTGTCTTCTTAGACAGTGAGCCTGCCTTGAATTGTTGTTTCTTTGCCTGGCAAATTGAACAAAGCAATTTTGAAGGAAACCTGAAAGTCCTTGTGAACTCAAAGCCAGCCCGGAGCAGACCGTGAGCAGCCAGGTACCTGCCCCACTCTCCTTTGGTTCCCTTCACTGACCACTGTCCCCAGTTTTGATTTTGAAAATATGGTTACTGTGAAATATACTCTTCATCGGTCACACTCTGCCCTTAACAGCACAGGCCCTAGAGAATAAAACTCTCCAGTGGTGGATTTTCAGACATCACAGAGTCTAGTAAGGAAGATGCTATGGATTAAGGAGGATTTTCTCAGCCTCTCAAAACAGACCATGTAGGTGTACACCTACTTCACCTATGCATAAGATTGTCCCTGGCTCAGAACAGTTCACAAAATACTATCCAAGGTATGGTGTGGATGATGCCATATAGACTCCTCTTAGCTTTGTCTGAGACTGAGGAATAGAATAGTTGTGCAATTAAGTCAAGAGTAGCAAGGAAAAGTAGAAAGAGGCGGAGCCTGGCAGGGAGCTGTGGGTCAGGACAGAGTATAGTAGGGTAAGCACTTTATAATTCAAAACTTCCATATATTTATTATTGTTACAAAACATCCATCTCCACATTTTACAGATGAGGAAAGTGAGGTTCAGAGGAGTTAAATGAGGACGGGGGAAGTTCCACACACCAATGGAAACACAAACTTGAAACAAACATAAGTCTTCTGCAAGTTAAATGACTCCAGCTTCTTAAATACATCCCCATATGAATCACCATTTTGACAGCAGTCCAGTTTGTCAAAGTCCTCCATAAAGTGTGGCACCCAGACATGAGCCCAATGGCCTGAGATGGTCTGAGAAAGGCGGAGTGCAGCCAGATGGCCCCTCCACTTGTTCAGGATACCATGCCTTTCCTAATGCACCTTTCAATCACATTAGCATTTTTGGCTGCTATATGAAACTATTAATTCACATTGTGCTTGTATTTCACTAAAACCCAGGTCTAAAGAGACGCACCTCCTCCATCTTGTACTTGGGTGGTTAGTTGGTTTTTTTTTTAACTCAAGTATCCAACTTTACATTTATTATTATTAAACACAATTTTGTGCCCTGTTGTTCTGCCATATTCAATAAGTCATCACTGATCATTTATTAAGCAACTACTATCTATCAGATGCTGTACTAAACACTAGGGACTCAAAGAAAGGTCAAAGAAACCTGTCCCTGACTTCAAGGATTTCATAGTATAACAATCTAACAATGACGAGTGGGTCTAGCGGCTAAGTTGAAGGAAGCAGAGGAGAAGAAGGGCCTTCCAGAAAAGTGTTGGTGCCCAAAAGAGGAGAAAGAAACGGAAGGTTGGTGGTGGTGGTGGTGGTGGTGGTGGTGGTAGTGTGTGTGTGTGTGTGTGTGTGTGTGTGTGTGTGTGTGTGTGTGTGTGTGTGTGTGTTTAAACCTGACCTTGCACTGACAGGGTGGGCCCAAAGGTGTGGAGGATGCCATATAGACTCCTCTTGGCTTTGTCTGAGAGGCAAAGGGATGGAATAGCAACAAGCTTTTCTTAAACACCTATCATGCTGAAATACCAGGCACTGAGAAGGCATGATGTATTTGGATACTGATTGCATCCTCCTACACTCCAGCCATCTCTCCCAGCTTCAGGACATCTGCAAATTTGATGGACACACCTTCTGAAACTTCGTCTGGACCATCACTTAACACTATTCAACAGTACTCTCAGCCTCAGTTTCCTCATTTGTAAAGTGGAGATGACAATAATAATGGCACCTACCTTTCAGTGGTTTTCTGAGGATTGAGTGAAATAATAAATGTGAACCATTTTGTAAACCTTAAAGCTCGATATAAATGTTAATGTAAGTGACTCAGTGGATAGAGCACTGGGCCTGGAGTCGGGAAGACCTGAGTTCAAATCCAGCCTCACACAATTTCTAGCTGTGTGTCCCTGGGGATGTCACTTAAGTTTTTTTTGCTTTAATCCATTGGAGAAGGAAATAGTAAACCACTCCAGCCTCATTTCCAAGAAAACCCCAGGAATCTGAAGAGCTAGATAATCCCACAACTGAATAACAACAACAAAGTGTATCTAATCCACCTAAGACAAGCAGCTGGAGGGGAGGCAGGAGTAAATATTTCTCTGGAAACTTGCTCACTCTTTTCCAAGGGACACTGTGGTTTCTACTTTGAGTAAGCAGGACAAGAAGCTATAAGGACGGCTGGCCACTCTCTTCTCTTCTGAGAGGAGTATCAGACTAGAATTATAGCTATCTTCCCCTCCTAAATATTGCTGATCTGAGGGGGGTGATTTTCTAAGTGTGAAAAGCAATGACTTGACTCCTTCCCACCAAAAAGGGGAATTATTTACACAAAAGTTCATCACAAATAGTGAATAAACTCATTTACCCAAACTGATAGCAAACAGAAATCTTGGAAAGTTCTATAGATTAAATATACCAGAAAATACACAAGAATAAATTAACTTTTTAGATGGGAGTAAGATGACATCTTTCTCAACCAAGAGAGTCCCTGATCTCACCCATGGGGAAATTCTTTAAAATTTCTAAATGGAAAAGCTGGAAATCTGAGTCATGTTGAGTCTCTGACTTTACCTGTCTGCCTTCCAAAGTCTGTCTGTCTGTCTCTGTCTTTCTCTTTTTTTTTTCTCTCTCTCTCTCTCTCTCTTTCAATGTGTCTGAATTTGGTACCCAAGACCATCTGGAACCATGCATTTCCTCTCTGAAAACAGAAATGAAGAGTGTTTCTCTTCTCCAAAACGTTCACATCAATTTTACCCCCCACAAAGGCATACAGCATTGAGTCACCAATTAGGAGAGTCTTATGCAAAATTCTTCAGGTTTAACTGGAAGCCAGGTTACACAAGCTATCATTATTATTCACGTTTAATCACTAAACTGATTCCAAGTCCACCTAACTATGCTATCATCTACTCCAAAATGACATGATGCCCTTTTGTCATGCTTTGTTGGAATCCTGGCATTCTATCTCTGAAGGTTTCCCCTCACCTATCAGTTTAGTAACACACACCCCCCCACACACACTGAACATGAGTTTAATCAAATTGTAGTCCCTTTTTCTGGATGAAGTCAAGATGGCTCTTTGGGATCACCACTTTCCTTTCTAACTGCTCACAAAGTATCCCTCTAGTAATACTTTTTAGAATTTTTCTATTAAATCAAGCTAATAAGCCTATAGTCTGCAGATTTCACTTAATTCTTTTTTTTTTTTAAATCAAGGCATTTGTCCATTTCCCATCTATTTTTCATGAATCTTAAAATGAGAGTTCCTCTCCATCTCAGAATAGGATTTCTCCTTAAAGCCTTTCTCTTTTCTCTTTAGTTGGTGGATGTGGGGGGTCTGAACCAGAGTGGGGGTGATTCTAGGACAAGAATTGAATTCCTGTAGACTTCCCTTATGGCCTGAGGGTTTGTCACCTGCTTGATACAGTCACTGAGTCAGCTGAGGACTCTGGTGTAAATAATTCATCTATATATAACTGGCTCTCTCCAAGTTGGAGTTAGTCATAATTAGTCAGACTTATGATCCAAGGGTGATGATTTTCACTTAGAAGGCGTGAAACTGAGAAAGGGAGCAATGAAGATTGCTAGTGTAAATCACAGACTACGGGAATCATCCCTCCAGACACTTGAAAAGTGAAACATCCCTAAGCAAGAAAGGTTATAACCTTCATCACAGGCAAGCAGCTTGGGAAAGAATTTCTAACTCAAATGTCAAAATTTGGATTGAAGAAGACTAAATAATCCTATAGTTGTAACATCTATGACCAGAACTAAAATGCATCTTACTAAAATAACCATGATCCTTCCATTCAAGTCAATTGGCATGCATTGAGCACCTACTGGGTACCCAGCCCTGTGGTAGATATCATGTGGGGATGTGGGAAAAAATGAGGCATGGTCCCCCACCTCAGGGAGCTTGTAGTCAGTCTGTCAGATAATTGATTAAATGTTTATTTATATATGCCAAGCACTGTGCTGAGACCAAAGATGTGAAAAAAAACCAACACCCAAATACAACCAAAGAACCCAACTGCACACAGTCTCTTCTCTCAATGACTGTACATTCTAATAGGAGAGATAGCATGTAAACACCTAGGTACACACAAGAAATAGATATACAGAATAGATGAAGGGAAACTGAAAGGGGGGCTAGCAGTTGAGAAACCAGGAGGTGACTCTCAGTCACAAGGTAGTGAAGGTTTTACTCCACTCCCCTGACCTAGAATGGAAAAGAATAAACACAGAAACCAGGCCACAAGGCACAGTTCTTTGGTCACATGACCTCCAAGGAGAGATGACCCCAAGGCTTTCATGGGTAAAAGAGTCACAAAACCAGGAACAGATTCATGAGAGGAACTGATGCCAATGAGAGATGGCAGAAGCCAGCGAGGCCTTCCAAATGTATCCACAGTCAGAGTCCCCTCCCCACCATTCACCACTGGTTAGACAATGGGAACTGGTTACAGAACATCTATGCATGTTTCTCAGTCTCTCTAAGGTACTTCCTTTTATGCCATCATTAGTATTGGAAGCAGGCTCCCCACATCTCCATGTGGAGAGATATCTTCTGAGCCAGTCTGTACATGTGCCAGACAAAGGAAGGAAGGGAGGGAGAGAGGGAGGGAGAAAGGAAGAGAGAAAGAAGAGAGGGAAAAAGGAAGGAAGGAAGGAAGTGAGGGAGGAAGGAAGGAAGGAAGGGAGGGAGGGAGGAAGGAAGGAAGGAAGGAAGGAAGAAAGGAAGGAAGGAAGAAAAGAAGGAAGAAACCTATCCTTTCCCTCCGGATCCAGTTCTCAGAAAGATACCAGGGTTGGAGAAAATGAGTTAAATGACCTGGGGATACAAGTAGTCCCCCCACTCTTCCTAATGGACTATGTTTTTGGAACCCTTGCCAAAGTTGATACTGAGGCTAAGATTCAGGCATAGGATGACACAATTCTGTGCCAAAATGTATGGTACTGTGATCAAATCAACATAAAATGTCTGAGCAGAAATCACAGGCCAACCTCTCATCTCACAGATGAGTAAAGCAAGGCCTCGAGAGGTCAAGAAAATTGCCCGTGGTTACCTGGGCAGCCAATGGCAGAGCCAAGAAGAGAGGTCTTTAGAGTCCCAGTCCCAGTCCTTGCCTCTTGCACTACAACTTGACGGTTTGGGTCACTCAGTCATGGACTGACAGATCTGAAGGGACTTTGGAGATGATGGAATGCAGCCCCATCATTTAATAAATGAGGAAGCGGAGTGGGCATGAAATGACTAACCAAAGGTCAGAGAGTGAGCAAGGAGCAAAGCTCGGCTTCAGACCAGACCTAACTCCAAATCCAGCACTCTGTACTGACCCATTTTTGTGTGTGAAATGGATTAGAATCAGAGAAGACCAAGGGCAGGCAGACAGGCAGGAGTAAGCCATGTGTACGCTGAGGCGGATGGCGGTAATATTAGAGAGGAACAGGCAAATTCAGAATTTCTAGGGTGACAGAATTTCACGTGACATCAATGATTTAGGGTTTTTTTAAGCACAAAAGCAGCAATCATCCTCTTTTCATTGGCAATTCTTTTCCTGGGTGAAATGAGATAAAAAGCTTGAAAAATCATGGGTAAATGGGAATGGGCTTTTGTTATTTAGTGGATACACCCCCCAAAATGTGAGAAAGTATAATCTGCATTATTGATTTACTTAGATACCAGGCTCATGGCTGGGGTTGAATTCCAAACAGGAATGATGCTTCCCTGTTGGATGCTTGCTTTGGACATGTCACCAAGATGGTCATTATTCCTCCTGTGGCAGTCACCAGACATTGAGTAAAGTTGTTTAGATTTTCAGATACCATGATCCTGTAACCTTGGTCTCTTTCTGCCTTGTTCTACCAAGCTATCCAAACCTATGAGTCTAACAGGCTCTGGGGCCATCACATAATTACTTCCAAGGGTTAGGATTCAATTAGGGCTCATATACATTCCCAGTGTTCAGATACCATACGGACAGCATCATGACCTTACTGCTTGATAACTCCATCACTATTTTTAAATCAGCCTATGATTCCCCAGAGCCCAATGGGCAGGTTAAAATAATAACAGAGAGCAGGGATGATTTAATTAAGTGACTTCTGAGAAGGCTCCAATTTTTCCCATTATTGTAAAACCTGTGACAAGATTCATTTTTCTTCTTCTCTGAGGCTCATGTGGGACACATATTCTACCAGGTTAATCTTATAATCACAGAGAGAAGGTGGAGTTTAAATGACCTTTCAAATGGACCCAGATTACAATATTTCCTTAAAGTTAGAAACCAAAGCACTTTAAATTTGGTGGTCACTGGGTAGCTACAAGTAGTGTCAGCCTGGGGTGGCAGGAGGAAATGATCAGCTGCCTTGAGCCCAGGACCTCTTTTGCCCATCCCTTGTGATTGCAAAACATCATTCAACATTATTGTTGAACAGCCTAGTCCTAGCATTGGGTCAGATTCTAAGCACCTCTTCTGGGGAAAATAAGGTCAGAGCAAGAGCAGGGACTGCCTCAATTCAATACTATAAACCTAAAACCATAGTTTTCCTCTTAGCAGAATTATGATACTAAATTCAGGAACTGGTGGATAATTACTGAGGCCAAGAACTAAATATTGGCCTTAACTAGCAGGCAGGCCCCAGCCTTCTAATGCTTGTTCATACATGGTGTTTTTTTTTCAGTAATAGAATATAAGCTACCTGAGGGCAGGGCTTGGTTTTTCTTTTTCCTTTATATCCCAGCACCCACTATAGCACCTGGCATGTAGCAGGAGCTTAATAAACGTTGGTTAATTGGTTGCTCTGCAGAATTCAGGGGCAAGGTCCAAGAAGACCTCTCCCATGGGAGGGAACAAAAGCTCATAGTTATTTTGAGTGGGATATAGAAACCTGGGCTGGGACAGGAATGGCATTTGTGGCCTGGTCCAGATAAGAAGATTCAAGACAGAGGTGGGGAGCCCTCCAGAATGATGTCTTTTGGTTGCTTTTTGTTTATTATGTGTGTTGGGAGGCGGGAAGGGAGAAGATGATGAAAAAGATAGTGAGATGGGAATAGTTCTTTTCACAAGGTTTTTTGTTCTGAAAATCTGGATTAGAGCCAGCAGTGAAATAAACTTAGAAGGAAACATAGCTCTCAACATTTATGCAGAGCTGAGAAATTCCTAGCCAAGCTCAGATAGCCTGTGTTTATGCAGAGTTCTCACTCTTTTATCAACAGCCTTTGCATAGGTTCTCCCCCATGCCTGGAAATCACTCCTTTCTCACCTCTGCTTCCAGGAATCCTGTTTTTTTTCCCCCAAGACTCAGCTCAAATCCACCTCCTCCATAAGACCTTTCCTAATCCCCACAGCTGCCAACGCCTGCCCCTTCCACATCCCAACCACCTTTTATGTATTTCACATAAGTGTACATATTTTCTCTTCCAATAGAATGTAAGCTTCTTGTTTTTGTATCTGTATCTTCTATGCCTAACAGGGCCAGGCCCACAGCAGACTAGCCACTTGATAAAGGCTTCTCGGTTGACAGAGAACAAGAGAAGTTTTTGTTTTGTTTTTTTGTGGGGCTCTGGACCTGTGATTTCCTCAGCGTGGGGAACTCACAGTGTGGAAATTCCCTTCATCCAAAGATCAAGAAGTTACCTGCAACTGGTATTCTTTCTTTTTAATTATTTATTTTTAGTTTACAACATTTAGTTCCACAAGCTTTTGAGTGTTAAATTTTCTCCCTCTCCCTTCCCTCCTTCCTCCCCAAGAAGACATGCAATCTGATATAAGCTCTACATATACATTCATATTAAAAGTATTTTCACATTAGTCATGTTGTAAAGAAGAATTATAACCAATGGAATGAACCATGAGAAAGAAGAAAAAAAAACAAAAGAGAGAGCAAATAGTCTGCTTCGATCTGTATTCAAACCCCATAGTTCTTTCTCTGGATGTGGATAGCATTTTCCATCATGAAGTTGTCTTAGGCTCTTGCGTTGCTGAAAAGAGCCAAGTCTATCAAAGTTAGCAAAGTGTATCACACAGTGGCAGTAACTGTACTATGTTCTCTTGGTTCTGCTCCCCTCACTCAGCATCAGTTCATATAAGCCTTTCTAGGTTTTTCTGAAGTCTGTCAGCTCAACATTTCTTATAGCACAATCACATGCATATACCACAACTTGTTCAGCCATTCCCCAATTGATAGGCATCCCCTCAATTTCCAGTTCGTGGTCATCACAAAAAGAGCTGCTATAAATATTTTTGTACATATGGTCCTTTTCCCACTTGTATGATCTCTTTAGGATACAGCCCTAGAAGTGGTTTTGCTGGGTCAAAGGGTAGGCACGTTTTTATAGACCTTTGGGCATACGAAGCTGATATTCTTAAAGAGGACCCAGCAGAGCTGAGAGGTTAAGTTACTTGCCCATAGTCACAGAGCTAGTATGCATCAGAAGCAAGATCTGAAAACAAATTTTCCTGACTCCAAAGGTAGTCCTTTATTCACTATGCTATGCTCCCTCTTAGGAAAAGTCTTGTTGTCGTTCATTTGTTTTAGTCATGTCTTACCCTTCGTAACCCCATTTGGAGATTACTTGGGCAAAGATACTGGAGGGGTTTCTGTTTCCTTCTCCAGCTCATTTTGCAGATGAGGAAGCTGAGGCAAACAGGGGTTAGTGACTTGCCCAGGGTCACATAGCTAGTAAGTGTTAAGTGTCTGAGGCCAAATTTGAATTCCAGTCTTCGTGACTCCAGGGCTGGTGTTTTATACACTGCACCATCTAAAAGCCTGACTTTCCCTCATAAAATAGCTCCTATTTCATTAGAGCTTTAGAGTTTACAGCACCATGAGGTAGATAACAAATAATACTGTCCCCATTTTATAGATGAAGGAACTGAGCCTCAGAGAGGGAACAGAACTCTTTAAATCACACTCCTCCCCCAGAAAGAGATGATTGGGAAAATTAGTTGCAGCAAGTTCCTCTGAGGAAGGGCTCATATCCAAGATACTTAAGGAACTGAGAAAAAAAATTTTTTTTTTTGCTTTTAGGAGGGGGGAAGGCAAGGCAGTTAGGGTTAAATGACTTGCCCAAGGTCACAAGACTAGTAAGTGTTAAGTGTCTGAGGTCATATTTGAACTCAGGTCCTCCTGATTCCAGGGCTGGTGCTCTATTCACCGTGCTACCTAGCCATCCTCTGAGTCAAATTTAAAAGAACAAGAGCTTTCCCCAACAGATGAATGGTCAAAAGCTATAAACAGGCAATTTTCAAAGGAAGAAATCCTAGTTATCAACAACTGTATGAAAAAAATTCTGAAAACCACGAATGGTAAGAGAAATACAAATTGAAACAATGAGATGCTGCCTCACACTCGTCACACTGGCAAAGACGACAGAAAAGGGAAACGGTGATTGTTGGAAGGACTGCGAGAAAGCAGGCACACTCGTGCCCTCCTGGTGCCGTGGGATTGGTCCCGCCATTCCGGGAAGAAGTCTGGAAACAGGCCCCTCATAAAACGGTGCCCATCTTAACTCAGGGCTACCAAAGACAGTAGAGAAAGAGGGAAAGGCTGGTAAACACAAAGGTATTGATAGCAGCTCTTTTTATAGAATCCTCAAACCAGAAACCAAAAGCGCCTGTCAATCGGAGAGTGAATGAACAAATGACGGTGCGTGAATGTAGTGGACTGTTATTGTGCCATAAGAAGGCAAAAAGGGATGATTTCAGAGACACCTGGGGAGACCTGCGTGAACCGATCCGGAGAGAAGGGAGCAGAACCTGGGGAATAATTTATACAATAACAAGAACGTTGTAAAGACAAACAGCTTTGAAGAGACCAACCACAATCCCAGAGCACGAAGCATCCTGCCCACTTCCTGAAAGAGAGGCAGCGGACTCAGGGTGCAGAAGGAGACGTTCTGTGTGATGATTAGTTTTGCTTTAAGATGCATATTTGTTACATTTCGGGGTATTTTTTTTCTGGTCAGGTGGGGGAGTTGAAAGGGAGACCTCAGAGGCTAGAGAAAGAATTGCCAGAAAAAAAGAAGAGGCTAATTGAAGTATTTTTTTTTTAATGAGAAGGGGAGAGGAGACGCTAAAAGAAGAGAATGGAGGGGGAAGAGGAGGGGAGGAGAGAAGAGGAGGGGAGGAGGAAGGGAAGAGGAAGGGAGGGGAGAGGAGGGGAGAAGGAGGGGGAGGGGAATGGAGGGGAAGGCAAAGGAGGGCAAGAGAGGGGGGGGAAGGGAGGGGAAGAGAGGGGAGGGGAAGAGAGAAGAGAAGATAAGGAATCCCAGACAAGTAGAACAGCTTTAAAATATTCATGTTAAATGTATTACCTACTTAAAGAGTATAGCAAACCTCAGTTGAGAGATTTGCAGTTTCATGTATAATGCTCTTTTTCTATTCTTACTCTATTTCTCTTCATTTTAGTTGATGTTTGTTAACCTTGGAGTAAAAAAAAAAAATCCCACCCCACAGGTGGATGCCTAGCTCATCTATTCATAGGGCTAGTTCCCTTTTGGAACAACTAGAGAAAAAGAGGCCCAAGGCATGAATGAATTTGTCCCAGTCACATAGTTGTCTATAAAGGAATATGTAAGACATTATTTCCAGAAGTATAATAGCAAACTCTGAAAACAAAGCTAGTCGCTAAATGGACCAGGGGAAATGAGCCCTGAGTTTCAGTGGGTTGGTCTTTATAGTATCTCGATGCAAACTCAGTATTGTACCTAACACCATGACTTCCCCAAACGCCTTCTATTTATACCCAATACCTCTCCTCCCCAGAGAGCGCTGTGTTTTTTCCAACATTGATTCAGGAAGCCAGTCAAACAGAACTGAATTGAGACTATCAGCAGCAGTCCCAGTCAGCAGGTCACATCAGACCTTCCTTTTCTTGCCTCCCCTTCCCTCCCTCTGCTTTCTGAGTGGATGAGTGGCACCTGAAAGCCCAGCTGGAAGCAAGAACCATGAAGTAGTTGAAATCTGTCTTGTGTGCATGGGTTTCCCAGCTTTCATCCTTCTGCTTTGGGGGTGCTGTCCCAATCTTCTCCAAATGCCCAAGGACTTCATGATGACCCAGGCTCCTCTTGTGACAAGAACAAGTAAGTCTGATCATTTGATTAGCGGCTCTGCAGCACAGTCAGTCCATAAGCATTTATGAAATACCTACTATGTTCCAGGCACTGTTCTAAGCACAGGGCATATAAAGAAAGGCAAAATACACTTCCTGCCCCTTGGGGAGTTCACAGACTAAAAATAGAGACCACAAGCAAACAAATAATAATAAGCAATCTGTATACAGGATGGATAGGAAATAATTAAGAGAGGGAAGACACAAAAATTAAAAGGGATTGGGAAAGGCTTCCTGTATTAGAAGGTGGGATTTTAGCAGACATTTGAAGGAAACCAGGAAAATCAGGAGGGGGAAATAAGGAGGGGGAACTCTCCAGGCATGGAGGGCAGCCAGAAAAAATGCCTGGAGCCAAGAGATGCAATGCCATGCTTGTGGAATTTCAAGGAAACTGTGTCACTGGATCAAAGAGCATGTGAGGGAAGGGGTTAGATGGGGAGAAAGTGTAAGAAGACTGGAAAGGTAAGGGGAGGCAGGTTACAAAGGGTGTCAAACGCCAGCTAGAGAGTTTTTTATTTGATACTATGGTTGTAAGAAACCACTGGAGTTTAATGAGGGGGGAGAATCAGTGTGTTGACTGAATGGGGAATAGGTTGGTGCAGGGAGAGACTTGAGGCTGGCAAATCCACCCACAGGCTATTGCAATTGTCCAGGTATGAGGTGATGAGGGGAATGGCGGTGTAAGAAGAGATAAGGAGGTAGACTGAGAAATGTTGTAAAGGTCAAATGGACAGGGCTCGGCAACAGCTTGGAAACAGGGGGTGAAATATGGTGAGGAGCAAAGGATGATGCCTAGTCTGTCAGCCTATGGAACTAGGAGGATAGGAGTGCCCTTGACTGTAATAGGGAAGTCTGGAAGAAGCAATATACTGCTCTTTTCTGAGCCTTAGTTCTCTCACTGGTAAAAATCAAAGGGTTTGACTAAATGATCTATCTCCAAAAGCCCTTTGAGCTCTGAAATTCTGTGAATCTATGAATGTAGAATGTAAGCTTTTTGAGGACAGGGGCTCTCTTTGGATTCCCAATGCCTTTTTGAGAGAACAGCAATAACCGCCATTCCTTATGTCTTCTTTCCCACCCCTAGAACACCCCTAATTTTGCCATCCTAATGCATGCCTTTTGTGTCTTCTGACACATATCTTTAGGAGAATGATTGCGCAAGATATCGTAGAACCACAGCTTTCGAGCTGGAATGGACCTGAGAGGTTATCTCTAAATCCTTACTGTTAATCAATCAATCAATCAATCGATCGATCAGTAAGTACATATTAAGTTCCTACCTTCTGCTGAGCACTGTGGTACATACTAAGGATACAGTTACAAAAGGGATGCAGCCCATGCCTTCAAGGAGCTTACATTCCATTGGGAGGATACCACAGGACTGAGATAAATAAATGCAAAGTGTTTGGGATAAGGTGTGCCCCTAACAACTGGTGGTAGCTAGGTGGTGTAGCAGATACCATGCCAGGCCTGAAGTCTAGAAGATTCATCTTCCTGAGTTCAAATCTGGCCTTAGACACTTACTAGCTGTGTGACCCTGGGCAAGCCACCTAACCCTCTTTGCCTCAATTTCCTTACCTATAAAATGAACTGGAGAAGGAAATCGCAAACTACTTCAGTATCTTTCTCAAGATACTGTCACAAAGAGTCAAACATGACCAAAAAACGACTAACCAATAACTAACAACTGGGGGAAACAGGAAAGGTCTCTTGAAAGATAAAGCACTTAAATTAAGACTTGAACAACAGTTTTGAAAGACAGAGGAGAGAAGGGACATGCCTAAGGTCACACAGAGTGTCAGTGCCTAGATTCAAACCTAGAACTTCTATCTCCAAATTCAATGTCCTTCCCCCAAACCTGAACCCATGCTGACTCCTGCACAACACTCTAAGGAATGAATGGTAAGAACTGACATTGTCTCCATTGTATATATAGTGGCTGAGTTGGTCCCTAACAAACTCTCATCCCATGATGTCATCACAGAAAATAGAGACAGATAAATTAAGTACTGACAGGCAATCCTACTCTATCTCCCTCATCAACTCACTATGCCCTCTCTACCATGGCTCTTCTAAACATTTTCATCCCTCTTCAATCTTCCCATGGCTTCTCTTTCCCTCTGCCCTCTCAGCTGAGAGTCTTGTCTCATATTTTATTATTTGGAGGGGAGAAGGCAAGGCAGTTGGGGTTAAGTGACTTGCCCAAGGTCACACAGCTAGTTAAGTGTCAAGCATCTGAGGTCACATTTGAACTCAGGTCCTCCTGACTCCAGGGCTGGTGCTCTATTCACTGTGCCACCTAGCCTCCCTTTGTCTCATATTTGATAGAAAACATTGAGCCCATTTGCCATGGCCTCCCTCTTCTCCCCTCTTCTCGTCTCACATCACTCAGATGCCTTCTGCTACTATTTTCTCCTTTACCCCTATCTCACATGATGAAGTGACCTTACCAAGGCTGACTCTTCTACCTGCTTAAACAAGCCCATTCCATCCCATCTCCTCTAACAAACTGCTTCCTCTGTTATCCCCACTCTATCGTTTGCTTTTAATCTCTCCCTGACTACTGGCTTGTTCTCTAATGCCTATAAACATTCCCAAGTCTCCCTTATCCTCAAAAATCCTCACGTGACCCTTACATCAGTGCTAACTATCATCCTGTATCTCTTCTGCCCTTTGTAGCTAAATTCCTTAAAAAGGCCATCTATAATAATTGCTTCCCCTTTCTCTCCTCTCATTCTCTTCTAAACCTCTTACAATCCATCTTGTGACCTTGTCTTTCCACTGAAACTGTTCTCTCCAAAGTTACCAGTGATGTGTTTTCTGTTTTATTTTTAATAAGTTTTTTTGATCTTTTCCATTTCTTACGTCACCATAATATTCCACATATACCTCCTCTTTCCCCCTCCCAGAGAGCCATACCATATGACAAATAGTATTTTTAGAGTATTTTTTTAATAGCACAACTGAAAGATACATTGAAAAAAAAGGTTCATTGTGTAGCACCTGTGAACTTACCACCTATATGAAGGGGTAGGTTGGAGGTGTCTCTTCACATTTCTCATTTGAATCTCACTTGATTTTGATAATTTTGCTGCATTTACTTTTTTTTGGTGTGTCATTCTTTGATTTACATTGTTGCAGTTACTACACACACATACACACACACACATATATTATTTTCTTGGCTTTGCTTTCTTCACTGTATCAATTCATGAAGATCTTCCTGTGCTTTTCTGTATTCATTACACATAATTTCTTATAGCATAAATGTTCCATTGTCTTCATGTATCACAATTTGTTTATCTATTCTCCAAATGATGGTCATTTACTTTGTTTCCAATTCTTAGCATCCATAAAAAGTGCTACTATAAATGTTTTGTAGTACATGGGGACCTTTTTCTTATCAATGGTTTCCTTTCAGTAACAGAGTCTCTGTTTCAACAGGTATGGACATTTTATATTTCCAAATTGCTTTCCAAAATGATTGTGCCATTTACCAGCTCCACCAACAATGTATTAGTGTATCTATCCTTCCACAGTCCCTACAACATCATTGACTATTGCTATTTTTAAATTTTTTGCCAGTTTGCAGAGTGAGAGGTAAAACTCAGGGTTGTTTTGATTTGTGTTTCACTTATTGTTTGTGACTTGGAGCATTTTTTCATGCAGTTGTGACTACTTTGCAATTCTTCTTTTGAGAAGTGCTTGTTCATATCCTTTGACCACTTATCTATTGGGGAATGGTTATTAGTCCCTGAGTCTCATAGCCTAGGAGTCATCCTTTACCCCTTACTATCTCTCACATGCCAACATCTAGTTGTTACCAAAGCCTGTAGATTTTACCTTCCCAACATCACTTGAATACAATCCCTTCTATAATCTGATCCTGACACTGGTGCAAGCTCTCCTTACCTCATGGCTGCATTTTTGTAATGACCTGCTGGTGGGTCTGCCTGCCTCAGGTCTCTTCCTACTCCAATCTATCCTCCATTCAGCCACCAAAGTGCTTTTCCTAAAGCATAAATCCAATCATATCACCCTGCCAGGACTCAATAAACCCTATTAGTTTCCTATTACCTCCAGAAGCAGACAAAACTCTCCACTTGACATTTAAAGCTCTCCATAACCAAGCCCCCTCTTACCTTTCAAGTCTTCTTGAAATACCTTCTCCCTGACATGTACACTTCAAACCAGAGACACTGGCCTCCTGGCTGTTCCATGAACAAGGCATCCATTTCTCAGCTCCAGGCATTTTCTATGTTCTTCTAGGAGCATCTACTATGTTCTTCTTCCTCATCTCCACCTCCTGGTATTCCTGGCTTCCTTCAAGTCCCAACTGAAATCCAGTCTACAAGAAGCCTCTCCCAACTCCTCATGGTCTAGTGCCTTTCTTCTCTAATTTCCTATTTATCCTGTAAATAGCTGACTTGTACCTATTTGTTTCCTGGTTGTTTCCCCCATTACATCGTGAGCTCCTTGAGGGCATGAATTGTCTTGCTTCTTGTTGTATCCCTAGCATTTAGCATAGTTCGTGGCACACAGTAAATGCCTAATGAATGTTTATTGATGAAGTACAAAGACATAGCATCACTTGAGAATTACAGAACTCTGCTTGAATTAGAATGGGAACTTGACCGTTTTCCAGGAAAAGATTGACCATGCACTTAAAAATTGAGCTTTCTAGCTCTACAATCTGTCTGCGTAGAAACCAGGAATCAAAGAAGAATTTTCACCTCTTGGGCCATAGGGAGGATATTCTTCTCCTCTCTTTCCCCATCAATCATGGTGCTTTTCATTGGGACTATCTACCTAGTTGTAATGGTAATGAGAATTTGAAGATCTTCCCTGCCCCTTAATAAGTCTAAGTTGAATTTGAGGACCTTTCCTGATTTGAAAATATACTCTGCCCCCTAATAGGCTGCATGTGCTCACCTGGAGGCTTGTTTTTCAGGAAGTCACAACTTTTGTTACTTTGTAGTTAAGTGGGTCATAAGGGTTGTGATGTTCTCTGACCCTGGAGAAGGCTATATATACCTCTGAGGTGAGGTTTTGCTTTGGGGCTCACTTTGGAAAGAGTTGTGTGATTTGGCCAGATGAGACTCTGGGCAGCCGTTGAGCCCCCCTGGCTTTGAAAACCCAGATGTTGGTGCTTCTCTCTCTGGTGACTAGCTAGGTATGGATGTAATGATCAGACAGCTAGGAGCCTTGTCTGCTGAATTGTGTTATTTTCTTTATTTTTGTCTGCTTATAACCTCTGTTTGTATTTTCTGGAGTTCAGGGTGCTGACTTTTTCCCCTGAAACGATACATGTTTGTTTGATTAAAGTAAGATTGTTAACCCTTTTTGAGTTCCTTTCCTTTAGAAAAGCAGATCAGAGAACCTGTGCTAGCAGCCATCCTCCATATGCTAGGGTGCTTGCTGCTACATTAGTAAGAGTCATTTCATACCAGAGGAAACAGTTTGAGGCAGTTGAGATGCATCTCTCTCCCTTACCAAGAGGATACTCTCACTCTAGAAATGACTTTGTATAACTTTCTCTGTATTTTGTATTTTCTTAGCCATGTTCCCCTAGTAGAATGTAAGCTTCTGGAGGTCAGGGAATATTTCATTTTTGTCTTTGTATCCCTAGTGATTATCATGATGCTTTGAAAATAACTTAATTAATGTTTGCTAAATTGTCTAATTTATGCTCCCTCTCATTTCCCAAGCCAGAGATTTCAGAGTAGCAATCTTGGGGACTCCATTCTCACTGCTTCTAATATCACCCCTGACTTTAGACACAAACTGACCCTCAGCCTCAGAAAGTATCCCCCATATGTTCTTCCAGATCCTCTGCTCTGAGCATGTTGCCTGTCTATAAAAAAAACCTATCAGTGGTTTTCCATTGCCTATTGAGTAAAGTGTGTATTTCTTATCCTGATATGCAAGGCTCTCCACAAACTGTCTCTACCTTACCCTCCCAATCTAATCCCATACTACCTCCCTTCTTCCCTTCAAATATCTGGCATTGTCACACTGTACAACTCTCCATCTCCATATGAATCCTTCCCCTTCCCATCTTTGCTTTTGCTTAAGCTCTCTTCATACTTAGAACAGACTGCCTCTATGTCTCTGCCTATTGAAATCCTTTCCTTTAAGGTACAATTCAAGATCCACCCAAGAAAACCTTCTCTGATCCCCTAAGAGAAAGCCTTATCTCTCTCCTCAAATTTCTTATACCACTTTGGACTCTTGCTCAATCCTTCCCCCCCCCCCCCCTTATCACATTCTGCCTTCTGTTGTAATCATTTATATATAA
Organism: Pseudochirops cupreus; assembly: GCA_028627135.1. Taxonomy (NCBI): domain Eukaryota; kingdom Metazoa; phylum Chordata; class Mammalia; order Diprotodontia; family Pseudocheiridae; genus Pseudochirops; species Pseudochirops cupreus. The sequence continues at coordinate 77,619,762 of CM053581.1, forward strand.
TTTTCTTCTCCCTTCTATTAGATTATGCTTTCTTTGAAAATCAAGTCTTTGACAAATCTGCTTTTTGTCCCCAGCATCTAACATAGCACCTTTCTTTTTAAAAAAAAATTTATCTTTTCCCAATTACATGTAAAAACAATTTTTAACATTCATTTTTAAAATTTGGAGTTCCAGATTTTTTCCTCCTCTCCTTTCCTTCCCCCTTCTCTGAGAAAGCAAGTGATTTTATATGAATTATACATGTAACGTAGCACCTTTCACAGAGTAGATGCTTAATAAATGTGTGGTGAATTTAATTGACTTATCCTAGGATGAGGGGAAAATGGATACATTTATCTCATAGTTTCACATGTATTAGTCTGCTCCCCTTGACTAAACCTTAAACTCCTTGGGGGCAGAGACATATCTTACGGTCTTCTTTTCCCTATTATACCCAGCACAAGACTGGATATGAAGATGGTATGGTACTTGTAAGGAACAGATATGTGGAAAATAATGAGAGAATGGTACAAGGTAACATCTATTGTTGTGTTAGTTCTTTCACATGCTAATGAAAAGGGAGTGGGAAAAACATCCATAGACTTGCAAGAAATAATGAAGAACAAAATGAACAGAACCAAGAAAACATTGTATACAGTAATAGCAATTGTTTTAAGAACAACTCTAAGCAACTAAGCCATTTTGACTATCATAAATACCCAAATTAACTACAAAGGAGATAAAAAAGGAAGACACTAACTACATCCAGAGAAAGAACTGATAAATAGAAATTATGTGTAGAATGATTTTACATATATATACATATATACATATATGTGTCTAATGATAACCATGGCGGGGGTGTCAGGGAAGGGAGGGAAGAAAAAGAAGAAAAAGTTACATGATAACTTTATTATATATTTAAAAGGAATAGCAAATTGTACACAATGGATTTGCAGTTTCATGTGCAATCATCTTTTTTTTAAATTCTACATTATTGAAATGCTTCTTTGTTAAAATAAATAAATTGTTTTTTAAAAAGAATGGAGTCCCTAAAGTTTTGCTCAGACTAATGCAAAATAATGCTAAGCATTTTTAAGCTGCCATCTCAGGTTCCCAGGGAATTTGAGTAGTACCTGTTTCAGGCTGTGTGTCACAGAGAACCATCACGAAAACTTAGCTGCTGATGGCTCCAGGATAACTCAGTGTGCATGAATGAATGCAGCTTCTACAATACAATTCCTTGACTATTGGTGTATGTTTGGGGATTTTCAGAGCCCAGTGATATGGACTGTAATGACAGGGAGAGGTTGGCCCCATTGGCTTCTGATGAAGAAGACAAGAACGTACACCAATAAACCATAGTTGTAAGGGTCATCCATCTTCCCTCAGCCCTTAATAATGCTGCTTTTTCTGCCCTGCAGGTGATTGAAGAATAATGGCCCAGAGAAGATGCTGGCATTAATAATCAATGCCTTCAAGATGATTCTGCATTCAGAAAGCAAATGCACTTGGGAATAAAAGAGATGCATACATGCCATTACACAGGGAAGAAGAGAGGTTAGACTAGGTCAGAGACTCTTAAATTCTTTTTTGCATATGGACCCTCTCTAGTGAGAGTCTAATGAAGCTTATGGACTCCTCAGTGTAATGTTTCTAAATGCATTAAATGAACTACTCAGGATTATAAAGGAAAACAATTATATTGAAATATAGCTATAAAAAATTAAGTACACAGATCCCAGATTAAATATCTCTAGACTACCTAATCTTCCTGTGCCCTTTTAACTCTGAGATTCTACAATTCTGTAAAGTGAAGAAAAAAATCAGGAGTGAGACAAAGAGGAGAAGAGAGAAAATGGTGGGAGTGGAGCAAGATAGTAAGCTAGCCTAATTCTAGGAGGCTCTGAAGGCACCTCATTCTACTTTAGTGAATTGCAGACAAATCAGTCTTGGTATGGCATGGAAAATTAAAGGTTGAAAGGGAACTTGCCTTATGTCTTCACATGAAATGATGCATAAACCCATTTTTTTTCTTCTCTAACTTTTAGAACTGCTTGGGGATAGGGGAGGTGACATAGTCCAGGGAGAGGAACTATCAAGCACAGATAGAATTCTCCCTCTGGCTGTAGTTGGAGAACCTGTAGATCATGACTGTATGCTTAGAAAGAGGAAGAGACAGAACTCTGTCACTCATGTCGTGATACACATTCTGAATTGTCCCATTGCAATCTAGCTAGAGAGAGACTTCTGAATTCAATTCATGCTTCTTGCCCTTGAGATCCTACTAAACAGCAAGAGATAACACAATATGGCCTTTTGAACTTTTCCCACACATGGAGAAACTGAGGCCAATAGAAGTTGACTTGCCCAAGGTCCAAGGAATAATGAGGGAGAGAGGCAGTATTTTAACTCAGATTCTTTCGTTCAGAAGTCAAAGAGCCTTCCACATACCATGTTACTGCCTTTCTTCTAAACAGTTATCACGTTGGAGACATTGTTTGGAGTCTTGGGAAAGACATTCTGAATGAAATAACATTGCCTAATACGCCACTCTCCTCCTGGGCTATTCCCTTGAACTGGTGCCCTCTAAGCCTCTAATTTCTGGTGCCATGCCCAGAAGAGAAATTATAGGACTTTATCTGAGATCTTTAAAGGACTTGTATGAATTGAGGCAGGGAGGTCAGTGAGGCACCGGATAGGATATGAAATGGTGAGAAGAAAAAGACAAGAATGATCCTTCCTTCCTCCTGGTCTGAATATCCCCTGCCCTCAGAATTGTACCTCTGCACATGCTGGTCCTTGCCCTCTCGTGGCGCTTTCTTCCAAAGAATCCTCTCCTGATCAATCCAGCCCCCAATTACTTCCCTCCTTCCCTTGCATTTTTGGCTTATCCACACTCAATCAGGTTATGCCTGAGATAAACATATGTAAAGCACTGCACAAACCTTACAGAACTGTTTAAATGCTATTATTATTATTCTTTCCATTATCGCTATCCTCAACAATTGTTTTATGTACATGAGCTCTTCAAGGGCAGGACTGTGATTTTCTTCTAAGTTCCACACTTCCCAGAGCAGAGATGGGCACAGAGCAGCTGCTCAATGCTTAGCTGTTGGGTGATCAAACAGAAAGAAACATATTGGAAGCCATATTGTACTTTTACGCATAAACCATAACAGGAGTAATGGAAGGAACTAATTGACTGTGTGACTTTGGACAAATCCTCTCTCCTCTCTTTCATCCAATTTTCCTCGCTTGTAAAATGCTAGCATCAGATTGGATGATTTCTAAGGTCCTATGAAAAAAGCACCGACCTTGGAGTCAGAGGATCTGGATTCAAATCCCTCGTTCTTCTTCTTCTTACCTGTGTGAAGCTGGGCAGCTAGTTCATCTTTCTGGGTCTGAGTTTCCTCCTCTGGAAAAAAAGAAAGAGATGAATGATAGTTTAAGAAAACAAATAATGAAACATGTAGAATCAGGGGACTATTAAAGACAGCTTGGCAGCCTAGTAGATTTAATGCTGGGCCTAGAGTCAGAAAGACCTGAGTTCAAACGAGACATGACCCTGGGCAAGTCACTTAACTTCTGGTCTGCCTCAGTTTCTTTTTTTTTCTTTCTTTTTTCGTTATTTATTTTCTTGTTCACATCATTCATTTCCACAAGATTTTGAGTTACAAATTTTCTCCCCATCTTTCCCCCACCCAACACCCCAAAACAGCCATCCCACTGTATAACCCCTCTCCCAATCTGGTCTCTCCTATATCCCCCCTCGCCACTCTGACTTTCCAGTAGGGCAGGATGGGTCTCCCTACCACAGTGCCTGTATATCTTAATTCCAATTGGATGTAGTTAATAATTATTATTATTATTATTATATATATATACACATATATATATATATACATATATATTTTTAACATTTGATTATAGAACTT
>CM053581.1:77624178-77645316 GCA_028627135.1 Pseudochirops cupreus
AAGAAGAAGAAGAAGAAGAAGAAGAAGAAAGCCCAAACTGCTTCTCAGTAGATAACAATGCTGACTAGCACAATCTAGGCTCTGGCCCTTCATCTATCAGACACAGTGAGCAGCACAGAGATTTCTCACACAGAAATCCTATCAGGAAAAAGTCAGTCTTCATTGCTTTGATTTCCAAGACCCTATTATCTTACCATGGGAAATATTATATCTGTTCATGCAGGATTTTGGCTCCATTCCCAGTAGAAGACCCCCTCTTAGCACTGGGCCCTCAAATGCAGTGATGCAGCACTTTTGCCATAGTAAGCAATCCTTGCTAGCATGAGGAGAGGAACTGGAATAGAGGCAGGAGGATATAAAGACTTCTTCTTCCTCTGCTGAATGAGGCAGGCATCTTGTGAGACAGGGCTCTACGTCCTGGTTCTGACTGGGGCTCAGGCCTGGATCTATCTCTTCCCTTCCCTGTCCCTGTGGCCAGCACCAGGTGAGCCTGGCTAATGGCCACTCAGGGAGAGCCCCCAGCTATGAGGCAGCCTCCCTTCCAGTTGGGCATGGAGCGATCTGCAGGAGCAGCATCTAGGGCACACCATGCAGGTTGTTGCTGGAGGCAGCAAATGCCCTGAGTCAGAAATTGGCTTCTCAGCTAGAGCTCCCGAAGAGTTTCCGCTAACAGCCTGTGACACCCCTTATCTCCAGAGACATCATTAACTCAAATGCTCCAGGATCACAATAAAACGAGACATTTCTGACTGCCAGCTAAGCCCCTCCTCCCTTTTTTCAGCCTGCCAGGGCATGGACAGGTGGGAAGAAGAAATGAAATTCTAGTTCACAGTACTCAGGGCCCTCCCATTGGGATGGCAGGAAGCCCCCACAGTTGTCTCTCCTTGTATCCTCACAGTAACATAAATTCTCAGCCACAGTGGACTATGTTCTTTGTGATAATGATTCAGGCTCAGAAGTCAGTCCTGAATTTACAGCCTGTGAACAGGGTGTAGGAAAAAAGAAGACTGTTCTGAAACCCAGGGAATAGTCCAGGCAGGCTCTGCCCCCAACTAACTATGTATGTGGCTCCTGACCAGTTTCCTGGACCAGGTACCTTAACAAACAATCAAACAAGTAAGGAAGCATTTCGTAACCACCTATTTTTTTGCACATTAAATTTAAGATTTGGGGATAAGAATTTATTATTTGGTAAAAATTGTTGGGAAAACTGGAAAGCAGAATGGCAAAAACTGGGCATAGACCAATATCTTATACCATTTACCAAGATAGGGTCAAAATGGGTCACCTAGATATAAAGGGAGATATTGCAGGAAAATAAGAAGAATATGAAACATAGTACTTATCAGGCTGATGGATATGTAAACAATTTATGAATAAACAAGAGTAAACACCTATTCTGAGCTGGGAACTGTGCTAAGTTCTGGAGGTAAAAAGATAAAGGTGACAAGTACCTGTATTCTTCCTTGCATTCCAATGGGGGGGTGGGAAATGAAGCATGTATACATATATATGTGTGTATATATATATATATATATATATATATATATATATATATATATATATATATATATATATATATACATAAAACACATAACATGTGTATAAACATATATGAAACACATAAAAAGTAAATATTAAGTAACTTTCAAGGGGAAGCTATTAGGAGCTAGGGCTAGGGGTCAGAGGAAAGAGAGGAAAGACTAAGACTTCTTGAAGAAGTGGGGTGCTTAACTGGGTCTTGAAAGAAGCCAAGGTTATAAGAGGTAGAGGTGAGGAAGAGAGCATTTCAGGATGGGAGACGGTAACTACATAGGGTGTCATGGGTGAGGAACAGCCAGGAGGCCAATGGGGTTGCACCTTACAGTGCCCATTAGGGCGGTAATGTATAAGGAGGGTGGAAGGGTAGGACGAGACCAGGTGCGGAAGAAAGTTTAATGCCAAAGCAGAGTGTATATTTGATCCCAGAGTCACCATTAAAGAAATTATCATTCCTTTTGTGTGTCATAGATGCTTTTGGCCATCTAGTGAAAGTCTTCTCTCAGAATAATATTTTTAAATGCATAAAACAAAATACATAGGATTACAAAGGAAACCATATATATTAAAATTAAATTTTCAGTGTGAGCATTTACAACCTTGAAAACTAGTAAACGTGACAAATCAGGGATTGATTTATTTTGTTCATGTCTAGACTTAAGAAAATATAGATAATGTAGCCTAAACTTAAAATTATATCTTTCATGCCTACATTTTTTTCAGAGAGCCAGTTGTGAAACATTTGCTAACATACCTCTGAACACATCCATGTACTCATTTTGACACACACATGTATGAGCATGAACACATGTGAATACATTTGCAAAAGAAAGTTTGAGATGTGCACAGGAAGGAAGAAACAAGACTAGTTATTCATTTCTCTGTGACCTGCTAGCCTTACACTGCAGCAAAGTTAAAACCTACTTTAAGTGCTGGCAGTATACCAGCTCTTGATTTCTGCACAAAACACCAGGTGCCAGAGAGACTCGGGGAGAAGATTGTAGCAAAAAGAGCTCTGCCATTATTTTGTCATACAAACTTGGGCAAGTCACTTAACTTTTCTAGCCTTGGTTTTCCTAGTTATCATATGTCAAGTGGGGATAATAACCCCTTCTTAGCTCAAAGAACTACTTTGAGGATCAGTTTTATAAAATGGCAAACCTATATCAAGTGTCTTTCTGCAAGGCCTAAGACAGTGTTTGACATGTAGTAGCCACTTAATAAACGTTTGTTAATGTATTGATTGTGCATGTATCATTTCCTCTTCCTGCTCTCTCCTTTAACTGGCACTGGCAGGTTAAATCAGCAGAGGTTAAGCTGCTGCTTCTGGTGCTATACCCCCAACATTGTAGCTCATGGGCCCCCACTAGTCTGTTTCCCCTTAACAATCAGCTAGAAGATTTCATAAAGTTTTTAGAAAAGGCATTTACCCAAACAGCATAGCAAGAACAATAGTTATAAAACATTTCATCAAAAACCTAATGTGCCCAGTCCTTTAAATACACAAAGAGTCTTTGGAGGAAAGAGTGAGCATGAACTTAAGGTCCGATGGCAGTGAGACACAGACATACATGGCCAAGGCAACTCACAGCTCCTGACCTGTAATGTCTAAATGCATTTCCCCACCTAGGGAAGGTCTTCACAAAGTTCACTGCAGAGTATGCCATCAGTGATAAGAGTTGTTGCTCCACTGGGCAGGGTGCTGCTCCTTTGTAAAAGGGCATCTCAGCTCCATTGGTCAGTTTGCTGTTGCTCTGGGTCCAGTTGATTGAACAACTTTGGCTCAGCAGCAGTCTTTTCGTTGGTCTAGGCTACTGCTGGGCAGAATCAGGAAGATTTGTAAAGCATTTTGCATATATTATCTTATTTGCATTGCTATGACATCCACATTTTACAGATAAGAAAACTGGGCCTAAGCTTTGTTGTCTCTGTAACTGAAAAGAGTGCTAGAACCCTTAACCCACCCAGAGGTAGTGAAATAGTCCAGTTATTGATTGAAGAGTGAGCCTCACTCTGGTGCTTCCTGCTCCATGGTGCTTTTCCTTTTCCCCACTTGAAAGTAATCCTTGAATCCCCCAGATTGCTCAATTTAACCTCTCCTAGACACCTGGTTCATTCTACCATTCATAGCTCTTCCCCCCTACTAGACTAAGGTCTTTGAGGGCAGGTACTATGTCTTATCTTGGTATCACCAGAGCCTAGCACTGTACCCAGTGAACCTCCACTGGGCAGGGTGTTGCTCCTTTGTAAAAGGGCATCTCAGCTACATTGGTCAGTTTGCTGTTGCTCTGGGTCCAGTTGATTGAACAACTTTGGCTCGGCAGCAGTCTTTTTGTTGGTTTCTTAATGAACATTTAATTTAATTAATTTAATTAAATATAGTAGATATATAAATATATATTTAATATATAAATATAAATATATAAATATAGTAGATATATGTGGTCTATATAAATAGTCCACATAGTAGGGATTCAACAACCAACAAATCAGTCCCTCCACAAATATTTGTGGCGTGCCTGCTGCTGTAATGTTAGAGGCTGAAAGGGAAAGAAGAAACTCTACTTACCCTTCTAACTCTAAGTATATGATCCTAAGATCCCAGGAGCATAAGTCCAGAATTAAGAGGGACCTTAAAGACCCCTTCATTTTATCATTAGAGAAACTGAGGCCCAAGGAAATTAAGTAACTTAGGACGAGGATCATAGAGACAGTAAATATTGGCAGCATAATGTGAACCATGGTTGTCTAACTCTAGAGTCACTGATCTTGGTGCTACACTACGTTTTCAACACCCCTACCTGCACCTACACACTCTCTGTACTTGTTGACTGATTGATTGGGAAGTCTGGGGTTGGGGGAACTAAGAGGAAGACAGAAGGGTAGTTCTGGCCAGTTTTTTAATCAAGCAAAGAGTGATTCTAATTCATTTCATCTACAACCAACACTCCTGAAGGTCATTTACCTAAAAGCTATTCAGTTCAAGTAGAAAAGATTGTTGCTGTGAAATCAAAATGGCAAAAACCATTGACACACAAAAAGGCAAATTGAACTGGAAGGCATTTAGAGATTATCTAGTCTAGTCTGCTCATTTTGTTGAGGAGGAAACAAGCCCATAAAAGGGAAGTGACTTGCCCAAGGGCCACAGCTCACTGTGGCCATCTCCTGCTTCCTAGGACTATGCTCTTTTCACAACCTCATGTTATTGTGGGGAGGGAAGAAGTACTGCTGCTAAAAAAAAATGATGTAGGGACACTTTTCTTTCTCAATCTCTTTCTCCTCCCTCTCCTAAGCTCTTGCTTCACGGACAAGGCTAATCATTTCCAAAACTGGATTGGTTATACTGATTCCATGTGCCTTCTAGAGCAGATTGAGCTGTGCTTTGTAACTGGTTCCCTGGCCCTTTCCAGGGAGACAAACTCCCCAGTGAAGAAAAGGGAGGCAGTATTGCTGACTCATTATCCTGGGGAGTTGTCAGATGCTGGAAAACAAGGGTACACACATACACACCACTGCTCTCATACCAGTCCCTTTCTGGTCCCTTTCTCATTCTGGGAATAACAGGGAAAAACTATAGAGAAAAAGTGTCACCTTCAGCCTTAAAGTATATAGGCCAACATTAATCACTTTTATCCTCTCACTCTCTTTGCCCCATTTCCTCCAAAGACACACACATGCACATAAGTGATAGGGGACTGGCATGAGTGAGGCAGGGGCAACGTTTATGAGCCTGCTTTGGAGGGGGATGAGAATAATCAATCATAGTGTGTGAGACGAGGAAGGTCCTGACTCAAAAATGAGTTGCTGCAGTGGAGTTTTAACATTCCAACCAATGCCTCAGTGTGCTGATCTAGGTTGCCATACCCATCATTACTGTGCCTAAAATATAACTATAATTTAAAAAAAAACAACCCCAAAGTCATATTATAAATCTGCAAAACACCAGTCTCCCCATGGTCCTTTTACTGGGTTGTAGGTCCATAGGAACCTTAGGAACAGTTGGCTGCTCACTGCTGTGATGTCGGGAGCACCAGAGAAGCCCTCCCCCCCACCCCGACCTCTTGCTTCAAGTACATTCCCCCAACACCAGGGTCCCAGGACTTGAAATTCCAACATTAGAGATTCATCCTTCTAAGTATCAACTCCTGTTAGAATTGAATTAAAATTCTCCTGAAGGAGAATTAGAGGGAATTTAACTATTTGTCATAAATACCTCTTGAAGAATTGTTTCTTGGAACCTTTCCATCCTCAACAGGACCCTGAAGGAATGAGAATTTGGGGCAAATGAAGGAGGATAATTTTGCAGCCTGGGTTGCTGCCCAGGAAGGAGAGGCCTGGAAAGGGGCACAGTATGAGGAAACTGAGGCATCTGTGCTAGAGCGACTTCATCATTTAGGGGATTCTTCCACCCAACCTTGTTTCCCACACCCCTAGTGTTTATCTGCTTTAAAATTTTGCCCCAGGCTGGCCCCAGTTATCACTGTGGCATAAGACCCTGGGTCCATTTATTTCAGTGGCTACCCAAGTTGCATGAGGTTTGAGTAATATTACTTGAGAGAGCCAGGCTTTTAAGGGAAACGAATAGAGCCCCTGAGAGGCAGGAAGAGACAATTCCCAACAACCCATGATCAAGATCAGAGTAACAAGTAAGGAATCGGGAGACTTAGGTTTCTAGGCTGAGCCTCCCTGTGTGACCTTTGGCAAGCTTCAGCATTCTATGTCTCAATTACTCTTTCTCAAGAGGGGCTGAAAAGAAATACCTACTGTGAAGTTGGGAGGATGCTAGAGAGCATAGGAGTTAGAACTTCTCATAGAAAAATAATAAGTTTCTGTTGTACAATATGCAGCCTTCAAGTCAAATTTTGGCAGCCTGAGATTTTTAGCACCTCTTCCCCCAAATTGCTTAATTAGCTAACACACATGAATTTGTAGGGCAGCAGGAACTCACCACCTTACCCCCACGACTATTAAACCACCTACTGCTTCCACAAGTCATACTAGATTGTTAGGTTCTAATACTAATTTTAACCAAAGCTGAAAATAAGCAAATCTATGTGCCCTTTATAGATTTCTGATCAGGTGGCCCACTATTGGAAAAACTTGGATGACTCAGTTTTCTTAAAACTCCTTTCTGAACTCCCCAAATACTAGCACTGGGTTCCTTGATAGGGTTTTTCTCCATTTTTGCCAAATAGTCTAGCTGGCTTGATTAAAGAAGATGGTCAGCTAGGGAAGCCTCCTCCCATGAAGATTTGGCATACCATTGTACCAGGTCCTTTTCCCCTCACCTTTCCTTTCCTTCCTTTCTCACTGGAGAAAAGAACGGAAGCTGTCACTTCCCTGATTCTTCCACTCTCTTCTACTTCCTCCCAAGTGTTAAATTTTGTCCAAAAGTCCCATCTGGCCCTACTATCTATCTAGTCTGGGTATCGATACTTCTGGCTAGAGGTGGCTGTGTAGTACAATGGATAGATCATTGGCTCTGGAGTTAGAAAGACCTGAGTTCAAATCCTGCCTCAGATACTAGCTATATAGTCCTGTCACATAACCTCTGCCTCAGTTTCCTCATCTGTAAAATGTGAATAATAATACCAGGGCCCCCCCAGGGTTGTGAGGATAAAATGAGGTAACATTTGCAAAACATTTGGCAAGCTCTAAAGTTCTGTGTAAATGCTAACTATCGTTGTTGTTTTCACATTTTTCTAAAAGGCAGAAACAAAGCTTCCAGATCTGTGACATTATCACAAACATATATGACCAGAGAAGGATGCAGGATGAATGGACAGCCTAAGTATCATGCTGACATCCACAGAATATTAAAAGAACCAAAAGAAGTCCTCCAGCATGCTGGCTAAGTCTTCTACAAGGGGTTTTGGAAGGCCAGGGACATTAGCAGAGGATGCAAAGGCATGGATGAATTATAAGCTGCCCTGGGAAGTGGAGTATTCAAATCCATGAGATCACAGGTCCATTAAGGTAAAGAAGTGAGCATCCAGTGTTTATCAGCAATTTTGTGAACCTTTGCAGACTTTGGCTTTCTGCCTGGTGATTGTGTCTCCTGAGAATGACAATGCATAAATTCACTATCTAATCCCCAAAGATCCAACAATATCATAAGTAATTTGGTTTTGTAATCAACAAATCAAGCAGTCGCATTTACTGAATATCTACTATGGGTCAAACTCAATGCTTAGGACTGGGTTAGGGGAGAGGGAGGAGATGCAGAAAAGAATAACTCCGGAAGTCAAGTTAGACGGTGAATTATCACACCACCCTATCCAGATCCCAACATTGGCTATCTCTATTACCAATATAAAAGGGGCGGTGTGTTTGTGTGTGTGTTTGTGTGTGTGTGTGTGTGTGTGTGTGTGTGTACGGAGGACAGCCCACCAGGAACCAGAACAGCTCCCATTTTCCTTCCTTCCTGCCCAGCTAAAGTCCTTGTCTGCTAAACCCTGACGGCACAAAAATGTTATTGGCAGGATAGGTTCATAAGCCATCAAATGCATTTTTGGGAACATCTACTATTTGCAAAGGCATGCTGGAGATGCAGATAAAGAAGATGCAGCATCCACTCCCTGCCCATACAGAGGTGCTGGTGAAAGGGGTGGGTGATAGTATGACCAAGGGGTCAGAACCTTGCACCAGGGGTAGAACATATGTTGGAGAAAACTAAGATCCAAGGATTTTAAATGGGACAAAATTGGCATATGGTCAAACTAGTGAGGCAACTAGGTAGTGCAATGCATAGAGTACTGGCCTTGGAGTAAGGAGGACCTAACTTCTAATCTTGCTTCAGATATTTACTAGCTTTGTGACCTTGGGCAAGTCATTTTTACCTCTCTGAGTCTTGGTGTTCTCATCTGTAAAATGGGGATACTAATAGCACTTACCTCCCAGGGTGATTATGGTCACTAAACGAGAAAACACACATAAAGCACTTTATGAATATAAAAGCACTTTAAACTCTGCTGCTAGTGCTGCTGCTGCTAGTGCTGCTGCTGCTAGTGCTGCTGCTGCTGCTGCTGCTAGTGCTGGTGCTGCTGCTAGTGCTGCTGCTGCTGCTAGTGCTGCTGCTGCTGCTGCTGCTGCTGCTGTTGGTGCTCCTGTTTCTGCTGCTGCTGCTGTTGGTGCTAGTGCTGCTGCTCCTTCTAAGGGGAGAGGGATTGGGAAATGGGACTCAGTTCTTGGCAGCCTGTCAAGTGCCTTCCTTCTCTGGTGGGGAGACTTGCCAAATACTAAGGGGTAGAGAAGCAATCAAATATACATACCTGATAGCAAGAAAGGAGGAAAACTGGAGCTATGGAGGCAGACACAATCTCTTAGGACAGAGGCAAACCCAGACACTTTCTTAAATAGTTTGTACTACCTCTGGGAGAGACCATCAGAGTACTCTGCATCCCTGCAAGCATCACTACAAAGGGAGGGAGTGACACAAATTATCAGTGAAAAGTCTGGGCGGAGTGACCTTGGCCCCTCCCAGCTGGGGGCAAGATCTTAACTTTCAGGCTTTCGCCCTGCCTGCCACTGGGAGCTTGGTGTAGGGACTGCATAGTTCACAGGCTGGAGTATATTGATATTAGTCTACTTTGATTTATTGCTACTGCTACAATTAAAATTTGTGCAGCATTATCTTACAACTGACCTTAAAGGAAATATTGTCAGCAAATATAATGAAGGGTGTGTGTGTGTGTGTGTGTGTGTGTGTGTGTGTGTGTGTGTGTGTGTGTGTGCGCGCGCGTGTGCTCGTGTGTAAGTACGTGCTCTCGTAATCCTTTCCTAAGTAGGAGAGGAGTCCAAACCCTGAGATCTGGTTGCATTAAGCGGACAGAACCCCTTCAGGAGTTCTTAACCTGGGAACTGTGAGTGCTTTTTGTTTTTGTTTTATATTTTGGTAACTATTTTGATGTAAAACTAGGTGGCACAGTGGATAGAGCATGGGGCTTGGAATCAGGAAGATTTATCTTCACTAGTTCAAATCTGGCCTCAGATACTTCCTAGCTGGGCAAGTCACTTAATCCTGTTTGCCTAAGTTTCCTCCTCTACAAAATGAACTGGAGAAGGAAATGGTAAGTCACTCCAGTATTTTTGTCAAGAAAACTCCAAATGGGGCCATGAAGAATCAGACATGACAGTAAAATGACTGAACAACCACAAAACTGATGGGGTAGGAGCTGTGGAAACCCACCACCTCCATCTTGAACTTTCCCCTGAACTCTCCTTGAATTTTCCCACATGGTCAAGCATTCTAAAAGTCTTTATTGTTTTAAGCAATTAAAACTTTAAAGTGCACCAAGAGGTTTGGGACACTTTGTGTTAGATTAGTTTAAGGTTTGTATATAGGACAGATTAGTGAGAAGAGTGATAAATTCACTTCTACAACTTGCCTTTGAGAGAGCTGAGATCTGGAAGATAATCCTACAAAGTCTAGGTTGGGAATAAGATCTGTCCAGCTCACCTCTGACCAAGATAAGGAGAAAGCCTGAGACTCTAGGCATGCTTCTCCATGCCTAGAGTTTGAGGTTCCTTTTCCTGAACCAGTAAAGGTTATTTTCAAAGCATCAGATCTGAGCTTCTCGAGCTAAGACCATCCTCAACCCATCTCAGATCTTTGAACAATGATGAGAAGCTTGGACCCTATCCCTCCTAGAAATGTGCAAAACTTAGTTGGTTTTCATTTTTCATTGGCTGCACATGGCCTCCAACAAATGGAAGTTAGAAGGCAGATTTCAGCTCGAAATAAAGGAGATATTTCTAACAGCTGGGGTTCTCTAAAAATGCAATGGGCTGTCTCTGTGGGATGAATTCCCCATCATGAAGGTCTTCAAGGACAAGCTAGACAACTACATGCCAGAAATGTTGTAGCTGGGATTACTAGGTACAGACTGATCTAAGAAGCCAACCAGATGCCCTTCCAACTTATCATGTGCACTTAGTACAATGTCTGGCACAAAGTAAAGACTTAACAAATGCCTATTGGTCAATTAGCAACAGACTGAATAACCCTAAGAAAAAAATTACATTGCCACTAGGGTGGGGATAGGATTAGCCATCTTAGTGAACTAGTCTTTGACCTTCATCAGGAGGATTTGATGGAAACCACTCAGCCTCTGGAGACTGCTTACATGTAAGAACACCTACCACCACTATTATAACCATCCTTTGATATGGATAATAAATTTTTAAAAAAAAAACTACTTTGTGCAAAGCATTATATTTTAATACTTATTATCTCATTTTATCCTTAAAGACCCCTTAGGAGGTAGATAGGTCAGATTATATTTTACAGATTATATACATTATATTTTACAGATGGTGAAAATTGAGGTCCAGAGTGATTTTGAACCTTACCCTCTATTATAGTAAAGAGAGTAGAGGAAATTTTACTAGGACCTGTTTCTGTCTCCTATGATCTCAAGACATATTTACTTCCATGCTGCTTGAGCTAACACCATCCTCAACCTATCTCAGAAAAGAAGCTTCCTGCTTTGGAAACAAGATGCATGGATGTGGCTCTCTACACAGCTTAGGAATGACCCTTATGCATTGGCCTCAGTTTAGGATCTCAGATTCTAGAGATGAAAGAGGATCTAAATTTATTGAAATTAATCTCTAATGGTGGAATTTCACACACTGCGGTCCTTGGATGGAAGCATGGCTTTTCAAGATATACCACAAAATGGTCACCCATTCTGCTAGTTCTTGATCTGAGGATTTGTAGAGATACACAATTCATTTCCTCTATCAAAAGCAACCTACTTTGCCCCCAGAGGAACATGGATGAAGGCACTAATGCCAATAAAACAATTTTTTTCCTTTATCAGTAGCCTAGGGAAAAAAAGAGTCATTTCAAGATTGCTCTAGATTATGCAATTCATTTTCTGATAACTTTGTGCCCTAGTTAGGTCAGACTCTTCACACTCTATTGCATGTTAAGTCCCACCACTGCCCATGATCATGGTCCAGTTCAAGTCCCATATCCTTCAACAACATCTTCCCCAACTATTCAAGCTCTCATTTATCTACCCCTCTTCTGAATTGCTACAGCATTTTTAGTCCCTGTCATATAATCAAGGTCCTGATTTTCATATTATTTGTCTATTTAATTTTTTATGTCGGTTGTTTCCTCAACCAGAGCAAAAACTCTTTGAAAGCTCCTCCTATTCCCCTCACAGAACCTAACACAGGACTGGATAACCACATGTTGAACTGAATTTAATCTTCAAGACTAGAATTTCTGAATTACTCTATGACTCCTGCCATCCAAAATGTAATTTCAGAGAGATTTCCCTGTCTACCTCTCATGTTATGTTTCTTGAGAAAAATTCACCCCAGGGAAGGAACAGCTTTTTTAAAGCATTATTATTTGGGATTGTAAGGAACATAAAGCATTTGTTTTGAATATAATCTTAAAGACAAAATGCTAAAGTCTCCCAGGCTCATTTACTTGAGCTGAGGTGAATTGTTGATTAGGATCCAGCATCTTCCCAGATAATTTTGTTTGTCCTTCCCAGAAAGAGCCCTAATCCCTGATAATTGCTATATTACCAATGTTGTGATCATAGCAGAGCTCTGTTTGGATTAATTCCTCACCCTGCAGCGGATGTGGTCTTCATTTAACCTCTGCCCAGGCATTGTATGGGGGCCAGCCCAATTAGAGATAGCTATTTAGCTAAAGGTATGGGTGGGGTGGGGGGAGGTGGTGAGGAAGGGGAGGTGGTAGAATGGGCAATTTAGACTAGCAATCTCCCTCATCCTAATAGGCTTTTTTTCCTTCCAAATTCTCCATTATTAAAGGATTTGGGAGAAAGACTGACTGATGTAGTATTTTGTATCCAAAGATTTTTCTCTGCAAATGTGTTAGAGGCATTAAATGATTTAGCCAATCAGCAGTTAGCAAAAGACGCCAGTTTTTTGCATTATTAGCACCTTGGGCAGCTATCGTGGCAAAACTAAGAGGATTCAGCAGTCGGCTAACAAGCAGTATTGAACCTCTGGAAGCTGAGCAGTATTACTGCTTTTCTGGGGATATTTGAGGAGGAACTTTTGAGGGTCAACAGAGTCATTTTAGGCTAATCAAAAAACATTTATTAGACACCCACTATGTTCCAGGCACTGTTCTAGGTGTTCAGGATACAAGGAGTTTATAAACCAGCCAACATTTGCACCTTGAGGTAGTTTGGATTGTTCTCAGAAAATAGTAAAACCATGTGAGATTCTTTTGGGTTTCTCTGGAAGTTCCAAAAATAGGCCTGTCTTTGTGTTTTCCCTGATGTGCTAAATAGGAAAGCAGTGAAGAGTGTCAGCGTGTTCCTTTCTTGTGTATCTGCTGGATTTTGCCTGTACTTGGTACCAACCACCTCCATATGCCAAGGGGTTGGTGTTACAATAAGGACTCAATCTGTGCTGTGAAGACCCTTTGGGTCAGGGGCTCCTAATCTTCTTTGTGTCATGGACCCCTTTGGCAGTCTGGTGATGCCTGTGACCCCTTCTCAAAAAATGTTTTTTTTTGAGTGAATAAAATAAAATGACAGGAAGGCATTTATAGGACAGCAATTATTTAAAGGAAAGCAATTCTATTGAAATACAATTACTAAACTATTTTTAAAAGCAAATTCATGAACCTCAGGTTAAGATCCCCTGCTTTTGAGACAATTTTGGCTGCATTTTGGATATGACGCTGGTTTTTAAGACCCTATTCTACTGCTCTAACAGTGTATTTTGAAAGCCCAACTGCTATAGTTTTGCCAGAAAGTCATGAAAACTGTCCCTTATTTATCTGTCACTCTAGAGGACCAGATAAAAGGTTGTTCACAATCTCAAAGACCAATTTCAATAGCAACATAATGAACTAATATCTAAATATGTGGTGCTTCATGTTTTAGAAAGCACTTTCCCCACAACTTTGTGAGGTAAGGAGTAAAGGAGTTTTTATTCCTGTTTTACAAAGAAAAAAAACTGACTTACCACCTGGGCATTTCCCCAGACTAGTCATGTCACAAGGGTCAAACCTACCTCAAATGCCTTTGCTACAGTGATCACATACTTTCCAGAGCCTTCTATAATGTCACTCCTCACCTCAGTGGAAACACTGAGAAGTCTGTAGCTTTGTGACAAATGAGGTGCAATTATCCTTTGAGATAGGAAGATTAGGAAAGGCTTGCCCTAGAATCTGTAGCTCCTTTTGTGAAGAGAGTAAGTCACCTAATGGAAAAATATAAGCGTTCTTGTACATTTAGGGAGTATTTCCAACACAAGCAGAATGTAGTTATAGCCATTCTGGGGCTGTACTGGAGGGTTATTCATCATTACTTTATTAATGATCTCTGGTAGTCTGAGAGACTGTCCTGGTCTGGTAATGATTCAGGTTGATAAAACTTTTTTTGGAAAGGCTCATGTGAAGAATTGCAAGGCAGCATATCCTATGCCCAAAGACTTTGTAGGTCTTAGTTGGTAGAGGAAGGCACCTATAATGCTGGAGAAAGAGTATGTGATCACAGAGGGGCCAGAGTGTCATCAGAAAGTCCTAGCCTTGATGACTCAAGAATGGTCATACTGTGGTAGGTTCAAATCTCATGTTCCTCTGATTATACTTCAGGAAGTATTTTTTCCAGAAACAAAGACAAGCTGGACCCATACAAATCCTGACTGATACTGGGGCTTCAAAATATTATATATTTCATGGCTTAGTGCTAGGTTAGGTGGAAAAGAGGGGGATTTTAGTGGAAAAGTTTCCTGGATTAGATCTAGCAGGCTGAGTCTTGGCCTAGAATTTTGCCTGTAGGTAGTTTGGATGGCCCACTGAGTGAGAGTAAGAACCAGATGAACCTAGCAGTCCTTGCTTTGTCTGGATTTTCTGAGAATGTTTTTCTAACTTGTTTTCTGTATAAAGGAAAGAAGGAAGGAAGGAAGTCTCTAGTATGTACCAAACTATTCATAATAGCATTTTTGTAGCAGCAAAAGTATATAAGCAAAGAAGGTATCCATTTATTAGTGAATGACGGAACAAACTATGATGCAAATAATGGAACAGTATTACGCTGTTAAGAAATAGTGAATAAGAAAAATTCAGAGAAATGTGGAGATATTTGTATGAACTTATACAGAGTGTAGTAAGCAGGACCAGAAGAACAATATAGACAATAGCCACAATAACGTAAATGAAAAGAACACTCTAGTGGAGCAAGACTGTTTAATCATAAAAAACTAATTTTGGCCCCAGAGAAGAGACAGGAAATGTATCTACATCCTTTCTTTTCACTTTATTTAATTTATTGTATTTTATTTTGTGTGTCAGTACGCTATCCTTTTCTTTTTTTAAATTAACTTTTGTTTATTTTTAGTTCACATCATTCATTTCCGCAAGATTTTGAGTTCCAAATTTTCTCCCCGTCTTTCCTCTACTTCCCCCCCAAAACAGTGATCCCAGTGCACACCCCTCCCCCAGCCTGCTCTCTCCTGTATCCTCCCCATCACCCCTCGGACTTTCCCGTGGGGCGAGACGGATCTCCCTACCGCAGTGCCCGTGTATCTTATTTCCCAATTGCATGTAAATAATAATCATAATAATCTACATATACACATTTTTTAAACATTTGGTTTTGAAACTTTAAATTCTAGATTCTTTCCCTTCCTCTCTCATCCCCGGCCCGCACTGGGAAGACGAGCCATTCAATGCAGGCCATGTGTGTGTAGTTCCACAGAACGTCTCCACAATGGGCATGTTGTGAAACCACATCCTTTCAGTAGAGAAGTGGGGCCACCATGGATTGTGAATGTCGCATATCCCATAAGAAGTGCTTAGTTTTGCTTACCACATTTTGTTTTTTCTCTGTCACCAGGGAGGGTTACCTGGATTGTATGTGGAGGTGGGGGTGTCTGCAATATATCTGGAAATGACCATGATATAAAAAAGGCACCAATAAACAATTTTTAAAAGTCTGTTTTCTATCTATGAAAACCCTCTTCAGGATCTATCCAATTAAAAAAAAAGAACATCTTACAGCTTTCTTTTGTATGTATGTGTGCAGGAGGTGGGTAGGGGGAGAGTATGGAAGTCAGTGGAGAGAATTAAATATAGCTCAAATACACTTCAATATAGATGGGAATACTGTAGGAAAAAAACAAGACCAAGAGAACTGGGAATATAAATGTTTTCACTCTGAGCTTCAAAATGTTCTCTCTTCTTTTATAAATGGAACCATTTCCCCTGATTCTTCTAAACCCAGACATTGCAAGGTGACCTAAGCTTTTAGTCTTTTTCTAACAACTCAGAGTGTGTGCCCTGCTGACAATGGGCATAGCCCATCATTTCTATGGATGAAGGACAACATGGTTGGCATAGAAACGAGGTGGACAATCATACAAAGAATTCTGCCTGATGTCCAGAGAGGGAGTTCTACTCTTTCAAAGTTCTTTCACATATATTATATCCTTTGATTCTCACAACAGTCCTGTGAGATAAATAGAAATGCTGTTCAGTCATTTTCAGTCACGTTCCACTCTTCAGGACCTCACTTAAGGTTTTCCTGGCAAAGATACTGGAGTGTTTTGCCATTATCTTCTCTACCTCATTTTACAGATAAGGAAACTGAGGCAGAAAGGGTTGAGTAACTTGCCCAAGGTCACACAACTATTAAGTGTCTGAGGCCAGATTTGAACTCAGGAAGATGAGTATTCCTGACTCCAGGCCCAGCCCTCTATCTACTGTGCCTCCTCACTGCCCATATAGAAGTAGGTGTTAGTATTACCTCCACTGCACAGAGGAAGTAAACTGAGGCACGAAAAGGTTAAACCATTTGGTCAGAGTCACAAAATTATTGAGGAGCAGAGCTGGAAAAGTATCTAACAACCACCCAAAGACAAAAGTTAGGGGTTGGAGGGACCCATTCTTCCAAATTCCTATATCTTATTTAAGGGCTCTAGTAGAACTCATTGCTTCATCAATGAGTATAAAGTTGTCTTCATCAGTAAGAAAATGATGGAACTACTCATTTGGCTGGGGCCCCATTCATCGCCATTTCACCAAGATGTTTCAGCCAATTCTCTATCTCTCTTACATTTAGGTTTAAAGACGTTTATGTACTAGCAAAGATCCCTTTCTGTTCTTCCCCTTAGATTTCGTTTCAAAATAACTAGGCCTCCCACGTCTAGGCTATTTGATCAATTTGGAGAAATATCTTTGGCCTCCTCTTTGGGGAGACTCGATATGAAAACCAAATCTAGTAAACTCATCTCAATGGACAAATATGACCATATAGCGAAAAAATGCTCATGTTTCTCAGGGTCTGAAATGGTTTTACTATTTGCAGGAAAATAGACCTTTCAAAGAGAATTACAGTCAAATACTCAGCTCTTCCATTTTTCACCTATTACATCCTGAGAGCACTAAAGTTATTCTCTTGCAGTTAATTACAGAGATCATTCAGACTTCCTGGTTTATAAAAGCAGCAGATCTGCAGTCAATGGACCCAGGTTCAAAACCCACTTCCTCTATTAGCTATTTGTGTGTCCTTACACAAGTCACCTCTGGGCCTTACGTCCAGGGGTGTGCTGGTAAATGTTTAAAAACCAGGTGCATAGCACACTTTTAAGTTTAACCTGCATTATTCACAATTTCTCCAGCACTTTCTTAAGACTTGTTGTTCTGTCACTTTTAGTCATGTCTGACTCTTGGTGACCTCATTTGAAGTTTTCTTGGCAAAGATACTGGAGTGGTTTGCCGTTTCCTTCTGCAGCTCATTTTACAGAGAAGGAACTAAGGCAAACAGGGTTAAGTGACTTGCCCAGGGTCACACAGCTAACAAGTGTCTGAGGCCAGATGTGAAGTCAAGGAGATATCTTTCTGACTCCAGGTCCAGCACTCTATCCACTGCACCACCTACCTGCCCTTCTTAAACCTAGATCAACAAAACAAGAAATTGATCCCCAATTTCTAAGTTGCCGTTGTCAGAGGCATAAATGCTCACATTAAATTTAACAGTCCCTGGGGAGTTATAGCTGGCTCCAGCACATCCCTACACAAGTCCCTCACCTATAAAATGAGGATTAGACTAGATAAACGAGAATAAATTAATCTAGATGATCCTTTTAACACTGATTCTTCACAATATTCTCAATGTGCTGGCTCCCATTTATGAAACACTTCATGATTTATAATAGCTCACATTTATTTAGTATTTTCCTTACAATAACCACGTGAGATATGCAGTACAATGATTTTTATCTCCATTTACAGATGAAGAAGCTGAAACTGTGAGAAATTATTTTCAGACCTGCCATGATAAGCCTTAGCCACCCAATACTCTTCTCTTTCATTTTTCTTCTGGATTTACTTTTGACTCTGGACTTCTTTCTCCACAATTTTCCATCAGTCTTTTAATCCTCAA
The DNA here is from genome assembly GCA_028627135.1 of Pseudochirops cupreus. Classification (NCBI taxonomy): domain Eukaryota; kingdom Metazoa; phylum Chordata; class Mammalia; order Diprotodontia; family Pseudocheiridae; genus Pseudochirops; species Pseudochirops cupreus. The sequence continues at coordinate 77,642,106 of CM053581.1, forward strand.
AGGTCCCTCTATCCCTACGGCCTTCCCATGTTGGATGATCATTTCACCCAGTGATCCTGGGATTGGTCAGTTCTCGTTGAAAGTTCCATTTAAAGAAGGACCAGGCCAATTGTTTATAGGTTTGGTTTTTGTTTTACTCCTACAAAAGTGCTCTTATGAATTCTTTGGCACATACTGAAATATATGCCAAAATTCCTTCATTTCCTTCATTTCTTTCCAAGTTCTGATCCTGGCTCTAGACTTGTTTCTCTACCCCTGCCTCCTGTCCACTCTCAGTTTCTTCAGTCTTCTCCCATTAGAATGGAAGCTCTTTAAGGGCAGGTTTTGTCTTTCTTTGTCCATCTATTCCAGTGGTTCTCAACCTTCCTAATGCTGCAACCCTTTAATACAGTTCCTCATGTTGTGGTGACCCCCAACCATAAAATTATTTTCGTTGCTACTTCATAAGTGTAATTTTGCTACTGTTATGAATCGTAATATAAATATCTGATACGCAGAATGTATTTTCATTGTTACAAATTGAACATAACCCACAGGTTGAGGAACTGCTGATCTACTCATATCTTCAGCACTCAGAACAGTGCTTAGCAGATTTAAAGCACAGGGCTTCTTGCTCTAGAGCAGCAATTCTCAACCTGTAGTTCTCGACCCCTTTGAGGATCAAACAACCCTTTCACAGAGGTCACAGGGGTGGCCTAAGACCATCGGAAAGAACATATTTCTGAGGGTGTTAGGAACCGAGACACTGTTCCTCTATCTGTCTCCAGGTGGGTCTGCCCACATGCAGATACACCCACATACAAATATTAAAGGGTCATGGCATTAGGAAGGTTGAGAACCACTGCTCTAGAGCCTAGAGATAGTTATCAAATCAACACTACCAGTACTTCTAGAAAGTCAGATGCCCTATTGTTCTACTCTTTATGCCCCTGATTTCCCAGAACACCGTTTCCTAGACACTCCCCCCTTTTTGTAGTATCTCCCCTTATTAGAATGTAATCTCCTTGAGGTCTTACTTTTGTCTTTGTATCTTCAGAGTTTAGTACGGTACCTAGTACAAACTGTATTTAACAAATGTTTTTTTTTTTCATTCATTCATTGGACCACAAACCTAGAGCTGTCACAGACTTCAGAATTCTATTCCTTCACTTTACATATGAGGAAACTGAGGCCCAGAAAGACTAAGTGACTTGCCCAAGGTCATAGAGATAGTAAGCATCAAGGGCAGGATTTGAAACCAGGTCCTCTGACTTCAGATCATTTTCATTTCCCTGCCACCAAAACCTTGTACTGTGTCCTGGCTCCCCAGGCTCTGATAGATGAACTTTTGCCTTATTTTGTCCTAAGCCAGGGCCCAGGCTTCTACTCCTTCTGTGAAGTCTCCTCATCTGCCTCCTTGCGTGTTGTATTCTTCTATGATAATGTAAGCTTCCTGAGGGCAGGGACATTTTTGATTGCTTGTATTTGTAGCCCCGGAACTGACAGTGTCTGGCACACAATAAAGCAAATGCTTTATTAGTATACCTATCTATTCATTTGTTCCTTGGTAATCTCATCTGTTCCTGTGGGTTTAATGTTCACGTCCATACTGATGACTTCCAGGCCTGTATTTCCAGTCCTTTTCTCTTCCTGGAGCTTCACGAGCTGCCTCTTGGACATCTTGAAATAGAGGTCTTATAGAAATCTGAAATTCAATATGTCTAAAATTAAACTCATCATACTCTCCCCCATACTCAATTCAAACCGACCCCTCTTCTGAACGTCCTTTATCTGATCTTTCTTTTTGTCCTGAACGTAGAAATTGTGATCTCAGACAAAGCAAAAGCAAAAATAAACCTAATTAAAGGAAATCAGGGAAACTATGTCTTGATTAAAGGTACCATTGACAATGAAGTAATATCAAATTTTTTTCACAAGTTTCTTTGATAAACACCACTTTTTTCAAACATGTAGAGAATGGAGTCAAATTTATAAAAATAAGTGATTCCCCAATTGATAAATTGTCAAGGGATAGGAACAGGCAGTTTTCAGAAGACATCAAATCCATCTATAGTCATACAAGAATGCTCTAAATCACTATTGGCTAGAGAAATACAAATTAAAACATCTCTGAGATATCACTTCACACCTATTAGAAATGACAAATGCTAGAAGGGAGGAAGGAAAATAGGTATGTTAATATTCTATTGGTAGAGTAGTGAATTAGTCCAACCATTCTAGAGAACAATTTAAACTGAGCTTAAAGGGCTATAAAACTGTACATACCCTTCGACCCAGCAATCCTACAACTAGGTCTGACCCCAAGAAAAAAAGAAAAAGGACCCATATGTACAAAAATATTTATAGCAGCTCTTTTGGTGGTGGTAAAGAATTGGAAATTAAGGGGATGACTCTCAATTGGGGAATGGCTGAAGAAGTTTTGGCATATGATTGTGATGGACTACTACTGTGCTTTAAGAAATGATGAGGGGCAGGGCGGAGCCAAGATGGCGGGGGCAGAGCCAAGATGGCGGCGTACCAGCAGCAACATATTGCAGCTCTCACATAGCCACCCCAAAATACCCATAAAATAGGACTCTAAACCAATCCTAGAACTCCAAAACGCACACAAAGATACTTCCCACTAAAGTCAGCTCGGCTACGAGGTACCATATCAGCACTATAAACCAAAACCAGCCTGGCCTGAAGCCTCTGCTGAGCCCTGGGGGCGGCTGGACAAGAGGAGCAGTGAGCGGATTAGCAGCAGCTGCGAGCAGTGTTGAGAACTAGGTCAGTGGAGACTGCGAAATCAGGAGAGAAAAGCAGTCCAGCCAAAAGGCCTCCAGAGCGGAAAAGTGAAAGGCAGAGGTTTTGCACCCACCTCCGTGTTGCAGCTTCCATGCCCGCAGCCTGCAGACAGCAGGGGGACTAAGTGATTGTCCTGAGGCCAGTGCTTTTGTGTTGAGCAGCCTAGATACGGATCGCTGTCTTGGGCCTCAGTCTTGGAGTCTTCATTATCCAGTGAGCTGGAAGTAAGTAGGAAGGGTCCCAGCACCTTCCTGAGAGCTAGGGCAGCCAGGAGGACCCCAGCGATTTGGGACAGAGCTTTCCCTTCTGGAAGCAGAGCCCCACAGAGATTTAAAAAAAAAATCATGGACTGACCAACCATGAGTAAGAATAAGCATAAGAAGCAAAGTAAGAACAGCACCCAACCCTAGATTACTTCTTTGGG
>CM053581.1:77645816-77667996 GCA_028627135.1 Pseudochirops cupreus
AAAAAAAAAAGAAATGATGAGAGGCATAGTTTCAGAAAAACATGGGAAGACCTAGGTGAACTGATGCAAATTGCAGTATAATTTTCTCCCTTTATTTTCCTTGCTTTTTAAATGGCTAATATGGAAATATGTTTTGCATGCTTTCACATGTATGACTGACATCATATTGCTTTTTTCTCAGTGGTTGGAGAAAGGGCAGGAGGGATAGAATTTGGAACTCAAAATATAAAAAGAAAAGAATGTTTAAAATAAACAACAATTAAAAAAAAAGAAAAATCTAAAGAACTCATGATGAAAAATGTTATCCACCTTTAGAAAAAGAACTTATGAACTCTAAATGCCAGTTGAAGTATAGTTTTCTCACTTTCTTTTAAAAAATGGCTAATATGGAAACATGTTTTGCGTGATATCACATGTGCATTCCTTACCTCCTCAATGGGTGGGGAGGGGAAAGGAGGAATTTGGAACTCAAAAAAATCTTTTGAAGAAATATAAATAAATTATAATTTTTTTTGAAAGTCACACAGGCAAATATATTATCCTGAACTTCACAGCTTTTCCATAACAAGATTTCATCCAATGTCCTGCTCTGTTACCTTTCAAAACACACAAGTCAATCATCACAAAAGAATAATGGATCAGACTAAACACCATCACAGGTTGTGTTTGTCCTTTGTTTTTGAAGAGGACCATGGCATCAGGGAAATGATGTTGTGACTTGCAGTTGACTTTGATTTGAGTGAGGGAGGGCTATGCAAGGTCACCAGTCTCACTTTCTCCTCCAGAGCCATCTGGATCCAGTGACCAAATATTTATAAGCATGACTGGAGATGACCCAGGATGCAATGGGAGTCCTTGGCCTTTGTAGGCTAAGGCCTTTTCAGGTTCTCACTTAGAGTGATGTAGTGCCCATTCAGTGAATAGGCCTCTTTAAGAAGTAAGTCAAGGGTTGGCCCCTTTAATTAGAAAAAAAAAATCAAAGTTGGAGAAGACCCTCTGGGTTGCTGTTTCAAAGAGAAACAGTTACCATTGATATTTGCTCTTAAACCAGGAGGACCCAAAATAGAGCCATTAAGTGGAACTTGGGCAGGGACCTATTGTGGTCCAATGTATGAGCTTCAGAGTGAACTGGGTTTAAGGTTCTGAGTAAGAAAGAAAGAAAGAGAGAGAGAGAGAAAGAGAGAAAGAAAGAAAGAGAGAAAGAAAGAAAGAAAGAAAGAAGGAAGGAAGAGAGGAAGGAGAGAAAGAAAGAGAGAAAGAAATCTACCCAGTAATCCCCAAGTTAAGTGAGAAGCTTCTGGCCATGAAAATTTACCTCCCTTTGGAGAGGAGAAGGAGAGGGAAAGGGAGAAGATGAGTTGTTACCTAACTAGAGTCCTCCCTCACTCAAATCAAAGTCAACTGCAAGTCTTTTCCCTGATGCCATGGTCCTCTTTGAAAACGAAGGACAAACACAAACACCATCTCAGAGGCCCAGGCTCTCCCACCATTTATTGACTGCCTCCAGGCAATCTCAGAGTAAAATAGAGGCTTCTTGTTCTCCTTAGGGTTTTTGTCTACAGTTACTTGTGCCCCAGCCCCACAAATCAACTTCCCTTTCTCTTTGATTGTGTAACAGAGAGCCTTCCTGTCTTACTCCAGGGGTTACAAACAGGTATCAGGTTTAAATTCAAAATCATAATCTCAAGCTCCTTGACGCAGCTTTCTATGACACTCAGGAGTCCTTCAAGGACCAGCTCTGCTCCAGCTGTCTTTTTCTGTTGCTCTCCCTTCTGATCACGCAGCCTTTCTCATTCCCTCCCTCAAAAATGCTATAGCATTGGAAGCCTGAACAATAAAATCTAGTTCCTGATTACATTTAATTTCAGGTTGCAAGCTGTTTCATATAAATTAGTATTATTTCCTTAACCAGACTGTAGACTTCTTGAGGGAAAGAACCAGAGTGCATGGGTATATCTAGATCTATATTTATATAAAGACATATAATATGCATATAATATATAATATGCATATATGTATATGCATGTATATATGTGCATATATGTATGTATATCACAATTTTTTTCCAGAGAACCAGTTAAACATTTACTGTTACATGCCTAGAAGGAGTCATGTCTTCTAAAACTTGAAGCAAGGGCCTTTAAAGACAATCTGAGGCCTTTTTCCAACAACCAGGCAAGATGATGCTATGGTTAGGAAGATTAAAGATTTTAGTCCATAGCTCTTCCCTCACTTTTAATATGAAATAATACTCCTTTGGAACATCTAATGGCCTGCTTTGCTTTTCCTCTATTGTCACTAAGAGAGTTTCTGCTGGCTTGGTCTTTGGAAAGTTATTTTATAAATTGATTGTCCTTATTCATTCATCCTCCATCCTGTTGGATTTCCTTCCTCCATCTTATAAATGTACTCATGTAATTAAATACTCCTACCACAAACTGACGTAAGCAGTCATCTTTCTAACCCCATAGGATTTTGTACTTGAGATAGTGAGGAAGTCGGAGTGGGAATCATTTTGGCAGACCCAGGTGGAGATCTGGCTTCTGTTCACTTTGAAAATTGTTTTCAGAGAATAGAAAAGGGGAAACCAAGAAATAAGCAAAAATGTCCCCAAGAGACAGATTAGTTTAGCCCAGACAAAAAGGGTACCAGTTGATATTTCAGCTGGAGGGCTTGACAGCAAAGTCAACCCGTAGCCAGCCGTCGGAACGCCTTCTCTCCAGAACTTTGGTCCAAAGCTTTCAATGACTGCTTGGAAGATCCTGGCATGGTGGGGGATGTTCACAAGAGCTCAAGTCCTGGGCAAGCCTTTTTGGGAAGGGGAAGGGAATAAGCATGTGTGGCCTGCAGAAGATGTGCCATGCAGTATACTAAATGCTTTACAAATCCTATCTCATTTAATCATCTTCTTGCAACAGAAGGGGGAAACTGGAGCAGAAGGAACTCTCCTAGAGGGTAATAAGAAGGATATGGAGAAAGAGCCTGCCCTAGAACGATTATGTGGTAGAACCGAATGGGACCCAAAGGAACTCTAGTTGAATCCTTCTCATTTCACAGTTGTGGAAACTATAGTCTATGGTGATTCAGTGGCTTGTTCAAGGATATACATTAATTAATGCCAGGGATGGGACTTATGAACAGGCTTCCAATACCCAGTTCAGTCTTTTCCAGTTGGACAACAGCATCTTACAAATTCTTCCTATGGCCTGGCCTCCAGATGATGAGTGGGCAGAGTACTTTCTATGCTCACCATAGAGAAAATTGAAGTCAATGATAATGGATATCTTCCAGCTCTTTCTAACTGAATTGAAATGTCTTTCAAGGTTTCTGGTGAATACAACACATGAACTATTTTTGAGGAAAAAAAATAAGTGTAAAGGCATCCAAGAAACAAGCATTTATTAAACATTTTCTCTGTGCCAGGCACTGGGCTAAACACTTTACAGATATAATCTCATTTGATCCTCACAACAATGTATATGTAACCTGGGGCTCAACTCGATTTGCATAAGACTCTTCCCATTGGTAGAATAGAGCATTCTAGATTGTATTTTAGAAATTTTATAGTGCTTTCAAGCTGAGCCTCTTCATACATTTAAAAATCTTTTAAATAATATTTTCTTGATGTGCTATATAACTAAGAATCATGGAAAGCTGTGGTTTCTGAAGAATCAAAATTGTTCCCACTAACCAAAAAGGTAATGGAAAGATAAATGGTGGGTATATGTACACTATATAGTTTATTACCATTGTGACTTGTATACAAGAATTTTTCTAAAAGATATAATCAAGGAAACATATGATTGGAAAATCAGGTAGGCTGGTCATTTAGCAAAGTTGAGGAATAACAGACGGGAAGCCAAAATAGTGTGTTGATATCTATCTATGAAATGTTTAAAGACCTAGGAGAAGGTCTCTAGAGTTTTCAGTATATCTTCAATGGAGGATCACAGAAGGAACAAAAATTATACTAGACGAAAAGATGTGCTTGGATTATATTCTTAACCAATGGAAAGAGCACCTATATAAGATCAGGGGTCCATTGAAGTGAAGAGGAGGGAGAGAAGGGACAAGCAATTATTAAGTACCCACTATGTGCCAAGCACTTGGCTAAGCACTTTACAGATATTATCTAACTCATTTGATCCTCACAACAATGCTGGGAGGTAAGTGCTATTATTATCCTCACTTAGTAGTCAAAGAAACTAAGGCAAACAGATGTTAAGTGATGTGCTCAGGATCTTAGCCAAATTTGAATTTAGGTCTTCTTGACTCCATGCCCAGCATTCAATCTACTAGGCCACCTTTCCAGAAATTAGTTTATCAGGTTAACAGAGATCATAGGAGATGGGACATAAACCAATTAAGGTTGGGAAGGAGAGTCAGTTTGCAGAATGCACAGTCCTTGGCACAAAATTTTGGGCAATATGAGGGGGGAGGCAAAGAAGATGGGGGGAAGAGGTGCTGACGCAGCATTTTGTGCCTCCCCAATCATCTCAAAATGAAACCTCAAGAACTGCTTTCCAAAGAACCTTTCTGTTGCTGCTTGAAACCTCTTATTCCTTCCACTTGATGTACTCTGCATTGGAGGGTGGGGAAAAAATAAGAGTTAGGTTAGCACGGCCCAGAAAAGAAAAGTAAGAATCTTCCTATCATTGGAAGCAGAATAATAAAACATACAGTCAATCAAATAGACTGTGTGGCATTGAGATAGGAATGCTGGCTCTTATCTCCCCCAGGGACAGGGACAGAAATGTCTGGGAATGGGAAATTCTGAGAACCAAGATTTTTCCTCTGAAATCCAATAGGCAGCCATGCCCCTAGCTCCTCCCCAGCTCTCAGCGCCCCCATGGATTTCCCCTATGGAAATCAAAACTAAATGAAATCAATAGCAGAGTCAGGCAGGGTTGTCTTGTGTATTCTCCTCGTCCCTCAGCCTTATTCTCTTTGGGTTTACCGTGATGTATTATTGGATCCCCCTGTACTTCCTCCCCATCCTAGATGACTTGAACCACCCTAAACATATTAGAATATGCATTATTTTAAAGTGCTCAGTAAATAATTCAGTAAATGGCTATCGATATTTGGGTTGTACATTCATTATTCACACTACCTGGGACCTAGGTATAATAATAGTTAGCATTTATATAGAGCTGTAAGGTACATGTTATCTTATTTGGTCCTCGGAGCAATGCTGTGAGGTATGTGCTAGTTCATCTTTATTTCTAACTTCAATCCACCATGCTGCTGTTTAGATAAGTTCTGTTTGTTCCTCCTAGAGGCTGGTGAGAACATCTGATCCCCACACTCTGAATAATAACTATTATTGAACTACCCCAATCGCCTCTTCTCCCATCTTTGCTATTCTACAATATTTTCTTCATTCACTACTTGAGGAAATATTGTCTCAACTTGTTTTCTGATTATTTTCTGAGACTAGACCCTGTTCTTCCCCACTAGTCTATAAGCTCTTCTAAGACAGGAAGTATGGGTCTTCTCTTATCTTACCATATCATGCCAAAGACGAGGCTGGGCACTCAGTGGATGCTGAGTCTGTATGTGTGCAGGGAATTAATCCCTGGCTCTCTTCTAATCCAAATTCCTAGTTCTTCCTGTCTCTTTTTGATGTTTGTACTTCAAAGTTAAAAAATAAAATAAAAACTAAATCCTAAAATTTTTTAAATTTCAAATTTTAAAAAATCAGAGCAAATCTGAGCATAGCTGACTATGATGAGAGAGTTCTCTAGAAGTTCTTTTACCTTTAATTCTTACATCTGCTTCCCTAAGACATCCTTGATGTTTGTTATCTGCAACATGGGAATACGACCAAGGAGAGCCCCTAGGCCTTGAGTCAAAGGAAAATTTCTGCTCTTCAGAGATTCCAGGGCTCAGGGGCACCAGGTGCAGTTTTCTCACATTTAGATAGGCAAAGAAGAAAAATCATTATTTTTCATTTTAAATACATCAATGAGCTAAACTAGGATTAGGCGAGGGCTCTATTAGGGTATTATTTGGGAAAGGAAGATTAAGCTTTCTGTTTAAGAAACAGATCTATCCTTCCCACATAGAATGACTGTGAAAAGGATGGGAAATGCCATGGGATTCTTACAAGCTGCGTTACTTTCAGCCAGGTGGGGATAGCCAACTCGGAGACAGACACAGGGTAAGTAGAGATAGTATAAATGACTCCTGAAATTTACTTAACCTAGAAGTATTGGCAGATTAGAACAACTGACGGCATAGGACAATGCTACAACCCAGTGACTCCCAACTTTTCCAAGTGTGAACATTCCTTTTTTTTTTTCTAAACATGGGATCCTCACATAACAGTAATTTTACTATTGGTATCCATTGACTATAAAAACACACCATGACAAAAAGCTACTATAAATTCAGTAAGACTTTTAAATGAATTTGTATTTTATTAATTATAATAGCATCTACATATATTTTAAAGATGTAAATATATATGCATGACATTTATTTAATCTTCAGAAGGTATGTTTATTATTCCTGGACCCTATGTAATAATTCCCTAGCAGTTCTAGACTATAAATTAGGAAGCCCTGCTTTATCTCCAAGGAATGGAGCTGCCATGTTGAAATTAGAGATAGTGTCAAGCTATCCAGAGAGGGTACTTGAGAGCATTGCAGGACCACTAGTCACATCAGACAGGGTGTTGCCCATTCAACCTAGCAGGAAGGCCAGACCTGTAGCTAGTACCTTTCAAATCCCTCTAACTATCCTCTAACTAACTAATTATTCTAGCATCTCTGACAATCCTAAAAACATCCCCAGAGATAGTAACCTGGGAGTTAGGCAAGAGAAAACCCCAGTTTCCTGAGAAAGCTGATTTCATGGCTAATTAAGTCAGAAAATCAAAATTGAAAAATCATGCTGCTTAATCTTTTTTAAAAGCAAAGAAACAACACTCCTTGGTTTGCCAGCACATTATCTGGAAGGATGTTTTTATACTTCAAATAATAATAAGGTAGGAGTCTCCCTGGATTTTCTCTGCTGCATAGGGGTAGTAAATTTAAAGCAATATCCTAAGACCAGACTGGAGAGAGAAGTAAACTCTGGCTGTTCTGTTTTTTATAGCAGATCTATAGCTTCTGGCTATTACATTCCTTACTTTATGTACTTACACATGTGCTTTCCAACGGTTTTCTCAGCCTCCAGAATGACATCAACTGGGTCTCAACCAGTAGCTCCAAGAAGGCAGGAACCACTTCTCTTTTATCAGAACCACTACTCTCCAAAGGCAGGCAAACGTCTCCTGCAACAAGGCAGAGATCTTCACTTTTCGTATTGACTTCTTTTCTTCTGCCTAGTTTCCCATTGCAAGACTTAGCACACAAAAAAGTTCTCTCTTCACTAATCCTGATTGACTGATATGGCCCTGATCTTCTTGCTGAATAACGAGATCAAGAGATCATTCTGGGGCAGGGTTGGGGGGAAGGAAGGTCCTAAGAAAAAAGTTCAATTCCCCATTGGATCGTAAGGATCTCTGACCACGGGCAATAATTCCCTTGCAAAGAGTATAGGGAGGGATTTAAAGGTGAATTCCACACTTACCTTTTGGGATCACTTCTGCATTCTCCACTTCCTTCTCTGATCATCCCAAATATACCCCCTAAAGATCTGCCATCATCACTGAGATGAAAATAATCCAGCTAGGTGACAAAAGGGACTGATGTTGGACCTAGATTCAAAAATGCCTGAGTTCTGTTTGTCTCAGGTGCTTCATATGCAAAATGGGGACAATAATAGCACCTATCATCCCTACAAGGATCAAACAAGATAACTTGTACAATGCTTTGCAAATCTTAAAGTATTACATAAATGCTAGCTATTCCTACAGCTAGGTCCCAAACCATGTGATTTGTACATGGAATGTACAACCTAGTTATCGACAGCCATTTACTGAATTGTCTCTCCATCAAGACATTGTACAGAATTAAATAAGTTGGTCTGAGAATTGGGGTCTAGGGTGAAGGAAACCATAGCCAGGGCAACCAGGCTCATTCCTTCCTGCTGAAAGATCTGTCTTGATCTAGCCTAGAAGTCTGAGTCTTGGCTGCTCCTTTTGCTCTCTAACAATCTGATTTTCGTTTCCTTGGTTGTATGTCCATCCTCATCTTTTCCCCTGCATCTCCATCTGCCTGCTGCACATTTACACCGGGACGCCCTCTTCTGAAACTCATCATCCCCAAAGTGGAGCTCATCTTTTACCAGCTAACAAGTATTTGTGAGGTCTTTACTATGTTTCAGGAAGGCACAGTGCAAAGTGTTAGGAATATAAAGAAAAGCAGAAACACAGTGCCTACCCCAAAAGAGTTCCCATTCTAATTTTCCTACAAACAAACAATAACAGCAAATCCATCCCCTTACCATAAAGTTTCTGGATTTGTTTTCTTAATGGCACCACCAGAGTCTCTGTCATTAAACTTTTAAATTCCAAGTCATCTTTGATTCTTGCCCCTCCCTCATTACGCATGCATGATTAATTATCAAGCTCCATCAATTCTTTCTCTGTGGCTTACAAGTAGAGGCCACTGTGGCTTTGTGGTTAGAGAACAGCTTTCACTCTTCCCAGCCCACTCCTCCTCCCTGCAAGACCTGGGTTTAAGTGTTGCCTAAGACAATAATATCGTCACAACTGTAAGTAAAGTCTCGCTTAAAGTCTCAAAGTCCCAGACAACTCTTTAAGATTTAAGCTACAAATTAGTATTAGTAGATGAACTTCTCTCATTGTAACAAAGTCACAGGCATAGACCCAAAGAAATTGAAATCTTTCCTCTTCTTTCTCATTCTCATTTCTACTTTCACCAGTTCCATGGGCTCTCATCTCATTTCATTTACATTATTGTAACAGCTTTCTAAATGGTCTTCCTCTCTCCAATCCATCCTTCATATCCAATACTTGACTAATCTTTCTAAGGCATCATTCTGATAGGCTAAAATTTCTACTCAGAATGGTTCCCCAGTGCCTACTGAATCAAGCATAAAATATAGATTACCCTCTTGATTTCATTCTGTCCTATTTTGATTTCTTTATCTTTGCTCATTTTGCCACTTAAAACTGAAAGAGATTTCCCCCAGTGGTGTTCTAATAAGGGTTTAATAACTGGTACTCCAAAAAAAAAAATACACACAACACACTTTTAAATTTAATCTGCATTCACATTTCCTCCATCACTTTCTTAAACCTAGCGTCAAGTCTAAACAACAAACAGAACACTAAATCAAGCCCTAGTTTGTAGCATTTGCTACAGTTTTCAAGGTGTAAATGCTCAAAATTTAATATATAAGTAAATTTAACTGGAAATTTAGCAGTTGGGCTCTATGAGCATTTAGGAGCTGGCTCCAGTACATTCCTGCTTTCTGCTTACTCTCAGTCTTCTCCTTATGAAATTCCTGTGCCCTTCAAGGTCCAAATCAGGTTAGAGAGAATAATAGTTGAATGAGTGGTCTGTGAGTTGACTCAAAACCCCCAAATCTTGTACTGACTCCACTTTTTATGTGATACACATGTATACCATGTCTTCAATTGTGCTTTTATAGGCATGTCTTTCCTAGAAACTGATCCTTCTTGGCTCTTACCCTTCAGAAAGGTGGCAGGTACCTATGACTTGCTTCCAGTTTCTCTCTTGTCATCTTTCCTCAAAAATAATCTACAAGAAGGATATAAATAGCAGTTTTCAATGAAAGAGATAAAAGCTATCAATTGAGCCATAAGAAAAAAGTGTTCCAAATCATTAAGTAGAGAAATGCAAATTAAAGCAATTTTCAGGTTCTACCTCACATCAATAAGATTGGCAAAGCTGACACAAAGGGAGAGTGACGAATCTAGAGGGGCTACAGGAAATTGGCACCTTAGTGCTCTGTTGACAGAATTATGAACTGATGAATCTATTCTGGAAAACAGTTTGGAACTAATGCTCCCCACCAAAGTGAGTAAACTGGATATCACCTATGAGTACTAACCACTGCTAGGCCTATATCCTCAAAGAGATCAAAGAAAGAAGGAAAGGACCTATATGTGCAAACTAAAATTATAGAAGCCCTTTTTGTGATAACAGAGAGCTGAAAACTAATTCATCATTTGGGGAATAGCTGAAGAAATTGTGGTATATGAATTCGATGGAATACTATTGTGCTGGAAGAAATGATGAAAGGAAGGGATATTTTGGAGAAACTTGGAAAGACTTGTATGAATTGGCATAGACTGAAATGTACTGAACTTACAGATCAATTTATACTTTAACAACATTGCAAAGACAAGAAACTTTGAATGACTTAAGAGCCATGATCTTGACCAACCATGATTCCAGTGGTTTGATAATAAAGAATACTATCCATCTCCTGAAAGAGGGATGATGGCCCCAAGATGCAGAATAAGATACATTTTTACTTGACCCATATGGGGATTTGTTTTGCATAACTACACATATTTCTTATTTTTAAAAATTAACCTGAAAGGGAGTCTTAGCAAGAATAAATTATGTAATTAAGCTAACGTCAAACTTAGTGTCATTTATGCCCAACCTTGAAGTGGTCAATGAGTTTTTGTTCGCCATGAAGGATGGTGTGATATTCATTGCTTCTTCTTCACAAATAGAACTTATTAGTCATTTTTTAAAATGTTGATTTATACACATATACAATAGCCTAAAATGAAATGAGGCAGGAGCCTACCTTGCCACATTCACTGACATAGGGATAATTAGTAGTCTGCATGAAGGCATCTAGCCCAAGGTAGGCGATTCTCAGAGACTAACCATTCACCACTACAATATGACATTCCCTTCAGGCATATTTCTTACTCCAGTGAAACTAAAAACGTGGTCAACAGAGGGAAATGAGTCACCTAAATTTAGAACAGCTGGTCGTTTCCATTTGATTCTGTGTATCCTTACAGCCTTATATCCTTATAAATAATAAGCATTTCTTGTATGGTCATTTCCAATCCTTTTATAATTTGAGTCTGAGTACTCCAGCAGGTTCATGAAGCTAAAAGACAGGCACCACCTAGACTAAAGGTCTATTGTCTGTGAATGTCAGTGAATGCAGCAAGGTAGGCTCCTGCCTCATTTCATTTTAGGCTGTCGTATAGGTGTATAAATTAACATTTTAAAAAATTATTAATAAGCTCTATTTGTGAAGGAGAAGCAATGACTATCACACCATCTTTCATGCCAAACAAAAACTCATTGACCACTGCAGGGCTCCTCTCTTTGAAGCCTTCTTTGACCGGTCCCAGCCACTCCTCCTTGGCTGAGGTTTTTGACATTTTAATGAATGACTTGGATCAAGTCATAGATGGCTGGCACATCACATTTGTAGGTGACACAAAACTGGGAGAGATGGCTAAGATTATGGGTGACAGAGCCAGGATCTAAAACATCTTTGACAGGTTCGAGTACTGAGCTAAATCTAATAAGATGAAATTCCATAAAGATAAAACTTAAGTCTTATACTTGGGCAAAAAAAACCCCATCCGTTTATAAATACACGATAAGAAAGGTATCATTTGATAGCAGTTTACCTGAAAAAATATCTGGAAGGTTTAATGGACTCCAAGTTCAATCTGAGTCACTCATGCGAGGTGAGAGGACACAAAATCTGTGATCTTGTTCTGAATTGAGTGACATAACTTCCAGCAGTAAGGAAGTGATGGACTTAGCTCCAGATTTCATCTGGGCTATTATGTAATTCTGGGTGCCACAGTTTAAGATAGATAAACTAGAGCATTCAGAGGACTGCCATGATGGTGAGGAGCCATGGGTACATGTTGTTAAAATAGAAACGCCTGTGAACTGTGAAAATGGAAGAAATCCCTGGTCCAAAATGGGAACCTAGAATGAACTAGACTAGAGTCTGATCACAATTAACAGAGATCAGAAATGTCTTTATTGCCTGAGAAGGAGTTTGCAAGCTAGAGCAGTGAGGCAAGGTTCACGTCTGCTCAGAGGGGAGTTGGAAAGGGTGAAGTTTTTATTGGGAACTCAATTGGGAAATGGGGGTCTAAGGAGAAGATAGCTGTTAAATACAATAAACCAGAAAGCAGAATGTTTGCTGCTCTTTAGATAAGTCAGAAACCAAGATGTCTGCTTCCCCTTCCGTAAGTCAGATACCAAGATGCTTGCTTTTTTCTCAGAGCTGGTCAAGGCTGGTTTCAGCAGCGGCAGGCATCTCTGAGTTCAGCTAAAGTTTACTTTACAAAGGATCACTGGTATGTCAAGCAGCCCTGGGCATCAGAAGTCCTCCTGACTGGCAAGTTGTTGGGTTATTCCACTGTCTGTTTCCCCTATGAAAAAGAGAAACTCCAGCTTATTTAATTGGTTAGGACAAGCGTTACAGAGCCCATGTTCACAGTGTTATATAGAGTCAACAGAAGGAACTACAAATACTTAGACAGAGGAAGAGAAGACAAGTGTTTGAAGGTCTATCACATGAAAAAGGGCCTACGTTTGCTCGGTGTCACTCTATCGGTGGAAATAGGAGTAGTGGGTAGAAGCTGCAAAGAAGCAAAATTAGACTTGATTTCAAGAAAAATTTCATAATAATTAGAGCTGTCCAAAAGTCTAGTGGACTTTCTTGAGAAATGATAGGGTTACCCCTCCTTAGAGGTGTTCAGGCAGAGGTGGGATATCCATTTGTTGGTTCCGTTATAGTTATCCCAAGTATCCCCTCTGTCTCCAACTCTTGGGAGTCCCTTCATGTAGGGGCTGGACTAGGGGGGACCCTTCCAACTCTCATAGTTTGTTTTTTCTCTCAGGTAGATTGTAAATTCCTTGAGTATAGAAACTCTACCACTTTAACTGCTATTTCTCTAGCACATTTTTGGAGGTTCCTTGCACATAGTAAACACAATAAATATTTATAGTTCAGTCACATGTTGTGTGGGGAGGTAATACAATGTTAAAGAAGGAATACAGGACACGGAGTCAGAGAAAGCCTGTGTTCAGATCCCATCTCTGCCCTTTACTAGTATTGTGGTCTTGGGCAAGTGACAGAAACTCTGTTTCTTTATCCCTAAAATGGGAATTACAATAATAAACATTTCAAAGCCCTCTACAAATGTGAGTTTAACTTGAAAGCATTTGACTCACAATAACCTGTGAAGTATATAGTCAAAGTATCACTATCACCATTTCAGAGATGAGGAGACAAATTCAAGGAAGTTGGGTGACTAGTTCATGGGCACAGAGGTATTACAGGTCGGAAGTGATTTTTGGAACCCTTGCTTTCTTGCCTCAAAAAACCCAATGCACTTTCCAATACACCAGGCTGTTCCTTTACTAATAATATTGAAAGTACCTACCTGATGGGCTTGTTGTCTAAGTCAAATGATATAATGTGCACAAAGTGCTTTCTTTTCTTTTTGATTATTTTTATAAATAACAATTTTCAACAGGCTCATATCAAGCAAAGATAAAAATGATGTAAAGCACTTGATGGCCCTATGAGCAGCGAATAAATGCAGGCTCTTATCATTTACTGAATTGAACTAAGCTCCCAACCTTGTTTAGCATTGGCTCTAACCCGAATGACGGGGTGACAGTTCACAAGGCACTCTTTAGCAAGCAGGCACCTCATTTCCACTGTACCCACACACTATTGCTCAGCACCCTCTGCCCTGAGCAAAAGGTGAAGGAGGAACGCCCAGGATGGAATGGGGGTGGGGGGAAAGAAGGGTAAGATTAGAGCTGCCCTTTAAATGGGGAAAGCTAATCAGAGTTCTCACTAGATAGCGGGGGGCACCTTGGACAAATTGTCCCCTGACTCCAAAACTGTTTCTTTATTTGTAAAATGAGAGGTTACATTTGACGAGTTCTGAGGCTGGAGTTAGGAAGACCTGAATTCAAATATGACCTCAGATGTATGACCCTGGGTAAGTCACTTAACCTTTGCCTCAGTTTCCTCATCTGTGGATAATAATAGCACCTACACACACCCATCTGCCCCCCCACCCTGGGGCTGTCATGAGGATCAAATATGAGAATATTTGTAAATCTCTTAACAAAGAGCCTGTTGCCCCTGGAGTGCCTATAGGTGCTATCTAAATGTGAACTCTTATTATTATGCTATCAAAGATATACCACATATGAATATACTTTGATGATGGAAAGTACCATAACTGAATTCAACAAACATTTATTAAGGTCTCCTAAGTAAGTCAGAGAGAGGCAGCATGGAGTAGTGGGAGTGAGATCTGGCCTCAAAGCTTGGAGGATTTGCGTTCAAATCCTACCTCTAACACATTCTGGCTATGCAATCCTGGACACATAGCTTCACCTCACATCTGGAGGAGAGTGTTTAGAGAGTATTCTAGGTCAGTGGTATCAAACTCAAATAAAAGCACAGGCCTAAGGATTCCTGGATATTGACTTAGAAAACCACATATTGACATTATCTATGTTTTATTGTATTTTTACTTATTTTGCCAAATATTCCCCAATTACATTTTCATCTGGCTTGGGCAGCACTCCAGAGTATTGTGGGCCCTGAGTTTGACGCCTCTGCTCTAGGCACCTTTCTAGGATTGTAAATTGAACAGAAGATGCAGGTCTGTTATTAGTGGGGAATTTCCTCACTAGGAGTTCCCCATACCAATGACATCCCAGGTCCTGTCTCTATCACTATCCCAGAAGAACTATAAGCAGGGGTTCTTAAATTAGGGGATCCAATAGTTTTAAAATAGTTTGATAATTGCATTCTGATATGATTGCTTTCCTTCATATTTTACATATAGATTCCATGTGCTTTATTTTATGCATTTAAAAACATTATTCAGAGAAGAAGTACACAGACTTTACTGGACTGACAAAGAAGCCCATGATATACAAAGGTTAAGAGCTGCTCCCCCTAGAAGGAAGTCACCAAAATTCAATCAACAGGGGCAGCTGGGTGACACAGTGAATAGAGCACTGGTCCTAGAGTCAGAAGGACCTGAGTTCAAATCCAGCCTCAGACATTTGACACACTAGTTGTGTGACCTTGGACAAGTCATTTAACCCCAATTGCCTTGCCTTCCTCCCTCCAAAAAAATTAAAGCATTAGGCACCAGTTATGTGTCCCACACTATGTTTGGTAATGGAGCTACAAAAATACCCTCAAGGACCTTACAGTCTAAAGTTTGACGTATAAATGCTCAAGCTCACAACACATCAAATATAAACAGGTTTTATTTACATAAAGAAGACTACAGAAAGGATTTGTACCTGTGCCTAAAGAAAGTAAAGAGAGACCCTTCCTTTCCAACCCACAGGGTGAGAACAGTTCCCAAGGCTCACAGTATTGCCCACTGAGAAGCAAGGTCAGGGTCTGCTCCTCCCAGTTCCTCATAGCTGTTGCCCTTTGATCCCCACTGATGTCTTCAGGGGCCCATCACCAGGATGCTCATGTCTGTTCAGCTCTCCTTCTTCTATTTACCCTCCTGAATACATCCCTTCTCCTCAGGATTTGGTGCTAGCTCTTACTCAGCTGAACTCTGTGGAGGTATTGCCTTGGAAGCCTCTTCCTGCTGAACTTTAGGACTAGAATGGCTTTTGGAATACTTGGTGCCTTTCATTTTTTACACCAGGGTTCCACAACCTCATTCTACAAAGGGCCTCTTCTGGTAGTGTGAGAATCTCCTTCTACTCACTCGCCACCATTATCTAGTCTCTAATTTTCATTTCTGATTGAGTTGGGGTTGTATAGATCCCCTTTATCCCCAGATCTTGGATGGAGTGCCTCCCCCTGGACATCTCCCACTAAATCTTGTTGGAATAGGTTGTGCTCTATTCCTTCTCTCCCACTTGTCTTCATAATCCCTGCCATCCCGCTGGTCCTTTACTCCCTGAGATCCATGGTTGGGGGACACAGCAAGCAACACTTCCAGCCAAAAAAAAAAAAAAGAAAGAAAAATTAGTACAAGCAGCAAAGTAACCCTTCACTCAAAAAGTCGGGTATGATTTTTATTCTTACTTTTGTTATTATAACAATGTTTCAGCAAGGAGAACCAGAACCTAAATTCCTTCCCTGGACAATGTTGAGGGCAGAGAGACATCACTATCCTGAACATCTTCATTATCTGGATGTACCTCTCTGTCTGTTTGCCTGTTTAAAAAAAGGAAGAGCTTGTACTAAATAATCTAGAAGGTCTCTACCAGCTCAAAATCATATAATTTCTTGTTTTGATGATTTGATTATCTCCTCTCTCTCACCTGACCCTTGCAGGATTACCTGTTTCTCTGTTAGAGCTTTGTGTTTGAGGTTCCTTATCATCTTGGGCCCCAGATTTTCCTGGATTTCCTTTTCCTTAGTTCAACTGAGAGCTAGGCTGAGCATCTGTGTGATTTCCTAGGACAGACATTTATGCCTGTCCTTGGAGCGGCTCCAGACCCTAGTCTTGCATCTTGGCTATCAGAGCAGAGTTGCTGGAGCTGCAGGAGGTCATAGTTACACTCCTCTTGTTCTCATTTAAGTCAAACCCGGGGCACAGCAAAACCCCCAGGAAGTGTCTGTTAAGCCTTCACTGAGGACTTTCTGAGCATGAATATTTTACACTTCTTCAGTAAAATTGGGTTGTAAAGAGAGGGAAAGGAAGAGAGCCTTATCTACATAGGTGTGCCAAGGGGAGAGGGATAGAGTTAAAGGTGCCTCCTGCCCTCCTGCCACCAAACCAGGAAATGAGGACCCTGATGTGAACATTTTCCATCTTTGTTCAATGAAATGTCTATACCAAGTCTGCAACAATTCCTCTCTCAGCTCTCTGGTTTCTTGTTCTTCTCCCTTAACTTCAAGATTCTCCAACATTTGGAGAATGCTGCTATATTGTCCTGGTCCTGGCATCTATGTGGTGAGAGACTTGGTCAATGAATGCTCCCTATTAACTTCTTTTGGACCCTCTTTTCTCTCCTGTTGTATCTTCTCCCCTCCCTCGAGTCAGATGCCCAGTGCCCCTGGGCTGCTCTCTGCTTGCACACGTTTTCCCTTTTCTCCCTGAACAGCTCTTCCTTGATCTCCTTTCCATCAAAGCCTGTTCTCAGGAAACAATCAAGCAGAAGTATCAAGCCTAATAACACATTCGGCCTTGCTACAATGTGTGCATTTTAATCAAGTACAAAGCCCAAGTTTGGGTTTAAATTAGTTGGGGAGTTTCATCTTCCTAGAGCTGGGATGTAATCAAGCTTCCAACCAATTTGGGGACATTTTTCAGTATTGCTGTATAGGTGAGAGAGAAGAGACTTTATCCAAGCAAAACAGCAAACAGAAATTGGAGTTCTACAGCTGGGCATGTGATAATATCTCCACTATAACTGAACAGAAGGGTCTGATCTCATCCAAGGAGGTTCAGTTTTAGTAGTGCATAGGGATGCAAAGATTCCCAAATCAGGAACGTTTTGGGGAGTCAATCTCCCCTACAATCTCCCCTACTGCCTTTGTCTCCACCTCTCTTTCCCCAAGAGCGTCTCTGGAACCACTCATCTCTTTCTTTCAGAATCTCTGAAACCCAAATCCAGGACTTATGCAATTACTCTTCATCATGTACAGGTATCATCTAGTGTTGCATCTCCTGATATGGTGTCATATCTTCTCTGAATATGCAACAGCTGACAAAATGCCCCAGGCTGGGTTGGAAACTGGTTAAAGGATAAAGAAGGTATTTGGGGGAACCACTTCTTTCATACCTCTGATAAAGCTGATCATGTAATTAAATCCTAGTTCTGGGTCTCCCACAACTCCATATATGACCCAGAGATAGACTTAGTCTCTCTGTTTCCTTTCCTAGAGATCTGAGATTTGCTCATTCTCTATGTGACCTTCAGCAAGAGACTTCGCTTTTGTTTCCCCATCTGCAAAAAAAAAGGTTTGGATTGGGCTGGATGATCTCCAAAGTCCCTTTCTACTGTAATTATAATAATGGCTAACATTTATGCACTTCAGGATTTGAAAAGAACTTTATGTATTTATCTCACTGATTCCTTATAGGACTCCAAAGAGGACACTGAGACATAGAGAAGTTATGTGATTTGCCCAGGGACACATAGCTAAGAAATGGCTGAGGTAGAATTTGAACTCAGGTCCTCCTAACTCCACATCCATATAAATCTACTATACAACTTTGGGTTATAGTGAATAGAGTACTGGGCCTGGAGTGAAAAGACTCTTCTTCCTGAGTTCCATTCTGGCCTCAGATACTTCCTAGCTGTGCGACCCTGGGCAAGTCACTTAATTCTGCCTCCATTTCCTCATCTGTAAAATAAGCCGGAAAAGAAAATGGTAAGTCACTCCAGTATCTTTGCCAAGAAAACCCCCAAAGGGATCACAAAGAGTCAGACAGAACTGAAATGAGTGAACATAAACAACCTAAGACCTTATGAGATACAATCTGCTCCAAACTACATTGCCTACTTTGAAGGGCTAATGTTCTCACGAAGGAGATAGAAGATGTCATTTGGTCAGTAAATAAAACATTTATTAAATGCCTACTATGTATCAGGAACTGTGCTAAGGACACAAAAAAAAGCAAAAGACAGTCCCTGCCCTCAAGGAGGTCGCAATATAATAGAAAAGACAAACAAACGAATATGTATAAATAAGTCACATACAGGGAAAATAGGAAATAATTAACAGAGGGGAGGCACTAGAATTGAGAGGGCTTGGGAAAGTCTTCCTGTGGAAGGCGGGATTTTAGCTGGGACTTGAATGAAGCCAGGGAAAGCAGGAAATAGGGATTTGGAAGATCATTGCAGGCATGAGGGATTGCTAGTGAAAATGCCTGAGCTGGGAAATAGTGTGTCTTGTCTCAGAAACAGCAAGGAGGGTGGTGTCACTGGATGGCCAAGTATGTGTGCACGGTAATGGGTGATGAGACTGGAAAGGGGGGTGGAGTCCAGGTCATGAGGAGTTTTAAAAGCTAAATTATGTTTTCTACTTTATCCTAGAGGTGATGGTGAATCACTGGGGTTATTGAGTAAAGGACTGGAGGAATGGTGACACAGACCTGTAATTTAGGAAGAACACTTTGTCAGCTAAATGGAAGTTGGACTAGAGTGAGCAAGGCGACCAACCAGCAGGCTACTGCCATAGTTCATCTGGGAAATGATGAGTGCATGCACCAGGATGGCAGCAGCATCAGAAGAGACAAGGGGGTACATATGAGAGATGTTAGGAAGGCAAAACCAACAGGACTTGGCAACAAATTGGAGATAGGGGAGTGAGAGAGAGTGAGGAGTTGAAAATGACACCTAGATTGCAAGTCTGGGTAATTGGAAGGATGTAATAAGCAACAGTAATTAGGAAGAATGGAGGATTTGGAGAGAAAAAGATCACTTTTGGATATGTTGAGTTGTGATGTCTACAGGACATCTAGTTTGAGATGTAAGTCTAGAGGTTAGGAGAAGTTTAGGGTTGGATAAATAGATCTGAGAATGATTAGCATAGAGATGACAATTGAATCCACAGGAGCTAATAAGATCTAACAAAATAATATAGAGCAGTAGTTCTCAAACTTTTTGGTCCCTTTTACACTCTTAAAAATTACCAGCCCCTCCCCCAAAGCCCTTCTGTTTCTGTCCCTATTGATATTTACCACATTAGACATTTTAAAATATTAGCATGGTTTTGACCTTACAGACTCCCTTAAAGGGTCTTGGGAACTCCCAGGAGTCCCCAGACCATACTTTGAGAATTACTGGTATGAAGGAAAGAGAGAAGAGGACCTCCAACAAAACTCTGGAGGATACCAATGGTTAGTAGGCATAACCTGGATGAAGATCCAGCAAAGACTATGAGGGAGCAGTCATAGGGACATACAGAGATTTAGGGTTGGAAAAAACTTTAGCGATCATCTGGTTTAACTCCATCATATCATATGTAGCACGTGCTCTGCACTCTCCTAACCCCGACTCACTCAGGCAAGTCAGTTCCCTAGTAGATTTCTACTTTTTGTCTCAAGGTTCTAGGAGTAATTCCAAGGGGCTGGGAGTAGTCTTCTCTAGCTATATAGTTTATGAGCCCCAATCAGTATGCTTCTCCCGTTAATTATCAGTTGTAATAACTAGCCAGACAATTAGCTTTTAGAAACAGATATTTACTGAAGTAGTATAATAGGAATGGTTGGTATGAAACTTGCTTTTAAACTTTAAGGGGCAAATACTCTCACAAGTACATATAGTATCCAAGAGAATGGGCTCAAGCTAGGGTACCTATGGGAAGTATAATATCTTTTGATCTTTCAAAATCACAAGGTCATCCCTCTGGTCAAGAGTGAAGGGACAAGAGAGAGGCTTTTCTCCCCCAACCCCAAAGGATTTCTTGGCAAGAACTGCTTCCCCTACTGGACTAACTCAACACTTGAACATGTGATGTTCTGGTCTAGGCCCTATTTGTCCAATCTCCTGGTAGTTTAGATGTTATACTGGAATAAAATGAGACATTTATAAGCCATTCAACAATTAACAAAAGGAGATTATCTTAACTATTGCAAGACAGGCATGGAGGACCCTTTGAGTTGATTCAATTTAGCAAAGCTCCCTTACTGAGTTGCCCATCCTGATCTAAGTTCCTGAGCATAGGAGTCAAGCATCTGAGCATTCCTGGAGCTCCTTGTGGCTGTTTTGTACTCTGGCGGCCAGGAAATGATTTCAACAGCCTGCGGGTTTAGTCCTCTGAGTCAACAAATTCTTTTTTTTTTTTTTGCTTTTATTTAGTATTTTATTTCCCCCAAGATACATGTAAAAAAAAAACCCAATTATTAACACTTGTTTTTAAAACTTTGAGTTCCAAATTCTCTCCCTTTCTCCCTCCCCATCTCCCGTCATTGAGAAGGCAAGCAATTTGATATAGGTTATACATATGTAGTCATGCAAAACATTTCCATAAGAGTCGTGTTGTGAAAGAAAACGTAGACCAAAAAAGTATGCTTCAATCTGTATTTAGACACCATCAGTTCTTTCCCTGGGGATGGAGAGCATCTTTCATTAAAAATCCTTCAGTGTTGTCTTGGATCATTGTATTGCTGAGAATCGCCAAGTCATTCAGAGCTGATCATCTTACAATATCAGTTACTTTGTACACAGTACATTCTACTTTGCATCAGTCCATGCAAATCTTTCCAGGTTTTTCTGAGGGCATCCTGCTCATCATTTCTTATAGTACAATAGTGTTCCATCATAATCATATACCACTACTTGTTCAGTCATTCCCCAATTGATGGTCTTCCCCTTGATTTCTAATTCTTTACCACCAGAAAAGAGCTGATATAAATATTTTTGTACATATTGGTCCTTTTCCCTTTTGTTTTTTAATCTCTTTTGGGATAGACCTAGTAGTAGTAGCATTGCTAGGTCAAAGGGTATGCATGGTTTTATAGCCCTTTGGGCACAGTTCCAAATTGCTCTACAGAATGGTTGAATCATTTCACAATTCTATCAACAATGCATTAAAGTCTCCTTTTTCCCACATCCCCTCCAACATTTGTCATTTACCTTTTCTGTCCTATCAGCTAATCTAATAGTTACAAGGTAGTACCTCAGCATTGTTTTAATCTGAATTTCTCCAATCAAGAATGAAAGTATTTTTTCATATGTCTATAGATACCTTCGATCACTTCATCAGAAAACTATCATTTCTTTTGATCATTTATCAAGTGAGGAATTGCTCTTATTTTTATAAATTCGTGAGTGAACCAATTCTTAAACATAGTCTCAATACTTTTAAAGGAAAAATTATTCTAGCTCACATGGGGGCAGGAGTAAAGATTTTGCTTTTATGACAAACGGGTTCCAAACTGGCTATTTATATAAAGTCCAAAGGGCATGAATGACTCTCTTCAACCAATCCCAATATATTTCCTACATAAGATCATTTTATTTCATCCAGTGGTTTTCACTCCTTCTAAATTAATGAAGAATTTCTTGAACCTAGTTTAATATCATTGATCAGTTGATTCAATAGAGATGTCCTGACCTAATTAAGGTAGCCAAAATAGAGTAGAGATGATTGACTGGTTACCCCACCCTTACACTTGGATGAGAGAACTGACGTGACTTCATCCAGTGATACTAAGTACTAAGATACAAGATCACATGGTTAGGAAGTCCAGATAGTTTAGATTTTTAACTGGAATAAAATAAGTAAATAAAATGAAATTCTGACAGCACCAAGATTTAAACTCAAGCTC
>CM053581.1:77668496-77684777 GCA_028627135.1 Pseudochirops cupreus
ACTAATATTGTAATTCTCAGATAATATCTCCAGAGGAAGAAATTGAGTCTCAGAAAGACTGATTTCCTGCCACCTCCAGCTTCCAGTATCTCTCCCTCACCTTGTAATTCATTTGTATATTTTTATCTTTTTAAGTATGCACGTATATGTACATATGTATGTGTGTATGTATGTTTTTGTCTATCTAGTATCCCTTAATAGAATGTTAGCTCCTTGAGGGCAGGAACTTTTTAAATTTTTGTCTATAATACAAGTCCTTAGCACAGTGCTTGGCACATAGAAAGCACTTAATAAATGTTAGGTCACACAGGTAGTAAGTGGCAGGACTCAAAACTCAAACTCATAATTTCTTTTCTTTTTTTTGCTTTTTGGAGGGCAGTTGGGGTTAAGTGACTTGCCCAAGGTCACACGGCTAGTTTTTGTGTGTGTGTGTTAAGTGTCTACAGTCAGATTTGAACGCAGGTCTTCCTGACTCCAGGGCCGGTGCTCTATTCACTGTGCCACCTAGCTGCCCCCAAACCCATAATTTCTAACTATATGTCCAGTGCTTTGCCCGCTAGGTCAACTACCTCTCATGTGGCATTGTACACCATTGATCTCATACTTTGATTGATTATACTGTACTCTTCTGGGAGTTTACCCAACACTAGAACTTCCCATAGAGGTGGCACGGCATAATCTGGGATCCACAATAATAGGTGACTCAGGGAATCTGCATTTGATATTATCCTTCTAGTCATGTAGAAAACTGCGTTCATAAGCACCGAGGAAAGGAATCTGGTGCTGCTTACTTGGTGACATAATGATTCAAAAAGAGTCCCACACCTTAACATGAAGCATGAGACATTCATTTTTTGGGCATGGCCAATGTGGGAATTAGTTTCACTGGACTGTACATATTTGCTATGAGATCTTTATTTTTCCTTTATTTTTTCTTTTTAGTTATGCAATTGACTGGGGAAGAAAAGGGAAAGAAAAGAAAATCAATACTTAAAAAGAAATAAATACTTAAAAAATCAGCTAGAAGGAAGTTAAAAATACACAAAAGAAGAGGAAGAGGAAGAAGGAGAAGAAAAAGGAGGAAGAAGAGGAAGAAGGAGGAGGAGAAGAATACCTTACATGCAGTACCTTAGGAAGAAGTGCCAAGGGTATAAGAAATAATGCTTTACACTCATGATAGAAGAGTCTCAGATGTCAAGAACTGCTTGATATTACAGAAAGTGCCTCATGCTGATGAATCAAGGAACAACTTTTCCCCCCATATGGTGACATAACTCAACGGCTATTATCTTTTGCACAAAGAAACTCTGATAGAAATCAAGTAGTCCTAGAAAGACACAGACTTCTTTCTTTAACTCCCCTAAGTCTGAGAGGGGATTTTGTCTTAACTTGCCAAGTTACATCAATTCAAGTCAACAAGCGTTTAAGTACTTACTGTGTGTTGGGGGGTGAGTAGGGTGGGGGGCAGGGTGGGTAGCTAGGTGACTCAGTGTATAGAGCACTGGGCTTGGAATGAAGAAAATTCTTCTTCATGAGTTCAAGTCTGGTCTCAGCTGCCTTCATGGCCATTGGAACAAATTGTTCTTTTCTGCTTGTTCTACCGGGGAAAGTCTTCACATGCTGGGGGTAGACATCCCTCTAACTTAGTGATGGGTCTGAGGCCTGGTGGTTACACTCAACCTGGTTTAGCCAGTCTGTGGAGACAGTTTCAGTGGGGGTATGGCTGCTTTGAATGTTACAGCTTCTTAGAGCCACAGGTGAGAGATGGGTGTCAGGTAGACACCAAAGGTGAATGAGCAGCCTTGAAAAGGGCTCAGCAAGCCTTCACACCAGAGCTGCTAGTCTTCCTTGAACATCCCACCCGCCCCATCTAGTCTAGTTATCAGGATGAATATAAATTCCTAACTTTGCTTTGTAAACTCTTAGTTACTTGTAGAATGCTTTGGCAAAAGTGTTAACCCCTTCTTGTAGTGGGACTGTTCTAATGATTTGATTGCCTTGGATACAGATTCCCCAAGGAATGAATCTTCTTTCCAAGAGCCTTTTATGCTCTTGGCAGAGAGGTGAACAATTAGAGGAACAGAATTAGCAGCATTTTCAGATGTGGCCAATGTGTTGATTTGTTATGCATGAGTATTTTTAGCACAAAGGTAGATTTGTACTGATAGGTTAGTTGTGGGGTAGTGGTGGCTTCAGGGGAGGAGGTGAATTAGGAGGCAGTAAAGGAAAGAGCAGAACATCAGTAAACTATTATAAAGATACAGAAAAAACCCAAAAGTTCAGAAGAGAATACAAACAGGACAATTTTATTGCTACCTTTTAAAATTTAACACAAAGTGGGACTGAAACTACCTCATCCTTTTTTTTACCCTGACATATATATATATTGCTTTTTGGAGGGGGAAGGCAGGGCAATTGGAGTTAAGTGACTTGCCCAAGGTCACATGGCTAGCAAGTGTGTCAAGTGTCTGAGGGCAGATTTGAACTCAGGGCTGGTGCTCTATTCACTGTGCCACCTAGCTGCCCCTTACCCTGATATTTCAAATAAATAAGAACATGTTTTAATCAATCACTCATAGGCCTTATACTAAGTGCTAAAAGATCTCCAAAAAAGAAAATTTGGTCATGCCTCAGGGATCATCTAGGAATTGTCAATTGAATTGAGAAGGAATGAAATTCCTGACGTCAGAGCATACGCACACACACACACACACACACGTACATATATAATCATAGATAATAATGCTTTTATATGTATATCGTATATGTATATTTATATGTATATGTATATGTATATTGTTTTCATTGTCATTATTCTCTGGACCTTTATTGGTTGGGGGGGGGGATGGTTTAGACATATTATAAACTCCCTGGAAGAGAAATTATTATTCCTACTGTTCTTAACAATACAAATATTTTATACTACTTTCTAAATCCTCTCCCTTCTCTTCCTCCTCCTTTTCTTCCTATTTCTTCATCATTTCTGGAATATCCTTCCTCCTTTTCTTCTGAGACTTACCTCAATCAGCTTGTTCATTCCAATTACTCTCTGCTTAGAACAAACCAGACATACCCAGCAAAAGGAAACTTCAGGATTCTACAAGGCCACAGACTCTTGAAGCTCAGCAAAAAGCTATACCTAAGGGGAGCTGCCTGAAGATTCCGTGGAGGGAAGAAGGGACTTCCAAATGACCATGAACAGGACCAAACTCAAGCTCTATAAGTTTGATTCCACTGTCCCCAGAAACCTCGTGTGTGCAATGGGAGAGTGTGCTCCCTGTTTGGGAAGATGTTTCTGTACAACTTGATATACCTGCTTGGTAAATACTCTTTCTAAAAGCTAATTAACTTTGACTGATAGTGGGGAAGCACAGTGCTAGGTGGAATCTTGTGAGGAGCAGTACTAGAAACCTCAGTGATTCTCAGGGTTACTCTTAGAACCCCAAGGAGAGTAAGTAGCAGCTACTGGTTATGTGACTGGGCGTGCCTATGCAAATGTACATCAGGGAATAAGTGTGTGTGTTGGGGGAGGGGGAGGAGAGGAAGTAGCAAAGGAGGAATGTACAAAAACACGAGAGAAGACTTTGATGAATGTGTTCATCTAGGAGATGGAATGCCAAGCTCCTGAAACATCTAGCTGTACACTTTGGTGCAAAGGTGGAGTAGGTAAGGGTACTAATATGAAATAAGATTGTAAAGGAAGGTTGGAGCCAAATTGTGGAGGACCTTGGCAACATAAGGATAAATTTTCTTCCTTCTACCTCCTAGTTTCTTATGTAGTAATCTATGATACATGCTTGTTTTCTGATACATACCAAAAAAGATGAGCCGTGAATCTACTATCTATCCAGCCCTATGGTAAGGAATGTAAGGATTACAAAAAAAAATACAATCTCTGTCTCTAAAGGATTTACAGTCTCATATTGGAAACAGTGCATTGCATGGGCAGTTATAGACAAACATTTATTAAGTTATTTTAAGACAAGAGCACAAACAATCACAATTTGTTACAATATTAAGACTTGCCCATCAAGGTAGTAAGTACTATGCGTTCACAGAAGTCATTGGTTGTTGTCCTTCATTCTCAAAGAGGATCAAAATGACATCACTATATTGGTGTCAAGGTAAAACATGTCTAACTGTGGCTGATCAGAACAATACCAGCTTGGAAGGCTCTAACATTGGTCAAGCACAAATAGTCCATATGAACAATTGGAATGTAGATGTCCTAAATGTGCTATGTGAAATAT
Source organism: Pseudochirops cupreus (assembly GCA_028627135.1). Lineage (NCBI taxonomy): Eukaryota > Metazoa > Chordata > Mammalia > Diprotodontia > Pseudocheiridae > Pseudochirops > Pseudochirops cupreus. Next base: position 77,672,747 of record CM053581.1, read on the forward strand.
GTGGGGCTTGAACTTGGTCTTGCAAGACCAGGATATGTCTCTTTAGGTTATCAGCTCCTGGAGAGTTTCATCCTACTTTCTTAAGCTTTGGGCTGGAGGCAGAGAAGGATTCTGAGAGAATGACCACTGAAGGACTGGCCCAGGTCTGGCTTTAAAAAAAAAATTATTTTTTACTATGCAGACATGTACCAGGAGTTGTTTGGACAGTGCAGAGCTGAGATGAAATGAAAAATATCTAAATAGTAGTCTAGAAAACTGATTTATATTCTGATGAGATTTAAGATTGGTCTCCCTACAGATTGAAACAGTAGTTTTAAGATAAATTACTGAATCTTGTTTTAACCTTTTTTTTCCCCTCGGAGCCACTTGTAAGTGTCCTATGTTTAGCATTCATTTGTGTGTAGGAATAAATTACCTGCCTCATACCTGATTTCATAATTATACATTGAATATCTTTCCTCCTTTCTGGAGAAGGTCTTAAATATGAAGCATAGGTAAAATAATCATTGGGGTACCAGGAGGGGGGACAATTAGCCAAAGAGAGTAGACCCTTTTCATTAGAGGCAACATCCCCCAGGACTGAACCTCATCTGAATTGCATACCTAGGTACAAAACAGGGAGTGAGTATAGTCCTGTGGTGAACCAGTAGTAGTTTCTCAAAGTTATATCCAATATCTATCTATCAATCCACATACTGTACAATGTATATGTATATACAAGCATATGTGTAAACACATATACTTGTGTATACAATATACATAAATCAACAGTAATAGCTAGCATTTATATAGCACTTTAAGGTTTGCAAAACACTTTTATTATGTTACATCATGACAATCCTGTGAGGTAGGTGATAATATTTTCCCCATTTTACAGATGTATGTAGATATATATAAGTGTTTGTATGTGTATATATGTGTCATATTTTCCCTGTAAAAATGCATATAGCTGTTTGAAGATTTTTTGTATATTTTTAGGCAAAGTTTTCTCATTGTTAGTTACAGTTGCTGGAATTCCCTTTCTTATTATTCAAACCCATTCCCATAACCTCAAGAGAAGCAGCAACCCTCTTCATCAAAGGTTCTATTGTCTTTGTCTGCTCTGCTACTGGTAAGGGCTTTAAAATTATTTCCTAGCAGGGGCAGCTAGGTGGTGCAGTAAATAGAGCACCGGCCCTGGAGTCAGGAGGACCTGAGTTCAATTCTGACCTCAGATACTTAACACACACAAACAAACTAGCCATGTGACCTTGGGCAAGTCATTTAACCCCAATGGCCCTCCCCCCCAAAAATATTTCCTAGCAATGGTCACTCCTCATGAAGTAATTAAAGATAAAGGAAACTCTGCTAGACTAAATTTAGGATTACCCAAATTTATGGTGTTTATTTATCTTTTTCTGTACACCTATGCAGTTTTATTACTTCCCACTGTTTTTCTTCATATTCCTGAGATGCTCTCTCCTGTTCCAAAAATATGACTGCATAGATAAGGTCCATCTGGTTCCCATTGGAGAAGTATATTATGGTAACTTGGCTCCTGAGAAGACAGGTGATGATTTTTTATATCTCTTTCTAAAACACCTTGATCATCAGAGATGATGGGGTGATCATGTCATCCTAATTCTATATCCCTATTTGGCCAATTTAGCTGCCTTAGAAGTTCCAATAACTGGGAAATTAAAGAAAAACAACACTGATCACTTGAAAAATCTAGCTTAAAATATGTGCATGTGTATGTAGGTATGTATACACATATGTATGCACACTAGCAGGGATGTGCCAGTAAATTTTTAACAAACTTCTCATGTATATTTACATGTGTGTGTATACAAACACACATGCAAGGCATTTTTCCATTTAATCTGCATTATTAATGTTTTCTCTATCACTTTCTTAAGTCTATACAATCCACAAAATAATACATTAAGCCCTTTTTTTCAGTATTTGTTGATTTCTCAGGTATAAAATGCTTACATGGAAAATTTAACAATTGGATCTTGTAAGCCAGTTTGAGCTGGCTCAAGTACACACAACCCACACACACATGTGCATACACACAAATTTTTGCACACTTGTGATTATATGTGCATAAACAAAATTACACATATGTATACACATGTATATACATACACACATACATATATACATATATACATACATACATATATATGTATGTATGTATACAGAGAGAGAGAGAATTAAGGCACCATCCTTTGGGCTGCTGTATCCCACATATTGATCTGAGGATGCTAGCATTATATAGCAAAGGTAGTTTCCTGAGGTCTGATCTATAGACACAAAGTAAAAATTAAACTTTTTGGTCATTTCTGGGAGGCCTGTGATACCTTGACCTTCCATCCCCTGAGAATTTGGCTGGCTATAAAAACATGTGTATATGCATGTATTTATACACATACACATGTGTGTACATATTATATAGGTACATAGCATGTTATATGTGTTAATATAGACACATAACTATATATGTATATATACACACATATCTATACACACATACATACACACATATCTCCTTCAGTAGACCTTGCTAGGGTACATTTTGTTTGTAGGCTGTCTTTCATTTCTCTTGATGTGGCCCCTGGCTTACCACAAATCACCAGTTTAAAGGTCACTTGCTGCTAAAAGGTGAGGAAAGTTTCACATCAGCAGGCATTCCTTAAGTGTGCTCTCTGGGCCAGCCTCCCTGGTAGACACTGAGGCAATATACAGACAAAGAAAGTAACAAAATTCCTCTGAAGAAGATTCTGTTCTATTAAGATGAAACAATGTGGACACATGTAAGTAAACAACATATAGACAAGATAAGTTAGCAAGAGTCTGGGCATCTGGGAGTGCAGCTGGGAGAGATCAGGGAAGCCTCAGGGGGGAGGCAGTGCTTGAGCTGAGCTTTGAAGGGAACTAAAGACCATAAGGTACAAGAAACTCACTCTAGTTATGGAGGCCACCTGTTGGGAGATGGCCTGTTGAACATGAGGAAGAGCAAGGAAGTAAGTGTAGCTGGACCCTAGAGTATGGAAATAAGTCTGAGGTGAAATAAACCTGGAAAGGCAGCTGTAGCCCGATTGTGTAAGTCTTTGAGTAATGATTCATAATAATAATGATAATCACATTTACTTAATGCTTACTTATGTGCCAGCCACTTTAAAATTGTTATCTCATTTGATCCCTACAACAATTCTGGGAGGTAGGACCTATTATTATCCTCTTTTTTATTTTTATAGGTAAGGGAACTGAGGCAAATAGTGGTTAAGTGGCTTGGCCAGAGTCACCCAACTAGTAAGTGTCTGAGGCTGGATTTGAACTTGGGTCCTCCTGATTCCAGGCCCCGTTATTCTATCCATTTTACCACTTAAACAAACAGGAGAGTTTACTCTTTTAACCTTGAGGCAAGAGGGAACTTTTTGAACAGACTACTGACTTCATATCCCTATCTGAAGAATATGACTTTGGCAGCTATGTGAAACACAGACTAAGGAGGGCAGAGACTTGAGACAGGGAGATCAATAAACCTACTGCAATAGTGAAGGAAAGATGTGACAAGGGCATGGACTAAGGTGCTAGTTGTCTAAGAGGGGAGAAGAGATCAGATTTCAGAGATGTTGTAGAGGTAGGATTGACAAGACCTGGCAAATAACTAGATGGAGAGGGGAGTGGAGGACAAAGAGTGAAGAGTTGAGATCTTAAGAGTTGGGTAACCAGAAGGATGATAGTAACAGAGAAGTTAGGAAGAAGAAAAAATTTGGGAGGAAGGATACTGGGTTCTCTTTTGCACCTTTTGAGTTTGAGATGCCTATAGAGTATCCAACTTGGATCAACTCACCTGACCCCCCAAATCTCTGTGAACTCTCAAACTAAGTCATAAGGACATAATATAGTAAATATACTATTTTATATGTATACATGTATTTATTATATTGTATTATATATTTACAAATATAGTCAAATATATTTTACTATTTAAAACATCTTATTAGATTCAACCTGTTATTCTAGCTTGCCAATATCTTTTGGGATCCTAATTCTGCCATCTGATGTTTTAGTTATCCCTTTCTGCTCCATAATCTCTTCAAATGATAGGCATATCCTTCGTGCCTTCATTCAAGACATTGATAAGAATTTTTAGCAGAATAGGGCCAAAGACAGAAATACCGGCACTCTTCTAAAGACCAACTTCCAGGTTTAAATCGATTAATCATCAATCTTTGGGTCCAAAAATTTAGCCAGTTCTGAATCCTAACTAAGAAGCTAGGGTGAAATGTAATAGGCTTATAGAATTTACAAATGGAAGGGACTTTAGAGCTAAGCCATTCCACAACTTTCATTTTACAGGTGAGGAAAAAGTAACTTAGGGAGGTCTAGTACCTTGGTCAAGTTCTCAAAGGCAGTAACTACTTTAACAGCAATTTTAACGCAGGTTTTCAAACGCTAAAATGAATGCTTTTCAGTTTCTTCATCTATAAAGATGAGGGGGTTGGGTTAAATGACAGTTTTGGTATTTTTGGTATTCTCCACCTCTAAATTTATTATCTTAAGGCCCTATTACACTGTTGCCTCTTTAGTTCATTCTAATTCAATTGTTGGACAGCTCATTCATTCATTCATTCAACAAATATTTCTTGAGTGCCTTTTTTGGCACCGTGGGGGGCATTCAAAGGAATGTGATTTACACAGCATACAGCCTAGATGGGGGACAGGACCAGGAAACACGCTCATAGTTGTGCATGGCACATTTCGTTAGGACGTACACCCAGAGAATTTTTTTAAAAGGTGAGCGAATACTTATTGAAGGTTCAATCAGTAAGGATATTATTTTTATCCATCCAGCTAAAGAAACTAGAACTTTACTATTTTTAATTTTTAAAATTGACAACTAAACTTTTAAAAATGAGACACAAAATACTCAACTTTTTTTGTAGACATTATGGTGCATATACCCTATATATGCCCTTATACATATAACTTCTTGAGAGCTTTTCTCTGTCTGTCTCTGTCTCTCTCCCTCTCTCTCCCTCTCCCTCTCTTTCTCTCTCCCTCTCTCTCCCTCTCCCTCTCTCTCTCTCTCTCTCTCCCTCTCTCCCTCCCTTTTTCTCTCTCTCCTTTCCTCTCTCTCTCCCTCTCTCCCTCCCTCTCTTTTCTCTCTGTCTCTCTGTCTCTCTCTCTCTGTCTATCTCTCTGTTTCTCTCTCCCTTTGTATAGCTATGACCTCCTACAATGTGTGGCACATATTAGGTGCTTACTAAATTGCTATTGATTGACAGACTTCAAGTCAAGAAGATAGAAGCTGTCATAAGGAAGCACAGGCCATGTGTTAATGTGTAGCTTTGTGGGGGAAGACATCATTACAGACTGGGGTGTCAGCAGAGTTTTCCTGGAAACAGTCATTTCTTCACCTGCAAAATGAGGGAGTTTTATTAAACGTTCTTTCAGCCCCTTCCGGGTCTGACGTTCTATGCTTCTAAGATTCTTGAGGAAGACCTTGGAGGATGGATAGGAAATAAATAGATACAGAGAAACTGGGAGGACATTGTAAGGACAGGGAGGAGGTGGCTGATGGAGGTGGGGGAGGGACTGGAGCGACTTCTGATAAAACAGCAGGAATGTGCATCTCTCCTGTGTGGGATACATGGATCCTGATACCACGACTCTCATCCTAGTTCCCCCTTCCACCTACCCCCTACTCTAGTTCTTCAAACTGCTCTCAGGCACTTATTCCAAAGGTAGCCAGGCAGAAAAATGGGCCTGAGAACTGTGGTTAAGTATGGTTCATTAGGGGAACTGGCTGGAGGCACAAGCTATCATCAAACACCTCTGTGAATAAGATTTATTCCAGCAGGGACGGAGCCTTCCTCAGCCATGACATCAACTGCCATGGATACCTGCCAGGATTCATCAAATAATGAGGAAGTTGTCTCTGTCTTTTGCCCTTCCCTTCCTCTGGTCTGGAAATTGGCCTGAGCTGGGAGAAGCAACACAAATACTACATTAAATTAGCAGAGTATTATTTTGAGAGAGTTCCTTAGCAGGAAGGCCAAGGTCTCACACAGTGCCTTTGGAATCTCTCTCCCTCATCATCTTCTCTTTGAACCAGGGAGATGACCCATATAAATGCTGAAATACAGGCAAGACTTCCCTGCAACCTTTCCTTCCCCAACTTTGCTGAACTCCTAGACTGAGTAGGAAGAATTTGAGAGGGAGAATTCTTTTTTTTTTTTTTGCTTTTTTTTGGAGGGGGAAGGCAGGGCAATTGAGGTTAAGTGACTTGCCCAAGGTCACGTGGTTAGTAAGTGTTAAGTGTCTGAGGGTGGATTTGAACTCAGGTCCTCCTGACTCCAGGGCCAGTGCTCTATTTACTGCGCCATGTAACCGCCCCCAAAATTCATCTATTTACTCAGTCATATTTTGAAACATTGAGATCAAAGAGGATTCAGTAGGATTCCCATCTACTCATCCTTTCTTTCTAAAGGGCCTTCTTCCCAAATAATCTTCCTTCCTCCTTCCCTCCCTCCCTCCCTCCTTCCTTCCTTCCTTCCTTCCTTCCTTCCTTCCTTTCCTTCCTTCTTAAGATTATCACTCTCACCACTCACAAAGTCTAGGGCATAATCGCTGGTCAGAAAAACAATAACAAAAATTGAAATGTTGCTCTTCTCACTTGGTTCTCTGTAAAGGATAGGTTCATAGGAACTACTTTTAAAAAAAACACCAGAGTATTAATCCATCACTTAACTATGACAGACTGAAAGCCCATCAGTGCAGAGACAATTCTCTCATCCTTCCCAGCTCTGCAGTTTGGGGCCCCCTTGAGGAGTTCTGAACTTGCTAAAGAGTAAAGGGAGTCAGGAGAGGGACTCCATCCCACATCTTTATATCCTATTCACTCTACACATTTCTGCTTGAATATATACAAGGTATTCTATGTCCCGAGGGGGCTCTTAAGGACATGCCCTTTGTGAGACTTGAGGCATCCTTGGGATTTGGAAACAGCAAAGCAGAGCAAGTATCTGAATAACAATGGAAGAAAATCCATTTGGGAAATTAATATACACAAATAACATTTTTACATATTTTTATCAGTACAGATTTGCTTGGGAATAAGAGAAAGTGTCTCTCTTGCAAACTTTCCCAGACAGGCATCATGTCTCTATCTCATTTCAAGGATTAAAGTGGTCTCATTATTAGAAAACAAGCAATTCCAGCAGGGTCCTGGCTTCGCCTTCAGCATCACTATCATCAAAAAACACTTACTCATGCTAATTTCTCTGTATGGTCACACTGTACAATGAAAGCCTTCTAGCAATTTGGGTCTATGCTCTCCAGGGGGCTTGCATGTTAAAGAGCAGTACCAATCACACAAACAGAGCCTACTGGCAGAAAATTAGTGAATGTAGCAACTCATATTTCTATCTGGCTTTATGATTTACAAAGTACTTTCCCTGTAGTAACTCTATGAAGTAGATAGTGTATTATTACTCTCATTTTATAGATGAGGAAAGTGAGTCTCAAAGAGTATTCATGATTTGCTTAAGGTCACATAACTAGTAAATATCAGAGCTGGGATTTCCATTTGAGAGATTCTGACACCAGGTCCAGTACAGGTGGGTAATCAATAGAGAAGATTAAAGACTGATATCATATCCAGACAGGGTGGTCCTTATGCATATAAACAGTGGGATCATAGATCCAGAGCTGGAAGGGACCCCAGAGGACATCTCACCCAATTTTCTCATCTTACAAATGGGAAAATTTAGGCCAGGATGAAGGGTGAAGTGACTCACCTGAGGTCACGATGGTAGTAAGTAGTAGAATCAGTATGTGAATCTAGGTTCTTTGACTCCAAATTCACTTTTCTTTCCATTGTGCTGCCCTGACTTCCCAGGTTGCTGTCTGCTAAGTGACATGTGATGATGACTAGACAGACTTCCGGCTCCTGCCTTCCCTTTTCACAGACGCTCATTCCTTCAGGACTAAGAATTCTCTACTAAATGCAAATTGCCTGAAGAGTGTCAGACTTTAATACCATTTTCCAGTTAATAATAAGGGAGATTAGTTGACAACTTGCTCACAGGAAGACATTGCAGGGCTGGGAAAGATCTGTGCCTGGTCTTAAGAGTTGGAGGGAGAGGGACCAAAGAGACTGAAAAAGCAGAGGTTAAAGACAGATTACACCAACTCCAAAATTTTGCCAAGGGTAATACTCTGTGTGTCTAGAGTAGTGTAGGTTGGGTTGTTTTTTTTTGTAAAATTCCAGGAGTTTAAAACATTCTAAGAAGGCAGCTGTCCTGATCACATCTGGGGGGCTACGTTCAGTTCAGGGTGTCATGTTTTAGAAGAGATTGTCAAATGTCAATGCATCCAAAGGAGGGTGAGGAAGACTGGATATGATAGCATTTAAGATCAGCTGAAGAAGTTGGGAACTTTGAATCTGAAGAAGGAAAAATTTAGTGGGAAACATAGAAGCTCTAATATCTGATAGCTCTTCAAGTGTTTGAAGGGCTATCTCTTGTTAAGGGAAGTCAATAAAAACTAAGTGTCAGCGAAGTGCCAGGCTCTGTGCTAAATGCCGAGGAAACAAACAAAAAAATCCCTGCCCTCAGGGAGTTTACAGTTAAATGTGGGAAACAGCAAGCTGACAACTATGGACAAATGAGATATATGCCCAATAAAATGGCAGTAATGTCACAGGGAGGGATTAAGACGCAGAGGGTCTAGCAAAGGCTTCTTGCACGAGGTGGGCTTTTAGCTTGGACTTAAAGGAAACCAGGGAAATCGTTAGGCTTATTCTGCTTAGTATCAAAGGTCAGAACTAGGAGCAATGGGTGGAAATTATAAAGGGGTATGCTTAGGCTTGATGTAAAGGGAAAAATGTCCTGAAAATTAGCATCATCTTAAGGTGGAATGGGCTGTCTCCAGTGGCTCTTCCTCCCAAAGGTCTTCATGAAAAAGCTGGATCACTACTTCTCAAGTATGAGATAGGAGTCTGGGGTTCCTTCCAACTCTGAGATCTGCAGCTTTTGGGGTTGAAATTTCGGGAGCCTCCAGAATGAATCTATTGAACACCTGATCAAAAGAAACTAAGAGAAATCAGACTCAAAGAAATGCAAATAATATATCTCACAAGGGCAAAGGGATTAACCTAATTAGCAGTGAAAGAAATAAGAATTGAAATGATTTCAAGGCGCTCTTAGATAGCTTTTCTTTTTTGCAGGGCAGTTGGGGTTAAGTGACTTGCCCAAGGTCACATGGCTAGTAAGTATTAAGTGTCTGAGGCTGGATTTGAACTCAGGTCCTCCTGACTCCAGGGCCAGTGTTCTATTCCCTGCACCTCCTAGCCATCCCTTAGATACCTTTTAAATAGTAAAGAAATAAACAAAAATGACAAAGTCCAACGTTGGCTGTGGTATAAGAACAGGACCTATACCTTACTGGTAGTACTGCCATTGAGAAACATAGAGTTTGAAGAGATTTAAAGATTATTTAATCTACTCTCATTTGACAGATGAAGAAACTGAGGCCCCAAGGGAGGAAATGACCTTCACTCTGTGACATAGGCTCTCACTTTCAGATTCAGGATTAGAACTCAGGCCACTTGACTCCAAGCTCGATGTTCTTTCTACCTCATTAGATTTGCCTCTTAATCTTTCTGGAGATTACATATCTGGCAATATATAACCAGAGCTATAAAACTGCCCATGACTTTTGTCCTAGCAATTCCACTTTGGAAAACATATCTTTTGGAATAAATCCAAAAGGGGAGAAAGTAATTTATATAAAGATGTCCAATGCAGCATAATTTATAAGTAGAAAAGAAAAAACCAACAGAACTCAAACCCCATATTGGAAAAGACTCAAATGTCTTCATGTAGAGAGATAGATAAAAATAATAAAATAAAAAAATAAAGAAAGGAAAAAATTATGAGCATGTAGACCCCGTCCATACATGGAATGCACACATAAAGTAATTTTAAGTGACAGAAAGACATAAATTAGTCTTTACTGGCTGATAACAATTACGCATGTACACAAAGATTAAAAGAAAATTCAGAAGAGTTAGAGTATATTAGAGGGGGACCTCCATCTTAAGGATGGTCTAGTCCAATCCCCCTTTTTACAAATAAGGAAACTGAGGCCCATAGACATTAAATGATTGGCCCCAAATCATAAAGGTATTATGTAGCAGAGTCAGGACTTTTGACAACAGGCCCAGTGTCTTCTCCAGTGTGTCCTGGTCTGCTCCCAGGTACTTTTCCTGGGTGGTACAACAGGCCAGCTAAGTGGCATAGTAGATGGAGTGCCAGGCCTGCAGTCAGGAAGACTCATCTTCCTGAATTAAAATCTGGCCTCAGACACTTATTAACTATGTGACCCTGGGTAAGTCACTTAACCCCATTTGTCTCAGTTTCGTCATCTATAATATGGTCTGGAAAAGGAAATGGCAAACCACTCTAGTATCTTTGCTAAGAAAAACTTAAATGGGGTCATGAAGAGCAAATAGCACTGGAACAAATGAGCAACACCATAGCTGGTTTAGTTTAATAGCACTAATGATGAGACTTTGTAGATTACTGATGGGAGGGGAAATCAAGGGGGAAAAGCTGGTTCTATGTGCAGGGTTAATGGAATATGAGATCTTCCCTGTCCATTAATAGGCCTATGTGACCATGTGTCCCTTTTTTCCCATAGGAGCCATGTTCCCAGGTCTAAAGGTACACAGATATTTTAATCACAGATGGCTTGCTGTTTTGAACTTTAGCTCAGTTCACAACTGTGACACATCCTGAGTCACACAGAGCCCATCAAGTGATTCAGGGGGATTTATATTGCCTTAGGGGAGGAACACACCTAAGGGGAAGCTTGCCTAGGGGAAGGCTCGCTTTCAGGAAGGCTTTCACACTTTTTTGGTATTCATCCAATTAGGCACTGAGTCACATGAGTTGTGATGCTTTCTGGCTCTGAGCCTGTTAGTTGAATGCTATACATACTGGGAGGTTGATATTTTACTTTGGGGCTCACTCATGGGAAGAATGTTTCTTTGTAATTTGGCCAGATAAGACTCTGGGTAGCCATTGTTAAGGACTTCCCCTCCTCCAACCCAGATGTCAGTGCTTCCTGGTCTGGTGATTAGGTACCTATTACTCTGTTTAGACAACTGGGGCCCTGCCTATTGGATTCTTTCTTGGACTACTTATATGTCCTTATCTGTCTGTTAATTAAAGTAAGGTCATTAACCCCTTTAAATCTATCTTTCTTTTCTTTTTTTTTCAAAATTTTATTTTAGACTCAAACGCTAGAACACAAATGCAGAATAGAGAAAAGAAACAAAAACATATGATAAACTTAAATATTGGAACTTAAATATAAAATTAGAGGAAAAAAGAAAAAAAAAAGCCATGTTGTATTTATCACAGAACATAACAGGATTCAAAATATGTAACAATAGATTTTCATTTCAAGAAAGCCTGTATGATATACAATATTCGTGTTGAGAATTCTTCGTCTTTTCTTTGCTTCCTTGTTCTTTTTCTTTTGTTCTCTGATGTGCATTTTTTTTACTTTATTTTTTCCCCTCGCTCCAACATCTTCCTATAAGGCTACATTAAAGTTTAGATATGTTTCTCTATGGCTATAGATATATACATTCACATACACATACTTTTATAGACATATACTTTCCCAAACCAGTTATACTCCTGATCTTTGTTTTTTATGTATCTCATTTCCTATCCCTTCTGCTTCCTCTACTTTACTTCCACCTGCTACCTTGCCCTCCTATGACTTGCCTACCCCCCTCCAAGGATCCCTCCCTTATCCTCCCATTCCCATAAATCTAAACACCCTTCTATATCCCTATTTATCTATTCTCTCACCCTCCTCTCTAAAGATTCCTTCCTTGTCCTCTCCCCCCAGCTGTCTTTCTTTTAGAAAAATAGATCAAAGAACCTCTGCTAGTGGCTCTCCTGTGTGCTGGTGTTACTGGTCTTATACCTCCACAGCAGCTGCAAGTATCATTACTGAT
>CM053581.1:77685277-77711503 GCA_028627135.1 Pseudochirops cupreus
GGGAGGAGGGATACACTGGGATGGCTGTTTTGGGGTGGTGGGTAGGGGAAAGATGGGGAGAAAAAAATATGTAACTCAAAATCTTGTGGAAATGAATGATGCAAACTAAAATAAAATTTAAAAAAAAAAAGAAGAAGAAGAGAATTAGCCGCAGCAATCAGAATTTTTAAAGGACATGCCCTGGTGATCTACGTATAGAATACATATATAGGACAAATTCTCTAGGGACACACACAAAGTCAGGGGCACAAGTAACTTCAAAAAGCATGGTCTCTGGCAGCAGAGAAGAGGGCAAACACCAGATTTAAGAAAAAAATGATCTCTTACAGTCCAGAGTGGGGCTGGGAAAAGGAACCCAGATGTGCAACCTGTGCAAGAAAGACTCTGGCTCTATTGGGGAGCAGTGTGAGGATGCAATAAGAAGAAAAGAATGTCTGAACACTACAGTTGTTGAGTTATGAGTTACTTTGGTAGCATGCATTCCTCACATGTGCTATACCACCAAGATACTCTAAGTTTGTGCCCAGTCTTCCCACTGATTCTATATGTATTTATAGGAGAGTTCAACCCAATTTTGTGGGGAGAATTTTTGTAGCTACTGCTCTTTGGAATGCCATCTCAATAAATGCCTTTACTTTGAGCTAATTTTGTCTTTTGGTTGACTATAAAAAGGTTCATTCATCCTTGGGGCCCATTAGGATTTGGGACCAGCAGAGTACCTTGAACCTGAAGGTAGTCCTTCCCCTGAGGGACCTACCCTATGACTTTGAATTGAGAGATAGACACAAAATGGCTGGTAAATATGATTTTAGTTCTCGATAAAAGTTAATAAATTTGGGGTGGCTAGGTGGTGCAGTGAATAGAACACTGGCCCTGGAGTCAGGAGAACCTGAGTTCAAATCCTGTGTGTATCAGACACTTAACACACACACAAAGCTAGCTGTGTGACCTTGGGCAAGTCACTTAACCCCAATTGCATTCCAAAAAAAAAAAAGGCAAAAAAAAAGTTAATAAATCCTTGTTGAGTGACGGTGGCAGAGTAGCAGGAAGAAATACAGAGGCCCCCTCCTGCAGCTCTACCCACAAAAAATTCTTATAAACATATCTAGAAAATACATCAGGCCAAATTCTGATCAGAAAAACCAAGAAAATGTCACAATTCTTCATTTTTCTACCCAAGTTTATTATAAGAAGATAGGTCTATGGACAATGGGAACAGAATTTAATCAAAAATATCATATAGCATTCCAGTGTTCAGTGACTGGAAAAGGAACAAGGCTCTCTGGTAGAAAACTAGGTCCCAGACCCATAAAAGGCTACACAACTTTGCTCAGGTATGCAGAAACAGGTGCCAACTGGCAGCTTTATCACCCATTATCCAGTTCCAGATCACAGACCCAAGGTGGAATGAGGAAGGAACCTGTCTCTAGGAGCGATATTCTGAGGAAAGGAGTAGTCACAGTCTAGGTGGTAAAGTGAACAAAGAACAAATTCAAAAGAAAGTAGTTGCTGTGTGAGTCTAATACCAGAAGTGGAGTGGAGTCTCAGTTCCAGCCTCCAACCCAATCTGAAGCCCACAAAGGAATGACCAGGGCAGGAATCCCAGACCAAAGGGAAGTCTACATATCTGCCACTCTGACCCAGTAGTTTTCCAGCTAGCTGACTGATAGAGACTGAATCTTGAAGTATTCTCCTGAAACTTCATAGGAGGCAAGGCCTGTTACTCAGAACCAAACTCAGGTCAGGAGTTTGCACAACTCAGACTGTGGGGAAGTGATTAGACTTTCCTGGATCAGACCACTTTGATTTTTTTTTAATAAATTTACTTTTAACATTCTTTTCTTTCTATATTTTGATTTCCAAATTCTTTCCTTCCCTTCCATCTCTCCCTGACCCATTGAGAAGACAAGCAATACAATATCAATTATACATGTAAAATCATGCAAAACATGTCCATATTAGCCATATCACAAAAAAAGGCAAAAAGTAATTTAGTGAGAATATTATACTTCAGTTTGCACTCAGAGTTCATCAGTTCTCTCTTTGAAGGTGGAGAGCATTTTTTAAAATCATGAATGTTTTGGAATTATTCAAGAATCATTGTGGTGATCAGAGTAACCAAGTCTTTCACAGCTGATCATCATTACAACATCATTATAACATATGCACAATTATCTCTCAGTTTTTCTCAATTCACTCTGCATCAGTTCATATAGGTCTTTCTATATTTTTTTCTGAAACCACCTCACTTCTAATTCTTTATAGCACAATCATATTCTTCATAAAATAGCCATTTTTATATCCTCGCAACATAATCAATTTATACTTATGCCCTCTATGTAGACTCCTAACTGCCTTAATAATGATAAGGCTTTTAGGAGTTATGTATATATGTATATATTTATATATACATATATACACACACATACACACACACACACACATACACACAACCATATGTAAATCTTTCCATATAGGAATGTAAACAGTTTAACCTTATTGTATCCTTATGATATTGTGACATATGAAAAGTCTGAGAGATGTAATTTCTGGGTAATTAATATTCAATTTACTAATTTTGGCTAACTAATAATTAATAGATTAGATCAGTGCCACTCTCAGAATCCAAAGACATCCACAAGAAGACTCAAAGCTTAAAATGCCTTTGGAAAAAAGGGTGTTACTCAGTTGATTTCCATCTAAGGGGTAGAAATCAACTCTGGTTGGTTAACAATCAGTGAGGGGTGAACATTAATGAGGAGGTGGACAAAAAGTTTTCAGCTCTTCCTGCTGAGAATGTGACCTGATCATGAGACTCAACCACCTCTAACAATCTGGACAAAAGAATCCATCTTTATCCAGACTACTCTGGCAGGTTTTCACTTTAAAAGCTGGATCACCCCAAATTCTAATGGCAGGTCCCAAGAACAGGGGCTTCTTTCCTAAGGGGAAGATCTCACCAAGGCTGGATTCTGCTTGTAAGGCTTTCTAGTTGGGTAGGGTCTCACCCAAGATTGAAAAGCATATACCCTGAGGATTTGGGCAATCTTATCTATCACCAATGTCCTTCAGAGGCTAGCTTAATAACCTACAGGAGTTGGTTTCTGAATGAGAACATAGGGAGGGAAAATTTTAATCTTAATGTAATAATTGGTTATTAATATCAGAGAAAAATAATAATTTATCCCATTCTTTACCTTTTATTCTTCTCTTGAATGTTGTACATAAATGCCAAATTTTTATTCAATGCTGGTTTTTCATCAGGAATGCTTGAAAATCCTCTTTCACTAAATATCCATTTTCCTCCCTAAAGGATTATACTCAAGATAGGTTATTCTTTGTTGTAATCCTAGCTCTTTTGCCTTACAGAATATTATATTCTAAGCACTCCACTCCTTAAACATGGAAGCTGCTAAATATTATCTGATCCTGACTGTGCTTTCATAATATTTGAATTTTTTTTTCTTGCTGCTTACAATATTTTCTCCTTGAACTTAAGAGCTCTGGAATTTGGTTATTATATTCCTGGGAGTTTTTATTTTGGGATCTCTTTCAGGAGGTGATTAATGGATTCTTTCAAATTCTATTCTACCCCTTGGATATAAGATATTAGGGCAGTTTTCCTTGATTATTTCTTGAAATACAATACCTAACCCACACGTGTCCCCTCTCTCTTACCATGGCTTTCAGGTAGTCCAACAATAATTTATCTCTCTTTGATCTATTTTCTAAATCAGCTGTTTTCTGAAGAAATATTTTACATTATCTTCCCTTTTTAAATTCTCTTAACTTTGTTTTATTGTTTCTTGAAGCCATTAGCTTCCACTTGTCCAATTCTAATTTTTAAGGAATTGTTTTCTACAGTGAGCTTTTGTATCTCCCTTTTCATTTGACCAATTCTGCTTTTTAAGGAGTTCTTTTCTTCAGAGAATTTTTGTGCCTCTTTTACTGTTAGGTGAATTCTATTTTTTAAGGTATTATTTTCTTTTGTATTTTTTTGTGCCTCTTTTACCAAGCTGTTAATTCTCTTTTCATAATTTTCTTGACTCTCATTTCTTTGTCTAATTTTTCTTCTACTACTCTTATCTCCTTCTTTAACACTTCAAGGAATTCTTGTTGGGCTTGGGTCCAATTAGCATTTTTCTTTGGGGGGCTTTGTTTGTAGCTGTTTTCACATAGCTGTCTTGATCTTCACTGCCACCATGGTAGATTTTTATGGTCAAGTTATTTTGTTGTTGTTATTTGCTCATTTTTCAGGCCTATTTCTTGACTTTGAACTTGATATTAAAGTTAGGTTCTGTTCCCTTGGGAGTGGAGAGACACTGTGCCAAGCACTAGACTTTATTCTGCTGGTTTTAGAGCTAATTCTGGGGGTCTACAAATTTTCAGTGCTTCCAACATGGTGTGACCTAGGAAGAGGTGTGGTCCTTGCTCTCTTGGTCTGTCCTCTGGCTTTTACTTAGGAAAGGCTTTTTTCCTCTTTAGCCACTAGCACTCCTCTTGGCCCTGGAACTGTGACCAAGTCACCTGCTTTCTGCAGCCACAAGCACTAGTGCTCCTCTCTGCCTTGGAATTGTGGCCAGGGTCCCTTGTGACTGATCAAAGGCACTTCTTTCCCCCCTGAAACTGCAACCCAGAACTGTTTATGGGCAATAGAGTTGCCAATCAGAACCAGCACTCAGGGTTAGTTAAGGGTCTTCAGTAATTTTTTTCCTGTCCAAGCCCTTTACCATTTCTGGGTTGAGAGTCCTCAAAACTCCTGCTGTTGCAACTGCCTCCAAGTTCCACTGTTGATTCCAGCCCCCAGCCCAGTGTTACCAACCTCTTCTACCTCCTAAGTTGTCTTAGTCTGGGAAAAAGTCTCATTCTGACCTTTTGTTGACTCTACTGCTCCAAATTTTGATTTGAGGAGTTATTTTAAAGTTGTTTGGAGGGAAATGTTGAGAGAATTTAGTAGGGTTGCTGTCTGTGCTCCATCATCTTGGCTCTACCTTGATCAGACCACTTTGCAAGCACTGAAAGCTTATAGGTCTTCACTCTAAACTGTCCCTGAAATCTCGCAACTACACAATACTCAATATCCCCAAGAAAGCAACAATAAGGTCAGTCCAGGAATTCCTTCCAGAAGTACAAAGAGCTATAACATAAAGGCTGAAGTGAAGAAGTAGGCTGGAAGAATGAGTGCCTTCCTTCTCCCAAAAAAATCCCACTATAAAATGCTGTTGTGTTGATGGGGCTGCTTAAGACACAAACCCAGAAAAAGAGAATGATTACAAAACATCAACAAAGTGTAAAAGGAAAACACAACTTGGAGATAAATTCTACTAGAATTCCTGGAAAAGATAAAGCAAGAATTTTTTTTAAAGAGTTTTAAAAAAAATTTAGTAATTGAAATAAAAGTACGAAAGGGAAAATATGGGGAAAGAAATGAGAATTAAAGAAGATAGAACTGGAAAGAGGATTAATAGCTTGGCATAAGAGGTATAACACCTGAACCAAGCAACAAAATCCCTGAAAATTAGAATAGACCAAATAGAAGCCAATGGCTTTATGATATAACAAGAAATGTTAAAGCAAAGTCAAGAGACTAAAAAAATACAGATATTTAGATATTTCATCACAAAAACAAACGGCCTGAAAAAATAAATTGAAAGGAAAAGATTGAATGATGATTGAACTACTTGAAAGCAATGACCAAAGAAAGAGCAAACACATTATATTTCAAGAAACCATGAAAGAAAACTGCCTAGATCTCTTCGAAGTAAGAGGCATAGTAGAAATACACAAAAAAAATCTACTGGTCACCTCCTGAAAGAAACCTGAAAATGAAATCACCCAGGAACATTATAACCCAAATCCAACACTTTCAGTTCAAATAAAAAAATATTTCAAGTAGCCAAGAAGAAAGAATTCAAGTACTGAGGAGTCAGTCAGGATCACACATGATTTAGCAATCACCACTACAGAGAAGAGGTGAACTTGGAATACAATATTCCAGAAGGCAAAAAATATAAGGTTACAACCAAGAAAAACTTACTCCACAAAACTGAGTCTAGTTCTATAAGGGTGGAAATGGATCTTTAATGAAATAAAGGATTTCTAAACATTCCTAAAGACCAGAGTTAGGTAGAAACTTTAAAGTGCAAATATAAAAAAGTAAATATTAATGAATAATCAAAAGGGACTAAACAAGGATAAACTACTTCCTTCTAGAATGGAGAGATGATACATGTGTCCCCTCTGACACCTATTATCAGTAATGGTTGTAAAGGGAATCTAATTAAGCAGAAAGCCTGGGAGTGGTTCTGTTATGTTTAATGATCTTAAAAAAGAATCAAAAGAGAGGGGAAGAGTAATGTAATAGGAGTGGGAGGAGGAGAGGAGGGCTAAGGGAAATTATTTCACATAACTGAAGTATGCAAGTAGATATCTATATAAACAGAGAAAGTGGTAATGCATGTAGCTGATGTTTGAACCTCACTCCCATATGAAATGGTCAAAAGAAGGAAGAATACATACACATACACACACACACATCAAAAGAAAAGAATTAGAAGATGTTAGTATTGGTTCAGACTTGTGATTTTACTAGTATAAGGAACTTGTGAGGGAGAGAAATCCCTCACCAAAGCAAATCACCAATTGTTCTACAACTTGCAGTTTTAAAGAATTTCTTAGGGCAGTTGAGAGGTTAATTAATTTGCTCAGGGTCACACAGCCAGAATATGTCTCAGGCAGAACTTGAATCCAGGTCTCCAGTTCTCTATCTGCAAGGTCAGACTCTCTGTAAAGTCAAGCACGAGCAACTTTCTGGAGGACTGCTGCTGTGAACAGCTTTAAGGTTCTGATCACATAGTACAGTGAATTCTTTATTTATTCAGCAGCAAACTAAAGCAAAACATTCACAGAAACCAAAGTACAGCATTCACAATGTTATAGCATAACAAGATATCACTAAAGTGGCCACACAGTTTTCACTAAAGTGGCCTCATAGTTTTAAATAAAAGATATCATTCAGTAAGTCCATAATTCAATCATCCTTAAGGAGCAAGCCTCCTTAAGGGACACAAAGTACAAAGGTCAAAGTTCTCCATCCCAGGTCACATTGTCTTAATCTCTCAAAGTCTTCTTTCTTTTTAATTGGAGATTAGTTTCAATCATCCTTAACTCAATCATCCTTAAGAGGTGTAAGGTACAGAGTACAAAGTTCTCCCACTCCTAGGCCACAGTAAATCACGATGTTCTCAGTCAGCATTAAGTACCGAAGGAGAGGTCTTTTCATCTTGACTCAAGGTTGGCTCTCAGATTCCATGTTTCCTCTTCCATGGCCCCAGCTCCTGCCTGAATCTACCCAATTGTCACCTGGATTCAAAGGTAGGCAGCTCTCAGCTCCTTGTCCAACTTCTTGTCTGGTTCCCATTCCATACTGAAGTTCATGATGTCCAGTCCACCTCAAGCCCTTCACAGTTTCTGTTTCTGGAAAGATAAAACTGAACAGAGCCAAAACAACATTCATGCACATTGCCAGCACCATCATCAATTCACTATCTGCCTGTGAAATCAACACAGACCCACATACAAGGTCTGAGAACTCAACACAAATTGTTAGTACAGCCCTAGGACCTCCAAATCCCTCTTCTAGGACTTCTGTAAACAGACAATAAGAAAATCATCTTTCAGGGCTTCTGGTAAGGTCCCAGAGCTTCTTTACAAAGTATTACAAACAAAAATCAACATAAACAGAACAGACAAACAGAGTGCCTGGCCACCAACTACAAAGTTCCCCTTCTCAATTCTGCTCTTTCCTAGCTTGCTTGCTTCTTCTTATGTATGGACATTGGTTCCTCCCTGTTCTACCCCTTCCTGCTGCATCAGCAAGTTCCTTCCACTGAGGAGTTCACAAGTTCTGTTTCTTAACAAAGACTTGATATGATCACGGGCAAGGCTCAAAGACACTCGAATTGAAACAAGGTGCTAAATACTTAAATAGCTGAAATAAGACACTAAGTACTTCTTTGCTTGCCATTACAGACTCCCTGAGCCAGCTTGTAATACTGATCTATACAAAAACCAGGACCCTACAGATGGTACTGCAAGGATCCACCACATTCCTCATACAACCTAGTCTAAGAATCACTGAGAGCAAGCTAAGTAGAAAACCTATTAATATATCAAACAGCCAATGGCAAAAGAATTGTGAGAGGAGAGAAGAGGTCATATTTGACCATGATATAAAAATATCTGCAAAGTCTGAACAAACACTGGAAAAAGAATTAAAATGAAAAAATAAGCATTCAATTTGGAGCAGAATCTAAAACTAAAGAGCAGAGATTGATCAGGGAGTTTGGAAGAGACTCATAAGGAAGGGTTTGGTTCTCTCTAGGCCACAAATTCTTTTGTGTCGTGGGATTAGAAAGGAAACCAATTATTTTGAAATAGTTATTTTTAAAAAAACAAGTTCAAAGACCCCACATTAAGAACCCTAATTTAAGAGCTCTGACTGCCTTTTTTCTTCTGGAAAGTTCACTTTCTCCCTCTGTCTCTAAGACTATAATCCCTCAGACTCTTTCTCTCCCTTCTCTTCACCCTAGGAAGCCAGATGACACAGTGGATAGAGTGCTGGAATTGGGGTCAGGAAGAACTCAATTGAAATTGGACCTCAGCCATTTACTAGCTGGGTAAAAATGGAGAAATCCCTTAACTTTTGTTTGCCTCAATAAAACTCAATACTTTCCAACAACCAAGGTTGTTGGAAAGGTTGAATGAGCTATTATTTGTAAAGCACTTTGTAAACTTTAAAGCTCTGTATAAATGCTAATTATTGTTGTCATTATTACTTATACAGGACCATAGAATCATAAGTTTTAGACCTTGAAGGGTCCTTAGAGATCATTTAGTTCAACTGAATTTCAATACAATCAAGAAAGTTCTAAAATGGCTCCTTAGCTTTGGTGGGAGGTTTAGTGATCAGTTTCCAGGTAATATCTTCTGCTCTTATTACTCCAAAGATGTGAGAATACACCCAGGTACAGCTGACTTACAGATTGAGGATAGGGCTGTCTGTCTCCTTGTACATTTTAATACGTACATCTCCCTAAATTTTATATAGCCATGACATAAGGCATTCTTAGTTTCTCTATCTCCCATGCTAACATGCATTTCTATAACGTGGCAACTATGAGAACTCAAATCTAAAACTTTGTGCCAATGTTTCAAAGATTTAATTGTCATTTTATATATTACAGTTTAAATCAACCCAACAACTGTGGGTACTTAAGCATACAACTAAGCAATGGTTATAGAGGAACAACTGATTTAACCTATAAAGGTCATA
Organism: Pseudochirops cupreus; assembly: GCA_028627135.1. NCBI lineage: Eukaryota > Metazoa > Chordata > Mammalia > Diprotodontia > Pseudocheiridae > Pseudochirops > Pseudochirops cupreus. Next base: position 77,694,612 of record CM053581.1, read on the forward strand.
GTAGAAAACCTTACTGTGCAATAACAACCAGAAAAGCAGAGGGGGGGGGGGAAGTGTATATAAAAGGAGGAAAAATCTTCAGTTAATCTCTGCCACATTAGAGTAACCAAAATGGTTGGAGGGAGGAAGGGACCCCTAGAACTTAGTATGTGGGGTACCCCATCATACACAAGCATATGCTTCTTCAGATTGGAAGCATTCTGGACCAGCACCCAATTAAAACCATACCTCACAAGCCCCTACTAATGTTTTTACTCTTATGAGTCAGTCAAAAGAACCAGTCAAAGCAACATAGCAAATAAAATAACAGGAAAAGATTTCCTCTTGACGCACACATAGGATACATTATCCTAAAGATTGCCCCTCTACCAGTAAGAAGGGCACACATGTAGAGGACCCATGTGACCAGGAAACACCCATGTAGGGCACACACAAAGAAAGAAGATACTGCTAGGAAAATACAATAAGTGGTTGTCCTCGTGATGCTATGACATGAAAGTGAATTGGATTTAAGTGAGGAAGGGCTATGCAGGGTCAGCAGCCTCACTTTCTCCTCCAGAGTCATCTGGGTCCAGTGGTGAGATATAGATCAAGACCACTGGAGATGGCTTTGGATATAGTGGGAGACCTTGGCCTTTTCAAGCTAAGGTCTTTCCCAGGTCTGTTTGATTAAGTAGTGGATCATGTCAGGAACCCATGCAGCCAGAGTGTACACATGAGGGCTCACAAATTAGGAATCTGTATGACCAGAAAACTCATCTAGGAGAAATACAAAGGGATACATGTGATGAGGGTGCACATATGGCTAGTAGCACCTCCTTCCTCCAGTGCTGTGGAGTTCACTAATGTTACTCTTTACTGCTTTCTGCTAGATATGGCATTTCTCTTCTCTAACAAACCATTTGCCTTCATGTTATCTCTTAGTCTTTTCTTTACTGAGCTTCTCTCTCTCTTCTTCTCTCTTCTCCTCCTCCTCCTCCTTCATCTTTTTCTTCTTCTCTCTTTGTCTCTCTCACTCTCCCTCCCTCCATTTCCTTCTCCTCTTTCTCCTCCTCCTCCTTCTTCTTCTTCTACTTCTTTTTCTCCTTTTCCTCCTCCTCTTCTTCCTCCTCCTCCTTCTTTTCTGTCTCTCTCCCTCCTTCCATTTCCCTTTCCTCTTTTCTTCTCTCTCTTTCTCTCTCTCTCTCTCTCTCTCTCTCTCTTTCTCTCTCTCCTAAAAGCAGAATCTGCCCATATGACCAGAAGCAATACCAGCCAACCTATTTGGCACCACTGGTTTCTTCTAGGAGAACACTATGCCAGCTTTGAGACACTTCAACAGCCTTCCTTGATGCAAATAACCAGGCCCTCTTGGAAGATAAAGCAAAGATATTGTTTCCTGCCCCTCTATATTTCTTCTTCAATACAGTCTTCTTTAATTTTGTACTTCTGAAAGGTTAAAAGGTTTGGTTAAAGTGGGTGTTGTGGATGTATAAGATACCCTTGCTAGAATCTTAGAGGTTCTCTGATAATACATCAAGGAGCAAACACAGCCACAACTCGGGTTTATTATAAACCTCCTTGGGCATTCTGATTGTCACTGAAAAAGATAATAATTAATCATTCATAACTGACTTTTATATGTCAAGTAGAAGGTTTCAAAGTATTTTCCATACATTATCTCAATTGTGCTTGACAGTAACTCTGTAAGGTTTCTTGGCAGGGCAGCTAGGTGGTCTGATGGATGGAATGCTGGGCCTGGGGCCAGAAAGGCCTGAGTTGAAGTGTGGCCTCATATGCTTCCAAGCTGGCCACCTTGGGTAAGTTATTTAGCCTATGCTTGCCTCAGTTTCCTTATCTATAAAATGGATATAATAATAGCACCCATCTCTAAGGGTTGCTCTGAGGTTCAAATGAGATAGCAATTGTACAACACCTGGCGCATAGTAAGTGTTATATAAATGTTAGCAAATATATGTATTTTATTTAAGGTAGGTACTAGAGGTATTCTCAGGGTCACCATTTTACAGATAAGGAAACTGAGACTTAGAGCAGTTAAGTTAAGGTTTGCCTATGCTCCCATAGTCAGTAAGGTCAGAGAGCATAAACAATCAATATGGCTAGTTACAATACACACTATTACATGATAAGCATTTAAGAGAGTCACCAAAAAATGTGTCTGGGGTCTGAAGGAGAAATTGATCACCAATGGGGAAATCAAGGAGAACTTCCTGGAGGAACTGGCATTTGTACTGGGATTTAAAGTGCAAAATTGGTTCGTACAGAGCATGTACACTTAGAATTCCCTGGAAACCTCCTGGGATTCTAAGGACAAGATGACTCATGGTTTGGGCCTTTGAGGGTGATGAACTTCCTGAATGCTCCTGACCGCTGGGATAGACATTGAGTGGTTATGCTCCCTGGTTGGTTGGGGTTGGGATAGGACAGCGCGGAGGCTCATAATTCTACAAAAGATAAAATGGTGTTCTAGTGAGAGATAGGGAAGAACCACGTCTTTTCTTGGCCTCAAGGGTCATGGTCAAAACCGGGCGAGCTGTCACTTTAGTCCCCAGCAACTCTGCCTCAGTTGTCTTTCCTTTCTTTTGTGTGTCTACAAATCATCCGATGGGAACAGTATTGTCTACCAGAGTAATTGTGTTTGTAGCAGCAGTGGCCACAACAAGAGCAGGTTAGGGGCAAAAGAAGTGTCTACGTTGAAGAGAAGAGCCAATAGGAAGAAGACCAACCTTGGCTATTTGAATGGAAAAAATGCCCAGAACTGAGATGAAATGTTAACACCCTAATTAGTAGTATGGCACAACTGTGCTATCCTCTGATGAACCTTAAAACTTTAGCCTTCAAACCAATTTAATCATGATTACACATTGTTACTGAATGCTTATTCAGGGGTTAGCTATTCTAATCATTCTGTTAATGTATGTTTATATTCTTTTAGATCCAGTATTATCTTATGTGTAGGAATAAATTACCTGTCCCATATGCCTTTTACTTGTCACTTTGAGGAGATCAAGCCATGAGCCGTAATTTTTACTTGCTTTAGCCTCATATATGAGATTCCAAGGTGGAACTTTGTTAGCAACCTGAAGAGTATGAGAACATGGAACCTGATTCCCTTAAGGAGAGGTCAGGTTTTCCCATGTTGGAACCCAGTAAAAAAAATCTCAGAGCTGAATATAGGACTAGGAATGAAAGAGGACTTCAATTCCTATATTCCCAGCACTGGTTCCACTATGCTCTAGATAAGAAAAGAATAGGCAGTCATTCAACCAGAAAAGAAAGGGATGAAGGAAGGCCTTTTCAAGCATGCCCCTTTCAGAACCTGGATGAGTTGCTTCCATACTCTCAGACTAATCCCATCCATAAGTATTATCTCCCTTTTCTCTACCTCTAGCCCAGACAGACAGAGGAGTATGATGATGGTGTCCAGTCCTGAAACAAATCAAACTCATAAGAGGAGGGAAAGCCATCTTTAATCGGGATAACAAGGTTGCAAGCCTAAGTTCTGGGGTTACCCACATTTGAATGCATGGATGTCCAATCAAGAAACTTACAAAAACTTATATCTTTTGGAGGAAAGTGGGAGGGGATGATATGACGTATCAAGGCCTAGTCATGAGAACCCAGCTGGCCCCGCCAATCCAGGCAAGAATACCCTCTTCATTCTAGTTAATTTACTTTTTGATCTGACCGCCCCGAAGTCTCAGCAAAAGAGGAAAGGACATTAGGAACTGAGATTTGTTTACAAGGTAAGGTCCCAGAGTAGGGACTTAGGGTGGGGGTTAGCTTAACTAAAATGAAAATAAATACCTTGTAAGCAGAAATGAAGGAACATTACTAGAATTCTGACATTTCTAGGATTATTTAGAGCAGTGGTTGATAGGTAATATTACATTTTATATTCATATTTTCTGTCAATGGTAGCTATGCCCTTAAGGACATCAGGACTGTTTCTGTCCACTCCACTCAGACAAAAGAAGGAAGGAAGGAAGGAAGGAAAGAAGGAAGGAAGGAAGTAATGAACGAGGGAACGAACAAATTGTTATTGCAGTCTAAGCATAGCCCTGTGCTAGGAGTTGTGTAGAAGGGAGGGGAAATTGATTTTTGTGTGTATGCAGAAATAGGAAAAGAGAATTGGCTTTTATATGTGTGTAACTGCCACAACTCTGCAGGTTATTTCCAACCATAGGAATAAGGATCCCTGCCTTTCATCTTGCCCTAGTAGCTGTGGCATAAAATCTTCACTGCCGTGTTAATAGCATTTCTGATTTTGCTATTACTACCAAGTTATTAAAACCTTCTCCTGCCTCCCTCTTCCTTCCCTTTAAATCCCTCCCTCTCTACAGCCCACTCTCCCAATTTAAAATGAGCAAAATTCTGCATCAAGAATCAGTCAAGTGCATGGTCTTGAGTAAACCATGTTACCATGAAGTAGTAAAGGTTGATTCTAAAAGAGCCCCAAGACAAATGGTGAGGGAAAGCCCCCCACCTTGTCTTTCAGTAATTGCCAACTACTCAACTTTTTAGTGGGGACACTCTTCCATCATATGGGTCTTCTTGGGCAATGTTTCCCTTATAGCAGAAAGGATGTAGGCAACCAACTGGCTCTCAGCTGACCCCTTTTACACTTTATCTTTAACCATCCAGAGCCATGAGAGTAATGAGTAACAAATAACTTGACTCACTAAACTTCAGAAGGGGGAATTATGCTTAAAAAGTTCTAAGCTTCTCCAAACCTTCCAAGGTTCAATGAAATGTGCATTGTATAGAAATGAGGAATGTAATGGAGTCTTAAGGGTGTGTCTGAGAGAGGAGTAGCGGTCATCCCACCATAGCTCCATTGCCAGGAACTACAATAGGTGGGATTGTGGCCCCACCAAATCTTACTGGTGTTATGTAAGTAACAGCTGAACCAATTCTCATGATTCTTTATGTTTTCTTACCTCAAACTTCTCCCCCTTAAGTTCTCAAACTGCTGAGCTCTGATTTCTCCTTGGAGGATATTTCTCTAGCTTTTAAACCATTTAGTAGTCTTGCTGTCATCCCGCCAAGCCCTCCAGGAAGATGAATAGCAAAGATTTTTTCTCGTCTCAGTCCAGTCATTCCCTCTTAGATATTACTTTCTATAGAAATTGCTTTGAAAGCTATTTAAAAAAATGTGACAGGAAGGTCATAAGCCAGACCCAAGCTGAGCTCCAACTGGTACCACCCAGAAATCAGAGGAGGAGATGAGTTTGGTTTGTGACCCTATACAACCCAACTGAATGTAGGATCTTAAAGAAGGTGTGTTTTGGAAAGTTTTGTCACTCATTAAACCAGAGTTCCTCTAGAGGGGGAATCTTCTCTCCCTAGGAAAGATGCTAAACAGAGACAGTTTTCTGTACTATTTATTTTTGACGGAAAACTTTCTGAAATGAATTACGTATTTCCCTGTCTTCTTAAACAGAGTTCATTGAACATAACTTGATCTTTCCATGATGGTGAAGGGTCACTAGGATGCAAAGCTATTTCCCTCTACTCTAAACACTCCCAGTTGATATTTTCCTGTGGCTTTATGTTTTCTGTTTTATCTTCTTTTTAAAATTATCTTAAATATTAAAGATCAATACAACCTACTAAACCAAACATATAACTATTTTTAAACAAATGAATTTTAACAAATAAATGGCATATTTAGACTCAGTTTCTATCAGCTTAATTTCTCTATTCATACCTATTGATTTTACCTCTTATGTGGTTACAGTTATTATATCCTATTCTCCTTCTTTTTTTAAGGTACATTAATTCATAAAGTTCTAAATGTATTTGATATAGCAATCAATCAACAAGCATTTACTCAACACCTACTGTTTGGAAAGCACTTACAAGACAATAAGGATATAAATTTTTTTAAAGATGAAATAATCCCTACTCTCAAGGAGTTTATATTCTATTGGGGGAGATAACATGCGCATCTAGAAAGAATAAATACAAAATAAATTCAAAGTAGTTGTGAAGGAGAGCACTCACATTTTGGGGAAACAGGATGGCTTTGTATAGAAAGTAGTGCTCGAGTTATATCTTAAAGAAAGCAATAGATTCTATGAAGCAAGGGGCATGGAGGAGTATGGGGTGGTGGGGATTGGCCTGAAGAAAGTTCAAGGCATGGAAGGTGGCCAGTGCAAAGGCATGAAGTTGGAAGATGGAGTGCCATGTGTTTGAACCAGAGAGGACAGTTTGGTTAGAAATACTCTTTACTTGCTTTCTATATCCTATGAAAATATATTCTATAGAGTAGAGGAAGGAGAATAACATATAGTGAAACTGGGAAGATAGAGTGAGATTAGGCTGTGAAAGGCTTTAAAAAACAGAGAACTTTACATTTTATTTGGGGAATTTATTGAATAGAAGAGTGTCATGGTCATATCTGTCCTTAGGAAAAATCATTTTGACAGTTGTTTGGACAATGAGATGGAATGGGGAGAGACTTGAGGCCTCCAATTAATCCACTGTAATAGTCTAAGTGAGAGGTGAAGAGGGTGTTAAATAAAAGGATAGCTGTGTGATTTGAGAGCCAGAGAGAGTATGGAAGCAGAAATGACAAAGTTTGGCAACTGATTGGATATGTGGCTGAAAGGAGAGTGACAGCAAAGCCTAGGTGGTTTCCCCTGATTTAGCACATACTTCTAGGACATGATTTTTAGTAAACATATGATACAGTTTGTAAATTATGCTCCTATGATCTTTGGGACAGTCTGTACATGACTTCTACGTTCCCCTTTGCAATCTTACTTCCTATTATTATTTTATATGACTATTCACAAACTTACTAGATTGACTAGAAGGGGGGATGGGGTGGTCAGGGAGACTAAAACAAGACACAATGTTAACACAACCATATTGTTGTCATTGTATAAACTATACCCCTGCATCTGTTCATTTTACTCTGCATCAATTCATATAAGTTTTCCCAGGTTTCTCTACATGCATCTCCATCATTTCTTATAGCACAATAGCATTATATCACATTTATATGCTGTAACTTATCTATTCTCCATTTTATGGATACCTCTTTAGAATCCTATTCTTTGCCACCTCAAAAAAGGCCTGGTTTACATTCCCTTTGTGATCACTGATGATAATAGGATTCAGAGGGGATACATGCATCATCTCCCCATACTAGAATGTAAACCATTTACCCTTGTTAGTCCTTTATCATTGTTCATTCATGTCTGCCATTTTTTGTTTCTCTTCACTCCTGTATTTGAACTTCAAAGTTTCTATGTAGCTATGGACTTTTCATCTGAAATGCTTGGAAATCCTCTACTTCATTTAAGGTCCATTCTTTTCCCTGTAGCATTATACTCAATATTGCTATGCAAGTTATTCTTGACTATAAGACTATATCCTTTGCCTTCTGGAATTTTGTATTGTAAGCTCTCTATTTCATTATGTAGTGGCTGTCAATCACTTGTGATCCTCACTGTGGCTCTTTTGTACTTGAATTCTTTCTTTCCAGCTGCTTATGATATTTTTTTTCTTTGACCTAGAAACTCTATGACATCCCTGGGAGGTTTCACTTTTAAGGTTTATTTCAGGAGGTGACCAGTAGATTTTTTTTTCCACTTTGGTCTACAGCTCTAAGAGATCTAGGTGGTTTTCCTTTATTATTTCTTAAAATGTGATGCCTAGGTTCTTTTTTAGATCATAGTGTTTAGATAGTCCTATTATTCTTAATTTTTTTCTCATCAATCTGCTTTCCAAGTCGATTGTTTTTCCTCTTGCCCTGGTGCACAGCTTCTACTTGGGTGCTGGAGCGTTCCACTCTCAATTTGCTTGTGGGCTAACATATACTCAGTATCTGAAAACCTGTTGTAAAGCCAAGCACGAACAGCTTTCCAGAGGACTGCTGCAAATAGCTTCAAGGTTCTGATTACATAGTATAGTGAACTCTCTATTTATTCAGTAACAAACTAACACAAAACATTGACAGAAACCAAAGTACAGCTTTCACAATGTTATGACATAACAATTTATCACTAAAGTTGCTACATAGTTTTCACCAAAGTGGTCACATAGTTTTAAACAAAAGATATCATTTAGTAAGTCCTTAACTCAATCAAGCCTCCTTAAGGAACACAAAGTACAAAGGTCAAAGTTCTCCACCCCTAGGTCACAGTAAATCATGATCTTCTCAGTCAGCATTAAGTACTCAAGAAGAGGTCTTTTCATTTTGACTCAAGGCTCACTCTCAGCTTCCATGGTTCCTCTTCCATGGTCCCAGCACCTGCCTGAATCTATCCAACTGTCACCTGGATTTAAAGGCAGGCAGCTCTCATCTCCTCGTCCAGTTCCTTGTCCAGCTCCTGTTCCATATTGAAGCTCACAGTGTCTAGTCCACCTCAAGTCCTTTACAGTTTTTGTTCCTGGGAAGACAAAGCTTAACAAAGCCACAATAACATTCATGCACGTTGCTGGCACCATCACCAATTCACTTTCTGCCTGTGAAATCAACACAAACCCAAAAACAAGGTCTGAGAAATCAACACAAATCATCAGTATAGTCCCAGGACCTCTGAAAACATCAGTAAGACCCTCCTCCAGGATTTCTGTAAACAGACAACAAGAAAATCCTCTTTCAGGGCTTCTGAACCAGCAGTAAGGTCCCTGGGCTTCTATAACAACAGCAATGTCCTCTATCAGCAGACAGATATGAAAAAGTAACATCAAAACAGACAAAGTACCAGCACCACAGCCATGCTTCCTCCCAGTTTCTCTTCTCTCTCAGCCTTGTACATATATATATATACAAGCTCCTCCCCATTCTGCCTCCTCCTGTTGCGACAGGAGTTCACAAGCTCTATTTCTTAATAAAAGACTTGATATAATCATAGGCAAGAAATTTGAACTGAAACAAGGTGCTAAGTACTTCTTTGCTTTCCATTACACCTGTCTGTCTTCCTATGCTGAGCTGGGCTGGACGAATGACTCATTGTAACTTGTTCTGTATTTCCTCATCAGGATTCAGTCTGGTACATTTTCTAGAATTGTTCACAGGAGTTTTGTGGAGGGGAACTTGGCTGTACAACTTCCTACAACTCTGCCATCTTGGCTCCACCTCCCTTTGGTAACAGCTGATTAGATAATACAAGGGCAGCAAAAGTAACAGGTGGTAGAAATTTGCTAGCCATTGGGATAATAGTGGTCAACTGATAGAGATCTCCTAACAGAATGTGGTAGGGTCCTAGACTCCAATCACTTCTCTGTTCCTCTAGGCCAGCAGTTCTCAACCTGTGGGTTATGTTCAATTTGTAACAATGAAAATACATCCTGCATATCAGATATTTACATTATGATTCATAACAGCAGCAAAATTACGGTTATGAAGTAGCAACAAAAATAATTGTATGGTTGGGGGTCACCACAACATGAGGAACTGTATTAAAGGGTCACAGCATTAGGAAGGTTGAGAACCACTGCTCTAGGCTGATGGGGGGGGGGGGGGGAAGAAAGGACTTTTAATCTACCTATGGCCAAGCATTTGATCCTCAGAACAATCCTAGGAGATAGGTGCTATTATTATCCCTACTTTGCAGTTAAAGAAATTTAGGTAAATATAGCTTAGGTGACTTACCCAGAGTCACACAGCTTGTAATTTGTTGAAGCTAGACTGAACTCATCTTCTTGACTGATGGTCCAATGCATTATCCACTGTATCACTAGCATTACTTGTATCTAGGAAATTTGAACAGTTTGGCAGGGGCAGAGGGTACATATTCCTCATATATTTTTAATCATATTATTTTATTCTATTGCAATTATTACCAATATATATTTAACAATTGGCCTATTTTTGATACCTAGGTTGCTTCCAGATTTTTGCAATTATAAATAATGTCACTATATGGAAATCTTTGAACAGAGAGCTCTTATTTTTGTTGCTATTTTATAATATATTCAAGAAATATTCACAACAATGAAATAACTGGATCAAATATATTTTTCCTATTGCTCTCTACAAACATTCTATAAGTTTGCAATTCCACCAGTAATGAATGAGTGTATCCATTTCTTTACAAGCCTGTCATCATTAAGTCTTGTTGCTTTCAATTATATTTTTTTTTCCATTTTGATGGGTGTGAGTTGGTACCTCAAAGTTGTTTCCATAAGCATGGATTGCATGCAGTTTTGGTTCTCCTGAGGACATAATGTTTCATGATTCATATAATTGTTAAGAAGACAGGCTTTGGCAGCAGGGAGCAGCTTGTGGTCATTAAAAGCACTTTATAATTTTTCAAATGTAATATAACCTAATTTCCTTCTCCTAATCATGCCACAGGAACCTGTCTCCTCCCTCTGTTTATAGGACCAATTTTGCCTAAAATAGTGACAATAGGTTGTTTGGAATGAGTGCAAATGTTAAATCCTAAATTCTTATTATACCCCTGTCAGTACACATACTGATTAGGTACATCAATTTTCCAAATGCACCCTAAGGAGAAAGAAATGCTTTTAACCTGATTATATTTTTTAAAACAATAATCAGGGTAAAAAAATAAACAGTATTTACCATAGAATTGTCTTGATAATTGAGTATAAACTAGAAGGATAAAGAGATGTAATATTTCATTACCAGTAAGCTAAACCAGTTATATAGAAGGCATAAAAATGAATCATGCCATCAATGGGTCACATTTTATTTCATCTAGGGAAATAGTTTGCCTCAATTCATTTCCTGTTACTTATTCCAAATAGGAAGTGAGCTCATCAATACTCTGGAGATTGACAAAACAAAAGGAAAAGTCAGTGTTCTGGAGAAGTGCTGAACCAGGAAACCTGATAGAACTAAAGATAGTCCAATCCAAGCCCTATCGTGAATGGAGGAGTAATGTGGAAGTTCTGGGTCGCTATCTGGCCAAGATGTCCCCAAAGAAGTCAATAAGGAAGGAAATTCAATGAGAGGCACCAAGGAAGGATCCGAGTCGGGGCTCTCCCAAGTTCAAGCTAAAGTTTTTGTTGGAACACAGTCATTGGAGGTATAGTCATTACAGTGCAGGAGGGAAAACACAGACTCAGTTTGATGAGAGGATCAGACAGGATCATTTACCAATTCACCAGTTTTGGTAAGTAATCATCAAGGGTCCAAAGGAAATCTGTAGAGTGGAAGCAATGGGAAAGACATTTATCTGAGGATTGCTAGGAGACGATTACTTTTTGAGCCTATCTAACCCATGCAGGATCCTCAGCTGGCTCTGACAAGAAACAAACTTTGACTTGAAAGGTTAAGGAAAGGATGATAGGCAAATTAAAATTTAACCTTCTGTTCCCAAGATCAGTTGTCTGAGTAAGGAGTTTTATACTGATTAGGGATATTGGCACCTGAAAATATATTTAAGATCTGAGTTCAAATCAGGAAAGTGCCAGATGCAGCAGGTCACAAGCCAACTCTTTAATTTTCAGTATGAGCATTTATACATCAGAAATTTTCAAAGGCTATGAACCAAGGCTTGATTTATTGTTTTATTGACTGTCTTAAGAAAGTGATGGGTAAAATATTAATGATGCAGATTAAACTTAAAAGTGTGTCCTGTGTACGTTTTAGTGGAGAGAGTCAGTTGTGAAGACATTTACCAGCACACTTAGTATGAATCCTGGTTCTACTATGTATAGCACAAGTTCTGTGACCTTGAAGCATAATCTAGCAATAAAAGCACTAGGCTTGGAGTCAAAATATCTTGAAGGAAGGCTAGCAGTGTGAGCCTGGGTGAGTGACTTCAATTCTTTAGGCCTTAGTTTCCTAACTGTAAATGAAGCCTAGGTTAATGATTTCTGAGATCCCTTCCACCTCTGAAACTTATGAAGTTGTGTTTTGTTTGTTTTCGCTTTGTAGGTTGGAATCATAAGATAATTCATTGAGAACTGCTGGGAGGAGAACTTAGATATATTTACCTAGCCCCCAAATTTTGCAGATGAGGACATTGAGATATTAGAGAGGTTAAATGATGAGTCAGTAAGTGGCAGATGAATTTTCAGAGAAGAGGAAACTGGTGCCCCCTCCAGCTAAATTTGCCCTCTTTGCCCTCTATTCTCAGTTTTCTCAGAGGCTGAGGGGATCAGGGGAAGAAAACAACCAAATTAGAACACATATAGTAATTTTCCACTCCTATGGAGCTAGTGCCCTTACTGCAGCATCTCTTTAGCTCAGTGAGAGGAGAGAAAGGATCCTTTGTGCTCTCCGTTGCAGTTCTTTCCCTTTCCTTGCTGAACTCTCATTGGGCCATGTGGCTTACAGGATCATAGATGCAGAGCTGGAAGGTAACTCATGGTCCAACCTCCTCATTTTCAGAGGAGGAAATTGGCTATCTGGACAATCATTGGAATTACTGAAAATCAACAGAACAGAACCGTGCAAAATTGCAATAGTAAACTAGGAAAGAAGTGATCTTGCCCCAAGTCCCATGCCTGCTGGATATTTTGCTTCTCAGATTTGGGTTCACTGCTCTCTGCCTTCAGTGCTTGGTCTTGTTCTAGCCACCATCTCTTTACCTCTGGTGGATGCCTAACTTTGTCCAGGACCCCAGCAGCCTGCCCTTCCCTCGTGTGAGTTGTTCTGTTCAGTCATTTCAGTCGTATCTGACTTTTTGCGATCCCATTTGGGTTTTTCTTGGTAAAGATGCAGGCATGATTTGCCATTTCTTTCTCCAGTTCATTTCACAGATGAGGAAACTGAGGCAATCAGGATTAGGTGACTTTCCCAGGGTCACACAGCTAATAAATGTCTGAGGTCAGATCTGAACTCACGAAAATGAGTCTGTCAGACTTCAGGCCCAGCACTCTATCCCCTGTGCCACCTCCGCTGCACATTATGTGAGTACCTCCCCTCAATAAAGCTCACTTACTTCACTTTCTCTGTTGTGATCAGGGCTTGTGCTGTATTTTTCTGGCCCCTGCTCATCCCCGTAGCCTGGCCAATTCTTTCCAGAGAAGCAGTTATTGAGGGTTGTGACCAACTATCTCAGCAGCCACACATATCCCAAGCTTTTGACCAAGGGAATGTAGAATCCAAAGAATGAATCAGGAAATAAGTATCCCAAGCTCTGGATCCCCCTCCTTCTCCCTGACACTGAGGGGTTGTGGTTAGGGACTCTGCCCCTAAGGCTTTTTCTCCTAGCAACAAAAGTGGCAGAGGAGGGAGACTGAAGGTTTTTCCTCTGCTGGACTGCAGCATCCCAAACTTCCTGAGTTGGTGCTGAGCCAGACACAAAGAAATATGGTAGCATTTCAGGCAATATCAAATTGACACCTTTGAATCAAGGCACACTCCCACCTCCAACACCTCAAATGATGTTGATGTAGGTGTCTGTCTATTTCTCTGAAGACCGGAATTCTCTTTAGCCTTGACTTTCCTGCTATCTCTCAGACCTCAAACTCAGATCAGCATCATACTTCCCAATCAAGAATCCCTCCTACAATATTCCACAAAGGTAAGGAGCAGGCTTCTGATTAGAGATCTCCAGGGAGCAAGAGTGTTTATTATTCAGTCTTATTTTGCACCAGATTCTTCATGACCCCAGTTGGAGTTTTCTTGGCAAAGATACTGGAGTGATTTGCCACATCTTTCTCCAGCTCATTTTACAGATAAGGAAACTGGGGCAAACAGTGTTAAGTGTCTTGTCCAGGGTCTCACAGCTAGTAAGTGTCTGTGACCAGATTTGAACTCAAGAAGTTTGGGACTCCATCCACAATGCCATCTAGCTGCCCAGTGTTTATTAATGATGTCGAGCATTTTTGAAGGCTTGGGAGCTACCTCCTTGAGGTACCTTCCAAAGGTAGCTCATTCTGCTTTAGGGTAGCTCTAGTTCTCAGAAGCTTTTCTTTATATCAAAGCTAAGTTTACCACCTTTGAATTCAGCAGCTTCTAATTCCATCCCATGGGATCAAATAGAGAAAGTCTAATCCCTCTTTCTGTGGCAGCTCCTCTAATAATTGATGACAGTTATCATGTTCCTAAGTTTTAGCCTTTTGAGACCAAGCATCCCATAATTCTACAAATGATCCTCTTATATCATGAATTCAAACAAATTCAAGGCTCTTTACTATCCCAGATGTCCCCACCCAAAGCACTTCCAATCTTACCAGTATTCTTCCTCAAATGCAGAATATAGTATTTCTGTTGTGATTTAACTAGCACAGAGTATGTCAGGTCTATCAGCCTCTTAGATCTCTCCTATTTAGTCTAATATTACATTAGCAACTAGGTGGCACATTGAATACAGAGTTGGGTCTGGAGGCAGAAAGACCTGAATTCAAATCTAGCTTCATATACTCATTAGCTGTGTCACCTTGGGAAAGTCACTTAACCTCTGTTTACCTTAGTTTTCTTAATTATAAAATGAGAATAATAATAGGACCAACCTCCCAGGGTTGTTGTGAAGATCAAATGAGATAATAATTGACAGATATTTAGCACAATGCCTGGCACAGCTTTCTTGGCTGCCATAGCACACTGTTGACTCATACTGGGCTTGTAGTCTACTAAAACCTTCACATCTTTTTCAGACAAATTGCTGTATAGACATACCTCCCCATCCTATCTTTGCAATATTAGTTTTTTGGACCCAAGTATAAGACTTTACATGAATTCCTATAAAAGTTCATCTTATTAGGTCCTACCAAATTTCCAATCCTGGGGAGATCTGTTTGCATGCTGTCATCCTACTGTTTATAATACCTGCCTTTATCCAAGTCATAGATAAAAATTTTGACCGGCATTGATCTTCAGCTACAAAATGAGAGGATTGAGCTAGATTATTTTAAGACTGCTTTGAGCTGTAAATCCTATGGTCCTATGAAATCAGTGCAAAGTCAGTGCCCAGTTTCTTGTCTGAAAGAATTTCATGACCTACAAAAGCACTCTGTGTATGACCACTATTTACTGAGAGGATCGCCTCTATCTATGGACAAGCAGCAAACCTCTGATAAAGAGAAATGAGTACTTGAAATGACAGGTACAATATTCCAAGCCAATCTAGAGCAAATGAGAAAGACCTTGGAGACTCCTAGCCCCAGAGCTTTTCTGTAAGACTATCCCAGAAATAATGTAGCCATACAAAATTGGTCAGACTAAGCATAGGAAGAAAAGGTGGCAGAAAAGTAGAATGAATGACTTTCCTGGAGCCAGTATAACTCATTCCTGGAATGCCAAGCTAGGAGGGTCAACTCTAGAAGTGATCTGAGCTTCTTTCTGCTGCTTCCTCCCCTCACTGTGTTTCTTCAAAAAGGACCACTAGGGGAAGATAATTTCCATGTACCTCTAGGTCATCTACAGTTTCCTAGGGACACATGCCTCATTGCCTTAGATGGGGCTGGGACTGAGGGACCCAGGAAATAGGAGTCTGACCAATGGTTTTCTGGGAGGACACAAGCATAAACAAAGAAGTCTTTCAAGTAGAAATTGTTAGCTTGATGTTACTAAAGCAGCACCAGAAAGACCCTTCTCCCACTCTCAAAAAAGAAAAAAAAATACGAAGTGTTCTTGACTTCTTTCATCTTCCCTCTCCAAGTTGGAAGCCAGGAGTGACCAAATTGACTTCAGGGTCCAAAGAGACTCAGGTACTGGAAGACTGTCTCCAGAAGTACTGGAGAGACCTAAATCTCTGACCAGCCAACTCCTCATACAAAGCAGGGCATCCATTTCCACCAATGGGGAAAGAGTCCCATGCTTTGTGGCTGTGCAACTGGGGTTACATGTTTTCCCCATAACTTTTTACTATGCCAGAAATTCCACATTACAATGCATTCCTTGGAGTCATAAGTTTTCCAGACTCTTAAGTCTTCTACCAAAATGGCAAACACCTGGCAAAGGTCATACCCTAAATTACTTGCGTCCTAACTTGGTTGACAGCTTCATGAGGAGAGAGGCTTCAGGTCGTAGGATAGAGGATCAGGAAGGAACCAGACAAAACTGTGGGGAAGATGGGAGACCCTGAAAGGGAAAGAGGTAAAACCAAAACCCAATTAGCCCACTAGTAAGTAGTTGGGAAGTGGGAGACAGAGTATATACAAACGAGGCTTCACACAGGCTGTACCCTGGGTGAATTGTGACCTCTTGTGGTGATCCCTTATCTCTACAGCCCAATCCTGAAGTTTGGTTGGGAGACCTCTCTAACACTAAGCCACCTTTTAGGGGCAATCCTTCTCTCTCATGACTTTTGGAACCACATAGGAATGTCCTTCCCTGCCATGCTCACCACCCCCACTGCCATTCTGTTACGTTAAAGGATGAAAGAGAAATGGAAATCATGCTTTCCCCCCAGGTGTGTGTGAGATCCAGAGTGCCCGGCTCAGGTGGACGCTCCAATTTGTTCAGACACTAATTATTGTTTGCTTTGACAGCTTACAACAGTGGGCTTTGCGACTGGCAGTCTCCTGAAAAGCTACCAGCGGTTCTCAACCTGTAGGTCTCGACCCCTTTGAGGATCAAACGACCCTTTCACAGGGGTCACAGGGGTTGCCTAAGACCATCGGAAAACTCATATTTCCGATGGTCTTAGGAACCGAGACAGTGCTCCTCTATCTGTCTCCAGGTGGGTCCACCCACATGCAGATATGCCCACATACAAGTATTAAAGAGTCACAGCGGGGGCGGAGCCAAGATGGCGGTGTAGCAGCAGCAACACATCGCAGCTCTCACATAGCCACCCCAAAATACCCATAAAATAGGACTCTAAACCAATCCTAGAACTCCAAAACGCACACAAAGATACTTCCCACTAAAGTCAGCTCGGCTACGAGGAACCATATCAGCACTGAGAACCGAAACCAGCCTGGCCTGAAGCCTCGCTAGGATGTACCCCGGGGGCGGCTGGACGGGAGGAGCGAGGAGCTTCAGGTGAGCGGATTAGCGGCAGCTGTGA
>CM053581.1:77712003-77746919 GCA_028627135.1 Pseudochirops cupreus
ACAAATGAAAAAATAGAAGGCAATGTGAAATATCTCCTTGAAAAAACCACTGACCTGGAAAACAGATCCAGGAGAGACAATTTAAAAATTATTGGACTACCTGAAAGCCATGATCAAAAAAAGAACCTAGAAAGCATCCTTTAAGAAATTCTCAAGGAAAATTGCCCTGATATTTTAGAACCAGAGGGCAAAATAGAACTTGAAAGAATTCACCGATCACCTCTTGAAAAAGATCCCAAAAAGAAAACTCCTAGAAATGTTATAGCCAGGTTCCAGAGTCCCCAGATCAAGGAGAAAATATTACAAGCTGCCAAGAAGAAACAATTTGAATACTGTGAAAACACAATCAGGATAACCCAGGATCTAGCGGCTTCTACATTAAGGAATTGAAGGACAGGGACGAAGTAGAGAATAGAACAAGTGGGGGTGGGATGGGATGGAGGGAAAGATAGTCAATTTTTCACAATATGTCTATTGTGGAGATGTTTTGCGTAACTACACATATTTTTATTATTATTATTTACATGCAACTGGGAAATAAGATATACAGGCACTGGGGTAGGAAGAGCCATCTTGCCCTTCCGGAAAGTCAGAGGGGTGATGGGGGAGGTACAGGAGAGAGATGATTGGGGGAAGGGTTATACAGTGGAATCGCTGTTTTGGGGTGGTGATTAGGGGAAAGATGAGGAGAAAATTTGTAACTCAAAATCTTGTGGAAATGAATGATGTAAACTAAAAATAAACAAAAGTTATTTAAAAAATAAAATAAAATTGGAAATAGAAAAAAAGAAAGAAACTAAGCCCATTGAAACCATGTAAAGTCAGCCTGCAATTCCAAAACAAAAACCTGACAGAGTACAATTAGAGTCCCTACAAGAGTGTCCTTCTCACCTTTCCATAGTATAGTCTGCTGCTCCTTGAAAGAAGCTAACCAACTGCTGTATGATGCTCTTTTATGCAGCTATCTGACTTGTATATACAAAGAGGAAACACGTAGACAGTCTTATTTGGAAGGCCAGATTGAAATAGGAGGTATGCTAGAACAAAGAATGCTTTCAAGACATTCTCACCACAGGCAAGAAGAGTGTGACAATGATGTATCTATGTATGCTGCAGTTTGGAAAAAAAGCATAAAACTAAAAAGATAGATTTTTTTTCTTCTCTCTTGCTGCTTTTTCTTGATTGAGGAAGGGTAGTTTTGTGTTGAGATCTTTTTTTCTGACTTAGGAAGGGGATCCAAAGGCCATTGGCCTTTTGTCTCAGAAGGCAAACTTGTAGTTGAGTTCAGAGGAGTTCCTGTTCTCTTGCTGTTTCTCTCTCTCTTTCTCTCTCACTCACTCTCCTTTCTCTCTTCTCTTTCTCTGTTTCTCTCCCTCTCTCCTCCACCTTCTTCCTCTCTCTCTCATTGCTTTTCTCCCTCTTCCTCCTCTTCTTCCTTCTTCTCTCTCTCTTTATGTATATATACATCTTCATATATATCTTTCTCTCTCTCTTTCCTCCTCTCTCTTATCCTCCCTCTCTCTCTCTCCTCCTCCTCCTCCCCATTGCTTCTTTATCTCTGTGTCCTCTCTTTCTCCCTCCCTCTCTATGTAACCTTTCCTTACTTTTCTTCCCCTTTTTTCTCCACCCTCCCCAACTCTGCCACTCACACCAGCATGAGGATTTCAGCTTGTACCACAAAGACCAGTCCAATGGGAACATGGCAAAGTATCTTAATTGTTCTGTTCTATCTAGATGTATTTTCACTGTAATGTGCAGCTTCCACTCTGTCCTCAATATTTGTGTTTGTGTATTCTGTTCATGTTCTTCCTGTTTACTCATCTTATTTGACTTACTATAGTATATTTAAGTTACTGTTACAAGTTGATAAAAACTAAGTTCCTAATACAAAATAGATGTCTGAGCTAATTCCTATTTTGGTTTACAATGATTTGCATATTTGTGTTTGAGTTGAAATTTTCTCCAATTGTAATCAGTGTACATTTTAATTCTATTTGCTTAGAAAATTTATATTCTTGTTTTCAAAGAGGGACTTGAGACCCACTGAATTGTTGGGGATTATCTACCAAAGAACATTGTTATCTACCAAAGCTTGGGGATTATCTACCAAAGCTAAAAGATCCTGAATCAAGAGGCTTGTTGAACATGTATAAAAGCACTTGTTTATGAGAGAAATGCTTTGAAGAGTTTAGATAGGACTGGTAGAGAACAGCTTTTGGCAGCAATTCAGAAAAAGAAAAGGAGTCTTCCTAACACCTTCACAGCACTATAAAGCATTGTGTAGAATTTTAGTAGAGATCTTTATAATTCAGAACTATTACGGTACAGTTGAGGTTCTGACAGTAAACAATGTTGCATCAATGAAGCGCTGACGCTTTCTTTTATAATAATGGATATGAGATGTGATTGCAGAGAAGTACAAGCATGCCCTGACCAAAGTTAATTGGTTTGTCATCATTAAGGAAGGCAGGATCGCAGAGGGCAACTAATTCCACAGAAATAACACATATTGATTGTGTTTATATGAGCAATATGGCTCTGTTAAAGCTGGGATTTGTGGCATTTAACATGAATTAAGATTCAAGTGCTAACACCTAGGAAGCTGGGGGGTGTGGCGCATATGGCTGGACTTGGAGACAGGAAGACCTAAGTTCAAATCCTATCTCAGTTCCTTAGCTATGTGACTCTGGGCAAGTAACTTAACCTCTTTCTGTCTCATTATCTACAGCTATAAAATGGTGATAATATCTCCATATCTGCAACTGCAAAATGGATAGAATATTTCACACATTTTAAAGTGCCATATAAATGCTAGTTTATTATTATTATTATTATTTTGCTCTAAACCATTTATCCAGCTGATCTAGGCATGCCCAGTTTTAACATGGAGTCCACATATTCCTTACCATTTCACACTGATTAGCTGACTGCATCTTTAAACCTGGCAAGAGGCCAGGGGTAAAGCCAAGATGGTAGAATGAAAGCAGAGACTCGC
Source organism: Pseudochirops cupreus (assembly GCA_028627135.1). Classification (NCBI taxonomy): domain Eukaryota; kingdom Metazoa; phylum Chordata; class Mammalia; order Diprotodontia; family Pseudocheiridae; genus Pseudochirops; species Pseudochirops cupreus. Next base: position 77,714,999 of record CM053581.1, read on the forward strand.
CCAAGCTTTCCCATAAATTTCTTCAGATACCTCTGAAGAGTGAATCTGAACAAATTTTAGAGAGGCAGAATTCACTAGGAGGCAAAGTGTGGTAGATTTCCAGCCCAGGACAACATGGAAAATCAACAGGAAAAATCTGTTGCTCCAGGCAGGGGGAGTGCAGAGCACCTAGGCTGCACCAGCACAGACTCAACCATACCAGAGCAGGGGTGGGCCCGGGCAGACTAAATCACACATGGCAGTGGCAATTCCCAAACCTCTCAGCACAGGATGGGGATCTGTCAGAGCCAGATGAGAGACAAGCACAGGGCCTGTGGTAGCAGCAGCAGCTACCCCTGGGGCTATCAGCCCATAGACTGAATGTTTGAAAGTCTACTTGAACTTCTGGGAGCCAACATGGTGGAGTAAATCATAAGTGCTCTCATCTCCCCCACCTTGTTGACATTGAAAAATCTCGAGAATATTTCCCCAGTAAAAATCCTGGAACAATGTAACCAGCAAAAGGGGTACAGCAGTCTTTTTGCTCAGGAGACTAGGGAGATTAATGCGAAGGGTCCCTCTTGCTGTGACTGAAGAGAACCTGGACAGGATGGGAGGCATCTCAGCAAGTCACACCTCAGTGGACCAGGAGAAGATCCTGAACCCCAGAGGGGTGGAGTCAGAAAGCACTAACACCAGGACCCCAGGTGTGCCCTCACACAGCCAGGGAAATTGGCAAACACCGGCACAGATGGGCGTCCAATAGCAGCAGAGCCTGTCTGTGCTCTAGCACAGGGTTGGGGAGGTGGAGACTTGAAGCAGCCAGACCATCCCTCCCCCACATATCACACTCTGAGCTTCAGTGTAACCCTGTGGAAAGGCAGAAAGACCTGGCCTCAGACTTGACCTTGGCACACACCAGGCAACTCCAGCTCAGCACCAGGTGAGCTACAGCATTATATAGCTTCTAACCAACAGAACCAGAGGTCATTGCAGACAAAGCCAGTAACCAGGCCTCTAGCTCCTAGCACAAGAAGTGTGGAACAGAGCCCCCTGTTCCCTAGAAGCAGAGATCCACTTTAAAAGCCAGGAACTAGGCTATCACAATGGGCAAAAAGCAAATTGGAAAAGCAAAGACCATAGAATCTTACAACGGAGAAAGGGAAGACCAAAATCCAAATTCAGAAGAGGACAGCATTAACTCTATACCCACATCTGAAACCTCAAAAAGGAATATGAACTGGTCTCAAGCCCAAAAAGCATTTGTGGAATAGCTCAAGGAGGATTTAAAAAGCCAAATTAGAGAGGCAGAAGAAAATTTGAACAATTATTTTTAAAATGCAATTGACAAAATGGAAAAAAATTTCACTGAAGAGAACAAGTAAAATTGGTCAGATGGATAAGAAGCTACAAAACCTGATTAGAGAAAAAAAATTTTTTTGCCTTTTTCTTTTATTTTTCTATTTTTAGTTTTCAACATTCATTTCCATAAGATTTTGAGTTACAGATTTTCTTCCCATCTTTCACCTACTCCCTCACCCCAAAATAGAGAGCCTACAGACTACCCCTTCCCCCAATCTGCTCTCTCTTATATCCTCCCTCACCCCACCCCTAACTTTCCAGTAGGGAAAGATGAATTTCTATACCCCAGTGCCTGTATATCTTATTTCCCAGTTGCATGTAAAAAACAATTTTTAAAAATTCTTAAAAGAAAAAATTGGCCAAATGGAAAAGGAGATACAAAAGCTAAGTGAAGGAAACAATTCATTAAAAATCAGAATTGAATAGAAGCCAGTAACTTTATGAAGCATCAAGAATCAATCAAACAAAATCTAAAGAATGAAAAAATGGAAGAAAATGTAAAATGTTTCATTGGAAAAACAACTGACCTGAAGAATAGATCCAAGAGAAATAATCCAAGAATTATTGGTCTACCAGTAAGCTATGATGAATAAAAGAGCCTAGACAGTACCTTCCAAGAAATCATCAGGAAAACTGCCATGAGGTCCTAGAACCAGAGGGTGAAATAGTCATCAAAAGAATCCACCATACACCTCCTGAAAGAGATTCCAAATTACAAATGCCCAGGAATATTGTAGCCAAATTCCAGAATTATCAGGTCAAGGAGAAAATACTGTAAACAGCCAGAAAGAAACAATTCAAATATTGAGGAACTACAGTCAGGATCACACAGAACCTTGCAGCTTCTACATTAAAAGATCGCAGGGATTGGAATACGATATTTCATAAGGTAAAGGATGTTGGAATACAATCAAGGATCAACTATCCAACAAAACTGAGCTTAATCTTTCAGGCAAGGAGACAGATATTCAATGAAATAAGAGACTTCCAGACTTTCCTGATAAAAAGGCCAGAGCTCAATGGAAAATATGATCCCTAAATACAAGACAGACATAAAAAGATAAACAGGGGGGGAAAGGGAAAAAAACCTTGCTATTCAATAAGACCTAACTGTTTACGTCTCTATTAGGGGGGGATGATACTTGTTAATCTTGAAAATTGTATATTCATTATGACATTTAAAAGAGATATACATAGAGGGTATGAGTATAAATTAAATGATGTGATGATAAAAAACCTAAGTAAGGGGTGCAAAAAGATTGCAACTGGAGAAGAGGAAAGGAAGAGGCAGAAAAGGGTAAAATATATCACATGAAGAGGCACAAAAACATAATATAGTAGGGGGAAAGAAGGGAGGGGGATGAGCATTGTTTGAGCTTTACTCTCATCATATTTGGTTAAAGGAGGGAATAACATATTCAGTTAAGTACAGGAATCTGACTTGCTCTACAGGCAGTAGGAGGGAAAAGGGGAAAGAAAAGGGAGGTGTCTGATAGAAGGGAAGGAAGATTGAGGGAGGTGGTGGTCAAAAGCAAAATTCTTTGGAGGAGGGGAAGGGAGAAGGGAGAAATAAAAACATAAACAGGAGGGAATAGGATGGAGAGAAAGACAGATAGTGATCATAACTGTGAATGTAAATGGGATGAACTCTCTCATAAAACAGAGGCAGATAGAAGAATGGACTAAAAATCATAATCCTACAATATGTTGTTTAGAAGAAACATATTTGAAACAGGGGGATACACATAGGGTAAAGGTAAAAGGCTGGAGTAGAATATATTATGCTTCAGCTGAAGTTAAAAAAAAGCAGGGGTAGCAATCCTAATCTCAAACAAAGCAAAAGCAAAAATAGATCTAATCAGAAGAGATGTGGAAGGAAACTATATCCTGCTAAAAGGCACCATAGACAATAAAGTAATATCATTACTAAACATATATACATCAAGTGGTACAGTGTTACTGCCTTACAGCGGCCGCCGAGTCCCAAGAGGGTAAAAGGGGGCTCTGGCCTTGAGCCCTCTGGCCCTGAGGCACCCAGGAGTGTATTCTGCAAATCTCTTATCTGGGTACAGAACATTCCCCGTGATAAAATGACTTGGATTGAGTATGCGCCATCCAACGGGATGTGTCTTCTCCCTGATAGGACGAGGCTTGTTGCTGGGGCACGTGATAACTAACCCTATAAAAGGCTAAGGTTGGGAGTAGGGGGAGAGACGAGGGAGGAGAGACGAGGTGGAAAGACAAGAGAGAACAGAACAAGATGTAATCTGCTACAATAAAGACTTGCTGCATGAAGTGATCTGGAGTCTATGTGGGTGCTCTGTCTAGGGTAAGATGCAGTGACTGCAGGCAGTGACTGTGGCCAGAGACATCCAAAGCCTGGTGAGGTAAGCAAAGTGGTCCAGTTGCTGTGGGGAGACAGCTGGCTCCCCAATGGAGACAGCAACAAGGGTTGCTGCAGGGTGGTAGCAATCAAGTAGTAGTCTTGGGGTGCTGCAAGTAGGCAGCAACAGTACAGCATTCAAATTCTTACAGTAGAAGTTAAGAGAGTTTAAGGAATGAATAGACAGCAAAACTATACTAGTGGGTGACCTCAACCTCCCCCTCTATGAACTTGATAAATCTAACCTCAAAATAAACAAGAAAGAAGTTAAGGAGGTGAATAGAATTTTAGAAAAAATAGATAGGGTAGACCTCTGGAGAAAACTGAATAGGGACAGAAAGGAATATACCTTTTTCTCAGCAGTACATAGCACATACGCAAAAACTGACCATTTACTAGGGCATAAAAATCTCACAATCCAGTGTAGAAAGGCAGAAACCCTGAATATGTCCTTTTCAGATCATGATGCAATAAAAAATTATATGTAATAAAGGGTCATGGAAAGATAGACTAAAAAATTAATTGGAAACTAAATAATCTAATCCTAAAGAATGAGTGGGTCAAACAACAAATCATAGAAACAATCAATAACTTCGTGCAAGATAATGACAGTAATGAGACAACATACCAAAACTTATGGGATGCAGTGAAAGTGGTTCTTAGGGGAAATTTTATATCTCTGAATGCTTACATGAATAAAATAGAGAAAGAAGAGATCGATGAATTGTGCATACAACTGAAAAAGCTAGAAAAAGAACAAATTGAAAATCCACAATTAAATACCAGATTAGAAATACTGAAAACCAAAGGAGAGATTAATAAAATTCACTTAAGAAAACTATTCAACTAATAAATAAAACTAAAAACTAGTTTTATGGAAAAAAAACACACAATAAAATTGATAAACCTCTGGTCAATTTAATTTTTTTTAAAAAAGAAGAAAACCAAATTTCCAGTATCAGAAAGGAAAAGGGTGAATTCACCCCCAATTCAGGAAATTAAAACAATAATTAGGAATTATTTTGCCCAATTATACGCCCATAAATTTGACAATCTTAGGAAAATGGATGAATATTTTAAAAGATATAAATTGCCCACATTAACAGAAGAGGAAGTAAAAATACTTAAATGACCCCATCTCAGAAAAAGAAATTGAACTAGCCATCAATGAACTCCCTGGGAAAAATCTCCAGGGCCAGATGGATTTACAAGTGAATTCTATCAAACATTTAAAGAACAATTAATTCCAATGCTACGCAAACTATTTGGGAAAATTGGAGGAGTCCTACCAAATTCTTTTCATGATACAAATAGGACATTGATACCTAAACCATAAAAAGCCAAAACAGAGAAAGAAAATTATAGAGCAATTTCCCCAATGAACATAGATGCAAAATTTTTACTTAAAATTTTAGGGAAAAAACTACAGCAACTTATCACAAGAATAACATACTTTGATCAGTTAGGATTTATACCAAGAATGCAGGGCTGTTTGAATATTAAGAAACCAATCAGTATAATTGATCACGTCAACAACAAAACTAACAGAATAGATGGATAGATACAGAAAAAGCTTTTGACAAAATACAACATCCATTTCTATTGAAAACCCTGGATAGCATTAGAATAAATGGAGTTTTTCTTAAAATGATAAGTAGCATCTACCTAAAATAATCAGCAAGGATTTTATGTAATGGGGATAAGCTAGATGCATTTCCAGATTGGAGGTGAAACAAGGATGTCCATTATCACCATTTTTATTCATTGTGGTACTAAAAATGTTAACTTTAGCAGTAAGAGAAGAAAAGGAATCTGAAGGAATTAGAATAGGCAAAGAAGAAACTAAGTTATCAATCTTTGCAGATGATATGATGATATACTCAGAGAATCCTAGAGAATCAAATAAAAAACTACTTGAAATAATGAACAACTTTAGCAAAGTTCTAGAATATAAAATAAACCTACACAAATCATCTGCATTTCTATATAGTACTAACAAAGCCCAAAAGCAAGAGATAAATTCCATTTAAAGTTACTGTAGACATTATAAATATTTGGGAGTCTATCTGCCAAAATAAACCTAGGGACTATATGACCACAATTACAAAACACTCTTCAGACAAATAAAGTCAGGTCTAAATAATTAGAAAAAAATCAGTTGCTTGTGGATAGGCTAAGTTAATATAATAAAAATGACAACTCTACCTAAATTAATTTACTTATTCAGTGCCATACCAACGAAACTACCAAAAAAATATTTTTTAGAGCTAGAAAAAACAATATTAAAATTCATCTGGAAGAACAAAAGGTCCATAATATCAAGGGAATTAATGAAAAGAAATGCTAGGAAAGTTGGCCTAGCCATACCAGATCTTAAATTGTATTTTAAAGCAGCCATCATCAAAACCACTTGGTATTGGCTAAGAAATAGAGTGGTAAATCAGTGGAATAGATTAGGTACACAAGATACAGTAGTTAAAGATTATAGCAATAGACTGTTTGATAAACCTAAAGACCCCAGCTTCTCGGATAAGAACTGTTTGATAAAAACTGCTGGGAAAACTGGAATATAGTATGGCAGTAACTGGGCATAAACCAGTGTCTGACACCATATACCAGAATAAAGTCCAAAACGGTACATGATCTTAAAAAGGGGAGCAAGGAATAGTTTACCTGTCAGATTTATGGAGAATGGAGGAATTTATGACCAAACAAAAGAGAGAACATTATGAAATGCAAAATGGATAATTTTGATTACATTAAATTGAAAAGTTTTTATACAAACAAAGACAATACAACCAAGATTAAGAGGGAAGCAGAAAACTGGGAAATAAATTTTTTTCTCAATTTCTTTTTTTTAAATTTATTTATTTACTTTTAGTTCACAAAATTCAGTTCCATAATCCCTTGAGTTCTAAATTTTCTGCCTCTCCCTCTCCTCCCCCGGGAAAGAATTTTTACAACCAGTGTCTCCGATAAAGGCCTCATTTCTAAAATATATAGAGAATTGAGTCAAATTTACAAGAATACAAGTTATTCCTTGACTAATAAAGGGTCAAAGGATACAAACAGGCAGTTTTCAGAGGAAGAAATTAAAGCTTTCTATAGTCATATGAAAAAAATGCTTTAAATCATTATTGATTAGAGAAATGCCATCAAAACAACCCTGAGGTACCACACTACACCTATCAGATTGGTTAACATGGCAAAACAGAAAAATTATAAATGTTGGAGAAGATTGGGAATGTTGGAACATTAATTCATTGTTGGTGAAACTGCGAGTTGATCCAACCATTCTGAAGAGCAATTTGGAACTGGACCCAAAGGACTATAAAAATTTGCATACTCTTTTACCTGGCAATACCACTTCTAGGGCTATACCCCAAAGCGATCATAAAAATGGGAAAAGGACACACATGTACAAAAATATTTACAGCAGCTCTTTTTGTGGTGGCCAAGAACTGGAAATATGGGGGATGCCCATCAACTGGGAATGGCTAAACAAGTGGTGGTATAGGAAAGTAATGGAATACTACTGTGCTATAAGAAATGATGAATAGGTGGACTTCAGAGAAACCTTGAAAGATTTATATGAACTGATGCTGAGTGAGGGGAGTAGAACCAGGAGAACATTGTACACAGTAACAGCCACATTGTTAGAGGACTGATTTTGACAGACAACCCTTCTCAGCAACGTAAGGATCTAAAACAATTCCAAAGGACACATGATAGAAAATGTCCAGCCTCACCAAGAGAAAGCACTATGAAACTGGAATACAGAATGAAGCAGATTATTTTCTTTTTTGTTCTATTTTGTTTTTTTCTTTCTCATGGTTTTTCCCATTCATCATAATTCTTCAATGCAACATGACTAATGTGAAAATGTGTTTAATAGAAATGCATGTGTAGAGCTTATATCAGATTGCAAGCCATCTTGGGGAGGGAGGGGGGAGAGAGGGGGGCAAAATTTAAAACTTATGGAAGTGAATGTTGAAAACTAAAAATAAATAATTTAAATTTTAAAAATAAATAAATAAACCTGGCAAGATTGAGCCATTTGCTTTTTTCTAGCTGAGCTCTTTCCCCTATTTTTCTTTCTTTCTTTTTGAGGGGGGAAGGCAGGGTAATTGGGGTTAAGTGACTTGCCCAAATTCACAGAGCTAGTAAGTGTGTCAAGTATCTGAGGCCAAATTTGAACTCAGGTCCTACTGACTCCAGGGTCAGTGCTCTATTCATTGTGTCACCTAACTGCCCCTTTCCACCATTTTTCAAGCTATGATTTCTTTGGAGAGTCCTATCTGCCATACTCAGCATGTACACCATGCACTGAACCTTATGAGAGCTCCAGCCCCAGATAAATGGACCTAGGGTATTTGTTTTTGTTCCATACTACTTGTCCTCCTCAGTTTCAAAAATGTTAGAGGTGATCTACATCAATTAAGAGTTTGAACCATGGTGACCTTACAGAATTCCAGTCAGAGTAATGCATCTAGTCAGGCCATCATGAAAGCCCTAAGAAGCCAAGGGACCCAAGACTTGAGGCTGAGGTGGGGTTTGGACTTTGAACTGGGTAGATTTAAGACTAATCCCCTTATCCTTCCTGTCCCCAAAAATAAGGGTGACACAAAGGTAAGCAGGAAGATTATGGGAAGAGCAAGTTTGTATATTTGTGATTTCACCTTTCGAAATAAATATTCTTTTGTAAAGACCTCAGTGTTACACTTAGCATTTAATTATTTTAAAAGGCAAACAGGAAGGCTAGATCTGACAGGTACTTTTTCTCATACTCCCCTAATTTACTTATTTTTTTAAATGTCTACATTAGTCATGTTGTGAAAGAAGACATAGACCAAAAAGAAAAAGCTGTGAAAAAATAAAGTGAAAAATAGAATGCTTTGATCTTCATTCAGACTTAAGTTCTTTCTCTAGAGGTAGATAACATTGAATCATTGTATTACTGAGAATAGCTAAGTCATTCACATTTGATCAGAATATAATGTTGCTGTTACTATGTAAAATGTTTTCCTGGCTCTGTTCACTTCACTTTGCATTATTTCATGTAAGACTACAGGTTTTTCTGAAATCATCCTTCTTACAATTTCTTGTAGAACAATATGTATTCCACTGTCTCCCCAAATCTGCCCTGCCTTCTATCAGTCTCTTCCCACCCCACTGCCACCCCCTTCTCTTAATCCTTTCCCTTCCTACTTCCATATATGGTAAAAATAGATTTCTCTACCCAACTGAGTGTGTGTGTTATTCCCTCTTTGAACCAATTCTGATGAGAGCAAGGTTCAAGTGATGTCTGCCCATTCCCATATTTCCCTCCACTGTAAATGGTCTTTCACTGCTATTCAAGTGAGATAAAATATTCCTTTCTACCCCTCCCTTCCTTCTCCCAATGCAATTCTCTTTCTTACTCATAAATTTTGTTTTGGGTTTTTTTGGGGGGAATATCATCCCATAGAAGTCAATTTATACCCACACCCTCTATGTATGTATACTCCTTCTAAGTGACCAAATAGTGATACAGTTCTTAAGAGTTGCATATATGCATATATCATCTTCCTGTGTAGGAATATAAACAGTTTGATCTTATTGAATCTTTTATGTTTTCTCTTTCCTGTTTACTTTTTTATTTTGCTCTTCAGTCTTACACCTAAAAATCAAATTTTCTGTTCAGTTCTGATCTTTTCATCAGGAGTGCTTGAAAGTCATTTATTTCATTGAATATCCATTTTCCCCCTGAAGTATTGTGGTCAGTTTCACTGGATAGGTGATTCTTCGTTATAATCCTAGCTCTTTTGCTTTTCAGTCTTTTATTGTAGAAATTTCTAGATCCTGTGTAATCCTGACTATGGTTCCATGATATTTGAATTGTTTCTTTCTGGTGGATTACAGTATTTTCTCCTTGACCCGGGAGCTCTGGAATTTAGCTGTAATATTCCTTGGAGTTTTCATTTTGGGATCTTTTTCAGGAGGTGATTGATGAATTCTTTCTGTTGTTATTTTTACTTTCTGGATCTAAGATATCAGGATAGTTTTCTTTGATAATTTCTTAAAATATGATGTCTAGCTTCTTTCTTTGATCAAGCCTTTCAGGTAGTTCAATAATTCTTAAATTATGTGTCCTCAATATTTTTTCCAGGTCAGTTTTTTTTCCAATGAGATATTTCACATTTTCTTCTATTTTTCCATTTTTTTGATCATGTTTGATTGATTCTTGATATCTCATGGAATCATTAGCTTCTACTTGCCCCATCCTAATTTTTGAGGAATTATTTTTTTCAAGTAACTTTTGTGGCTCCTTTTCCATTTGGCCAATTCTACGTTTTAAGAAGTTGTTTTCTTCAGTGATATTTTGTACATACTTTCCCAGTTTTTGTGCTTCCTTTACTAAACTATTGACTCTCCCCCCATGATTCACTTACATCATTATAATTTCTTTTGGGGATTCAGAGCCCCCTGGTGTTTATAAAATATTCTGTATCTCAAAAAAAAAAAAACAAAACAAAACCACATATACAGTTTGAACCGGTTTGAACAGGATATGCTGAGGGGGCCAGGAATGGTTTGTAACAACTGCAGGTTATGTAAACACTCAGGCAAACAGCCAAGCTATTCCCTGAGGGGGCTTCACATTTGTCCCACTCACTGTCAGCATAGTAACTTTCTATGGTCAGACTTTTGGGGGAGGTTTTTTTATTCATTTTCCTAGCCTATTTTGTGACTTTCAATTTTGGGCTCTCTCCTGGAGTGGCGGGAGCAGTCCCAAGGTTCTCAGGCCGGAGATTTGAAGCCTTGCAACTGGCCCCCTGTGCTGCTGTCTTGCTGCACTGGGGTCTTGGGGCCTCCTGCTGGTTTACTGGCACCCAGATACCACCTGTACTGTGCTGCATTCCCCCTTTGTCTGAGTGAGACAGAATTTTCCTGCTGACCTGTTAGGTTGTCTTGGACTGGAAAATTGTTTTACGCTATCTTTTTTGTTGGTTCTGCTGGTCCAGAATTCATTTTGAGGAATTATTTTTATACTTGTTGGGAGATGAATTTGGGAGAGTTGAGCTGAGTTCTTGCCTTATTCCACCATCCTGGCTCCACTCACCCCCTAAATCTGCTTAGGATATTACCCTTTATGTTTAAATCATTTATCCATTTTGACCTTATCTTGACATATGGTGTGAGATGTTGGTCTATACCTAGTTTCTTTCAAAGTGCTTTCCAGTTTTCCCAGAAATATTTGTCAAATGGTGAGTTCTTGCCCCCACAGCTTGGATCCTTGTATTTATCAAACAATAGGTTGCTATGGTCATTTACTACTGTGTATTATGTACCTTATTTATATCTGATCCTCCACTCTATTTCTTAGTACCAGGTTGTTTTTACGATTACTACTTTGTAATATAGTTTTGTGTGGGACAGAGACCCCTACCCAAATAAAATAAGTAACTCAGAAGTTTCTCAACATAGAAACAGAAACCCTTTTGTTACAATCTCACGAGAAGAGGTGTCATCACTACCAGAAGCAGTCTAGTAGGAGAGGCAAGTGTCAGAAAGCAAAGCTTAGTTATATACCCTAGCACAAAGAAACCCCCTCCCCACCACTGACCTTTACTCCCACTGGTCAGGAGCTCAGGCTCACAATATAGAAACAAAGAACAAGGAAATACATGTACCCAGTGCAAGGAAAACTATATGCTTGTTTGGTAAAAATCTCAACATGACAGGAAAGCGGGGGTTTTCAACTATCTTTAGTTTCACATTCCCATAAACCTTATGATCTTCAGTAAGTAGAAACCCAGGCCTAACGGATGCTGAAGCCACTCCAAATCTGAGAAATATTCACTTGGGTTTACTTATCCTACTCAATCCCTCCTCTTTACTTTGTCAGATTGAAGACTTGTCACACCATCCCTTTTGTGGTTTTCTCACTTTTCCTAATTCTAATTCCCATCTCCCTTTTTAAATAAGATGGTTGCATTGACAACATACAAGGGGGCAGTCCCCTTTATGAGTACAGATACAGAGATTCAAAAGAGAACAATACCAAACGCTGTCTCTTCAATAGTCCCAAAGTTTCTTTTTATACCACTGTCTGGCTGGAGTATACCATCTGACAGAAGTCCTCTGGTCACTTCCCAGCCATCCATCCTCAGCATTGCTTCCCAGGTTTCTAACAAAAGTAACCTTGGAACCAATTTAAATTACCACTCCTGAACCCTCATCATTCTTACAAAATTAAAATTGGAATCTTGGTCCATTATCATGATCACACATTAAAACCACTTATATTTTGCATTAATTCATTATTAATTCCTCTACCAGGAAGATGGAATTTCAGTAAGGGATTTGCATTAAGCCAACAATCAAAACAATAAAAACATTTACTAAGTAATCTAGAAACTATCCTACTTTTTTTAACTATCCTACTTTTAACACTAACTTATCAATATTCCCACAAACCTTTGACCTAATTGTCCCCATACTTTTACAAGGAACTAGAGGACCCTTACTTATACAGGAATACCTATAACAAACCCTGAGCCTAATAACTTTATCTTATAGTAACTTAAGATGTTCTGGAATCAAGTATTTAATAGATTTGTTGTTATATTTTCAAAACTTTTGATTATTGAAACTTCCCACAAAAAATAGGGACAAAATTGTAATGAAAGAACCATATTTCCCAACTTCAGAATGTCAATTTTGGGCAAAATGTATACCAGGCTGCAATTTGCATTGAGCCAGGCTTAAAGTCTGCCAGGTGCTAGCAGGTAAATTGAGTCAGGAGAATCCTGCCTCACCTCATGCAGAACAGGCATTCTCCTGATCTTCCCCATGCATTCCATACCTGTATTTCACAGGGTCAGGATCATGGATCAGTGGCTTGGATGGCTTGGATAGCCTTTCTTAATATTCATTCCTGGAGTTAGACTCAGAGAAGTCAGTTAACGGTCCCATCAAATCTTAAATAACAAGTTGCAACAATTAGCTTATGATATGATCATAATCTCACATTGATTAAGGAACATCTTTAAAGTGAGCTTTAAATAGCCTGTGTTCATTTCTATATTTATTCTTGTTCATACGAATCAAATCTTCCATCAGGATTATAAATTATTGCTCTAATAGACTTCTGTCTATTCCCCAAGTGTCCCTATATACCTCAGGCTATGCTAAATCTGAATTCACACTACAATCCCTCCTCTTGATTTCTCTCCTCTGATCTCTATAACTGACATAATTGTTCTATACTGAAATCCCAGAATAAAGAAAACATAGAGATTAATGTCTAGCTTCACAAACTGATGAATTATGTACCTAATTATTGTCACAACATTCAAGAAGAATATCCTTAAAACAACAAAATTTCATACATTTGCCTTATGCCTAACTTTTCCATTGATTTGTCATAATGATGAAAAGTAAGGACCTGATTAGACAATGCATCCACATGCAGTATGGTCCCAAAACCTTTTTAACTTAACATTAATTTGCTCTCATTGAGTTGCAATATACCATAAGGGTTTATCAGGACTCACATACATAAGGGATTCCCCTTAACATCTTGCTCTTCACAAATTTTAAACTTGTCCTGGTATAAAAGCCACTCATTGGAGATCCTTTTTAATCTTTATACATAGACTTGCTACTTCTCAGCAAGTTAAGCTCATTATTTAGGAGCTTCATAACTAAAACAAGCTCCCTTCCCAGAGCTGATGACCTTGCCTACACAGATTGTTTCCAGGGGCACCCAAACTCTCCTTTCCATACACATGAACAACTTTAGGTTTTGCAAAACTCGCAAGAGGATTCACAGGGTCTTTTCTTCACATAATTACTAATAATTACTTTTCACAAGCAGATCTTTGTAAATACTCGATTTATGCAACCAGATAGCTTGGTTAACAATCACATATATTTTGTAAATGATGGCAAAATAATCTTTATTGAAACTTCCTTTTAAACAAAGACAAACTTGAATGGTCATACTTCAAAATATCATAACACATGGTCAGAATGCCCCATTTATCATTTTTTTCCTCTGACAGTACAATTCTTGACTTAACAACATTTAAACTATAAGAAAAACCACTTCTCCTATAACACAGATAATCATATACCTAAATTTAAACTTTGAAACCAAAATCTAATGATTACCAATCCAGTGACCTTAATTTAGTTGTTTTCAAATTGCTTTACACAGAAAAATCATTCATCCTATAACCATTGGCATAAACTTCACACCTAAAGAAAAATTTCACAGAAGATTAACAAACATAAAGCAATTAAGTTTAGCCTACCTAGTTCTCACTCAAACACCATTTTGTTTAATACATGCTATTTGAGTGAAAACTGTGCAAGCCAAAGTCCCAAACAAATCCCTAGGATATGAATCATCACAATCCTTACTAGAAAATAAACTAAGATAAATAAAACATTCTGGGGGAATCCATGCAATGAATCAATTTCTTAATGCCAAATAACAATATATACCTTTTAATCATATTACTCTACATTTCCCTTTAAATTACTCTACATTGGCCCTTTAAAACGAAATATTATCCACAAAGTTATATATTTCCTTAATATTTCAGTTTCCCATTCATGTTCACATTTTCCTAAAGAAATTCACAAAAAGTTTGAAATCACCTATTACAATCAGGTCAATTTAAAGTATGCTGAATCAAAATTCTAACTGCCTTCTTTGATTCTAATAATAATTACAAATCATCTACATCTTTTACCGTAATCTATGCCCATCTTTAAATTCAAATTCAATAACCACTTAATTTCAACCTTTCCACTTAGAACAAAAACTTTCCAATCTTTCAAACCCATTACTGAGACTACCTACATTCCTTTACATTCTGAATAGTCATACCCCAATTTTGTGCAACTTTCATGCACCTTAAAAACTAGAGGGAATTAAATGCCTAACAATTTACATACAAAGAGAGCCACATTTTTTCCCTCTTCCCTTCCTTTTCTGGAAGGCTTACAAAAAAAAGTGTAAGCAAAGACAAACTACCAGATCTGTGCACCATCCTGACTCTTGTGGTCTTTTTACATTCCCAATACCTCGAAGTGGGATGAGGGATTGCTCCCTTCCAGACACCTCTTTTTCTTTTAGATTTTCACTTTTGCTCCCACTTTTCCTGTTAGAAACCAACACTTAATATGCCTCAGATACTCTAAATTAGAGATTTTCTCCTTACCTCTCTCCTTATCAATGGTTTTCAGTGGAATCTACTCAGATATTCTGAAAGATACCCAGTCCCAGACCCCTTCACTCTCTCTTACCATGATAATGGCTGTGCACTTCCTAATCTGATCTGGGATGGGAGGAGTTAACAGAAAAACTTCAGGTCCATATAAATCCAGCACTGTGACACCCTCTTCACAAGGAGGGGGGAGGGACTTCTAAATGATTTATCTTGAAACCTCCAGAATCTGAATTCATTAAAACTCAACTAGTGTAAATGTTCTTAAGTAACACAAATAAATTTTTGAAGTATTACAAGAAACTTAATTTCCAATTATTACAGGATTTCCAGATATTCAACTTTCCTAGTCTAAATTAGCCTTCATAGAAATTTATTCCAACATCTTTCTTCCTTTATTCTTTGACATAAAATTATTACTTTTTGGAACTCTACGTAAATGTGATATAGTCCACCAACCTTCAAAATAACATATACTAACATGTATTGTGAAAACCACACTTTTAAAATTTAAGGTTTCTCATTTACTTTAACAAGAGTTTCCTTAGTATCAACTTAATAAATTCTGACCTATCTAAACATCAATTAAGAGTAACACATTTCACTTAAAATACTCCCAGAATTGATTTAGTTACCTTGTGGTTACATTCTGATATGAATTTTTGATATAGCAGCATTTAGAGTGTAAGAGAGACTGCTTCTCTTTTAGGTGAGGTAGGAAATGGTTAAAGACTGGTCAGGCTCAGCCGGTCTTTGATCTGAGGGGGAAGGAGAGATTCCCTCTCACTTTTCTTATCTCTCTCTTTCCACACCCCAAATTTGGCCAGGGCTTACAATGTAAAAAGAGAAAGAAAATTTTCTAAAGGTAATCTAAACAGTAAAACATTTTTCTCTCTTCCTCTTTCTTTCTCCCTCGTGCACCAATGGAGGAAGGAGGAGGAGACAAAGAGAAAGTTGCAATTTCAGAAAGTTCAACAGTAACCAATGCTGTCCTTGAACACACAGAGGCTGTTAGTTACACACACAGACAGACACTTTACACAGAAACACAAAGAACAAATATTCAGTCCTATTTCACTTAGTCACTTTCTGGACTCCTCCTTTTCCTTATCCTCCTCCAATACCAGCTGCTGTACCCCCAACAGCCAAAGTGTGGTGTATGAGCTCTCCTCCACACTAAAGGGCTCCCTTGAATTTACATACAAATTCAACTTTTGGCATACCCAATCTTTGGAAGAGCCATATGTTGGCCAGAAGACATCTCCTCCACGTGAAATCCCACCCCACACAAAACAGCAATATTCTATCATCTTTTTCTTATCCTTTCACCTATACTTAGGTAATTCATCCCAATTTTGGAGTCTAGTTCCTAATGGATTATCTATTGGCATATGCATTTTTTGCTCCAACATGTCAGGTTTAGACTGTGCCTTTCCCATAATTTAGCTGAGGAGTCTCGCTCCTCTCAACCCAAAACAAACAGAAGGGGTTGCCCCACTTCCTTCAGTCACCCAGGTGCCTCACTTGATTTTTCCCTTGGCCAAACTCTGGGGTCCAAGACCCAGGGAATGCTTCAGAGTCCAAATTAGTCAATAGCTTTCATTTGCTCCAATCTAATTTTGAAGGAATTATTCTCTTCAGTGAGTTTTTCAAATTCCTTTTCCATCTGGCAAATTCAGCTTTTTAAGGCATTCTTCTCCTCATTGGCATGATTTCGGCCTCTTTTGCCATTTGAGTTAGTCTATTTTTTAAGGTATTATTTTCTTCAGTCAGGTTGTTGACTCTCTTTTCATGATTTTCTTGCATCATTCTCATTTCTCTTCTTTTTCTCCACTTCTCTTGATATTCAAAATCCTTCTTGAGCTCCTCCATGGCCTGTAATCAATTCATATTTTTCTTGGAAGCTTTTGATACAGGAGTTCTGACTTTGTTGTCTTTCTCCCATTCCATGCTTTGATCCTTTTTGTCCCTAAAAAAGGACTTTATGGTCTGTTTGTGCTTCCTTTGCTTGCTCATATTGCTAGTCAATTACTTGACTTTTGAGCTCTTTGCCATGGTAGAACTCTGCTTCCAGAAAGGAGAGCTTTGTCCCAAATTGCTGGGGGTTTTGCAAATTTTGTCAGAGGTCTGAGGAGGGTGCCCTCTCTACAGACACCACACTAGCAAATTGGCATTCCTCACTCAGGACCACTGTCCAAGAATGTGACCCAGATCCAAGCAGGTTCAAGCAAGAGTGATTACCCTCTGAATGGTCACTTGGTTCCCCTACAATCTGTAGGCCAGGAGCTCTCGAGGCTGCCATGGGCAGCTGCTGCAGCTGCCGAGCCTCTGCCACCTCTTGCCCTGGGGGAAGGGGCCAGACCACACCCTTCCTTTCCAACAGAGTTCCTGACTAATCTTTTACTTTCTTTTTGGCATTTATGGGTTGAAAAGTCTGTAAGCCACCACAGCTGCTGGAGATTCACTCTCCTGAAGTCTGCTCTGGCCATCATTGCTGCCCTAAGGCCAAAACCATGCACCTCATGTGGGCCTGCCCTCTACTCCCAGCACGCTGCGATGAACCCTTCCTATCGGCCTGCCAGGCTGCCTTCAGCAGAAGATTTGTTTTTCTCTGTCACTTTGTGGGTTCTGTAGCTCTAAAAATTTTTTAGAGTCATATTTTATAGGTATTCGAGGTGGTTGTGGGGGGAGGTCATGGAATTTCCTGCTTCTACTCCACTATCTTGGCTCCGCTTCTGGATGCTAGGAATGTAACAGTGGGGCTCAGGTGGCAGAAGACTAGCTTGTTTCTGTTACTGTTCTTTTCTGTTGCTTCATATTCTGCTTTAAATAAATGTCTTGTACTTTGATATCAAATGATTTTTTTTTCTGACTTGAATTGGGGATATTCAGTAGAAAGGGGAATTCACAAGGAGTGGCTTCAAATAAGTGGTTTTTTAAAAAAAATTATCTGATTAAACATTGTGTATTATAATTACCATTGTTTTCACTTTTCTAACAGACTTCAGTCCTCTCAAGGCTATGCTCCAACTATTCTCTCTTTCTCTAAAATGCTCCAGAAATTCACCTTTGAAACTCACTCCAGCTCTTGGTTTGCACATAGGAAGTACCCTCTACTCCTCCAGCCACATCCTCTGATGGGATGGATCACTCCAGAACCTCTTCCTCCTGGATTTTCTCTACAATACCTCCCATACATACCTCCTTCTCCACTCCAGCTATACATTCTAGCTTCCTTTTAGGTACTGGCTTCCCTTGTTAGAATGTAAGCTTGAGTGCAAAGATGGCTCTTTTTTGGACTTGTGTTTGTGTCTCCAGCATTTTTCACTTAATAAATACTCTATGACATGTAATATTGTGTGTCATTGTTACCCATCTTTGTGTCTCTGGGTTTGTTATTGTCATAGTTTATTATTATGGTTGTTTTGGTCTGTGATTTCATTGATATAGAGAACTTCAATTGGGAAACTACCTCCATCATCGCAGACTAGCACCTAATCTAATTTAAAGTCTGAGAGTTGTCTGGATCATTGAAAGGTGACTGATCCATAATCACACCATAATTGATACATGTCAGGTTTGTTTTTTCTTAGTTGTTTTCAGTCATGCTCAATTCTTTTGGGGTTCTCTCAGCAAAGATACTGGAGTGGTTTACTATTTCCTTCTCTCATTCATTTTTACAGATAAAGAAACTGAGGCAAAGAGTGTTAAGCAACTTACCCAGAGTCACATAGCTAGTAAGTGTGTAAGAGTGTATTTGAACTGAGGTCTTCCTGACCCCAGGCCCAGTACTCTATCCACAGCACCACCTTCCTGCCATCAGGGGCAGGACTTAAACCCAGTTCTTCCTAACTCCAACTCTCTATTGACACTATACCACAATGCCTCTAGTTTTTTGTGTTTTATCAGTCCTACTAAATCATGAGTTCTTGATGTAGCATAAAGTCCTTAACGATGGACAAGTCAAGTTCTAGACCTGGTAGATATTTCTTTCAGATTCATTGCAGGATGTTTTTTGCTAATCATTTCTGCTAATTGTGAACTACCCTACCACCAAAACAATAGTGTGAGGCAATGGAAAGGGTACTGGGCTTGAAGTCAGGGAAGAATTGCCTTCCTATTAGATCTCTGCCACTTACTAACTGTATGACGCTGGGAAAATCACTCAATCTCTTGGACTTTAAATTTCCTTATTTATAAAAAAGAGATAGTAAGAGGAACCATCCCACAGGAATCAAATAAAGATTTATGTGACTGACTTCTGCCTAGCAACAATGAGAGCTTTGCCTAAAACTAAATCTGCCAAGTAAAAGTGGGCTCTATCTTGTGATAAGAAAACCTTGTTATTTTCTGTATATGTGACTAACCCCTACAGTTTGTGCCCATATCCTTCAATGTTGCAAGTTAAGTTGTCTGCTTTGTGACCACAGACCTGAACTGTTTTGTAAAGTACCCAACATACCTGCATCTCCTTTCCTGCCTCCTGTGTGGGACAATAAAGACCCTTGCCCAAATTAAACTCAGAGGCTTCTTAAGGTAGAAAGTAGAAAGGAGTTTATTATGATCTTGAGAGAAAAGCCGTCCCCAATCTGACAGAGGGCCAGAAGGGAGAAGCACTGTACAGAAGGCAAAGGCATGATTACAAAGCCCTAAGTGGGAATTCCACACTCTCTGAACTACCCCACCTTACCATTGGTTGGTAAGGCAAGCTCACAATCTTCTTATTAATGCCAACCAATCGGCGCAAAGCAATCTCAATCCATTACCATAATTATTACTAATGAGGCTCTAATTTTGTTAGATAACATACATAATACATGAGGTCCACTAAGCAAGCGCAGTAACAACCCCAGAATACTGAACCCCCTTCAGTCCAAACTAGATGTGTGCTTATCTGGGCCTGAGGGTCCCAAGGCCGCTGTCTGCTTTCTGATTGGTCAAATCCACCTGCTGCTGCCACCTCCTTTTATTCTACATTATTTCATTTTTAGTATTATCTAGGAGTTCTCTGGGAACTGGGAACCCAACTTCTTCCCAAGGCTACTGCCTCAACTCCTCCCAAGGCTTCTGAGTGGTACTTTTTATCAGTAGTCTTGTTTCAGCGATTCTTGCAGTTCTGTAGAAACTTAGCCCTTTGCTACCTCTCACACTCCCTTTCCTTTCCCCAAACTAAAAACACCTCTAATTTGGTCTCAAAAGGTAATTCAATCAATCGTATTAATATCCAATAGCTCTTACATTCCCTTGAAATACACAATGACACCATATATATGGGAAAATGATACTGAACTTAGTTACAAAGTATAAAGAAGAAATAAGAATCTAATAGGATGTTCAGAATGGGGTAACTTCATTGCAAGTTATCCCTCAAACTCCCCTCATACACCTGCTTCCCTCTTCCTGACATCCTTCCCAGTGGTTAAGTGCCCACATTAGAGCACGCTCTACCCCCATGCCTAGCTAAGTACCCAAAACTTGGGTACAAAAGTAATCCCCTCTCTTATTTCGGGCTGCTCGTGCTCCTAAGGACCAGCCTACTGTTTTTGCATTATTGATGCTTTTGCATCAATAAAGCTTTCTTGACTAGGAGAACCTCTGCCCCCTGAATTCTTTCCAGACAACTTGACTGTGGACACCATCAACCTCTTCAAGGATCAAATGAGATAAAGAAACAGGCAAACTTTGTTGGTTCAATAAAATTCCACATGTACTTATTAAATGCCTACTGTGGGAAAACTTTAATGCATTGTTTGAACTTAGCCTTGCGTTGCTGGAAAACCAGAACTGTTGTTTAGAGAATAGACTTAGTTAATTCTTAACTTAAGACCTTGGTTACACTAACCACAGTCAGATCCTAAGATTAATGTAAGGATCTTTAACCTGCTACACATCTCGAGCAATTTATGTGTCTTATTTGGAAACTGTCTCCATGCTGGCCAATCTCATATTGTTTCCTTGCTCCTTTGTTTGGTTCCTAGATGATGTGTAATTTATAGACACTGGAGTTAGGGGAATGGGCCACCCCTATTTTGGCTCTCCTTTCTTTTGGATGACAATAAATTTCTTTCTAAATTATTTCAGTTTTTGAATTTTGTTCTCAGCCTACCACTACTATGTGTAAGGCAGCATTAGACACTGAGGATACTAAGACAAAATGAAAAAAAGGTCCCTCCCTTCAAGGAGCTTACATTCTACATAATAGCTACATTTAAAAAAAAGCTATATGTCTATTATTATTATAACTATCATTATTAAATATCTATTATTATTACTATTACTACTACCACTACTACTACTGCTATGGCAGACCAAGGTAGCCATAGAAATCAAAAACCAAAATTAAGAACAAAAACAATATGGGGTTTTTTTATATCTTGTGAATATACCTGGAACATATTCTCACACTTGTCAGTTCCTAAGAAGATAGATATCTTAGGACTGAAGTACTTTGTAGGTTTGTGTCTAATGGAAATATAGCTCAAATATACAGCTCACAAGTTTCACTGAATTCTTTACTTTTACTAATCAGCCAGGGGACACCATTAGTTCAAAACAAGACATTTAATAAAGTTAGTAAGAAAAAACAGCACGAGGTCATCCGCTCCTGACCACCCCCATAAACTTGGGGCACACTTTCTCACAAATGCACTGACCAGTCAATGAGAAGAGCAGACTCCCCTGTAATTAACAGGGCGCACATTTAAGTAGTCCATACACACAGGGCACTTGCATGGGGTGGTCAGTGCATGTTTCTAACCCTGCCAGGGCATGGCTGTCTAATGGTGTTGTTATTACGCCATTCTCGCTAGGTTTATTCTCCTCTAGAAAAGGCATTCTCCTGTTGTTCTTGCTTCTCGCTGCTTCCACCTACTGGGATTCAGCTAGAAAGGAAAGGATGGACATTTTCAATCAATCGGTTAATCAAGAAATAGTTATTAAGCACCTACTATCTTCCAGGCACTGTGCTAAGTTAAAGGTGGGTAACAGTTGTATTTATTACTGGCCCGTGACAGTTGGAAAAACCACAAATCCATTAAGTGCCATTCATTTGTCTTTATGTCGTTTCCTCCAAATTGAATATAAACAGTAATAAGAGAATTTCTGGCTTAACTTTGTTGAACATGAATTTTTGAGAAAATATATAATTGACTCCATTTTATTTTGTATTTGTCAAGTAGATAATCCCATGAATGGTAGGACCCGCTACAACGGCTGGTTTTCTTCAGTGTCTTTCTTTTCTCCCCTAATTGATACAAAAAGACTCCACTAATGTTATAAAAGAATTCTTTTGGTTTGGCTTTATTACTTCCATTTACTTAAGATGACAGATCACATAACTCTCTAGAGCTTGCAGAATTTAGCTGAGACTCAGCTTTAGTTCAGGTGATTAATTGGTTTGTGATAAGAGAATTTCTGCCTCAGCTTTATCACCTCTATAATTTGAGCCTTGGTGAACTCCATTGCTAATGGTTATTGGGCAAATTCAAGCTATATTCCCAGTGTTTACTGTCCAGTTTATTATTTTACTTGATATAGATCTTTACCTTTTTGCTATCTGTTCTTTGATGTATAAATCTTCCCCTTCCCTTTCTGTCCTTTGTAAAATTCCACGCTATCCATCCTGCCTATGTAACTAAAATCAATATAAAGTATAGCTTAAGACTACTTCTCTGGCCCACTGGTTTTTGTATACTGTGGTCTATGCTCTGAGCATATAATAAACTTTTAAAAATATTTCTACACATTGATAAGTATGATGGGCAGCAGTGTGAATCCTTGGACAATTTTTTTTTATATCATTGAAAAGGGAGAATTTCAGGCTCTGGAATGTTCCTTCTCTCTTATCTAACTCATCAGATAGTTCTGATTTAGTAAAACCAGCTATATTAACAATTATACATCCCTTATCTCCCTCCTGTAGCTAATTACATGAATTCTCTTTAACAAACATACTTTATTAGTTTGTATAATGCACAGCAAATTTTTTTCTTGTAACATATAAAAACTACTAGCTGAATTGTGAAGGTTATACATTACCAACACCTGCTGGTAGGTTCTCTCTTTCTCTCTCTCTCTCTCTGTCTTTCACACACACACACACACACACACACACACACACACACACACGCACGCACGCACGCGCACGCACACGCACGCACACGCACGCACACGCACACGCACACACACACACAAACAGAGCATTTCTCTCATGAACACAAACGGGGAATAATAAAATCATAAAATATGTTCTGATTCATTCTGTCTTAATGGGCATTAGCTACTTCAACTGATGTCTAAATTAATGCAACACTCCCTTAGTGCAGATAATGTTTCATTTTTATCTTTTTATCCCCAGGTCTTAGCACAGTTCCCTGCTTGAAATACTCTAAGTGTTTAATTCAGTTTGTCCTTCATTCTTGAAGAGGACCATGACATCAGGAAGATGATACTATGACTTGCAAATGAATTGGATTGAAGTGAGAGAGGGCTGTACAAGGTCACCAACCTCACTTTCTCCTCTGGAGCCATCTGGGTCCAGTGGTCAGATATAGATCAGAACAACTGGACATGGCCCAGCAAGGCTTCAATAAATATTTTTTGAATTGTATTGAACGACTGAGTTTGTATAGTACAGTGGAAATGGATTTTTAAGTCAAGGGCAAGGACTATAGAGTTGCTTTTTTGTTATCAAAAAAAAGAATTTTTTGTGCATAGTGCCTAGCACAAGTAATGTTGTTGAGGTTTAGGGGTTTTGGAGTACTCAAGATCCCAAAATACCAACATGCCAGGTCCTGCTGAATGAATTCGACTCAAGCCTTCTCTTAGCCAAAGTAAAACAAAGTTTATTAAAGATTGTCCATAATGGGTAGACTCTTAAGGAGACTAAGTATTTGTGATGCTCATGTTAGACAAGCAGGCCAGAACAATCTGACACAGACTGAGTCTGCATTAGATTGAATCTCAGCCCCATCATGGAGGCAATATGGATCTTATATACAGAAAGACTATGGGAGGGATCTAGGGGTGGTCTGGAGGGTCTTGAGGAAGAGTCTAAGGAGGATCTTTGATGGAACTGAGGTCAGACTCCAGGAATGGGATTAAGGGTGGAAAATAGCTGAAGGTTACTTGGAGATGACAGACAATGGAGGACTAGGCTAGTTTAAGGGTAACAGGTTTGGGTATAAATATTTTGATAGGAGCAAGGGTAGGAAGTAGCTGGACAATGGAGGTCTAGGGTAGTTTAAGAGTGAGTGGGATAAAAAATGATGACTTATCAAAAATGTAATAATAGATTACCTGGACCCTAGACTTAAGTTTCTATTAATTAGGTGTGTGAGAGAGGTGAAAACTTCTCAGACTGTACCCTAAGATTTAGTAAGGTTCACAACCAGTAGCCAGAAGCCCAGGCTTGAGTTTAGGAATTTGGGACACTTGATCCACTTTTTGGTAAGTTGAAGTTTTGTGAGCTAAGCAGATGTGTAGGAGGGAAAAGTGAAAACTCTTCAAATTTGACCACAGACTCAGACTTCCCAGACTTGAGTGTCCACTGACCACCATCTGACCTGTACAAATATAAAATTGGAAATCTTGTTGCAAAACTCCAGACAGGTCACCATGACCTAAAATCCCCATGATTCACAAAATATCTTCTGCTATCCATTTTTCTTCTGCTTTCATATCTATATTGATACTTGCTGACATTTTACTTGCTGTGTAGGCAGATTTTTGTGGTTAGATTGTGAACCTAAGTTCCTGATTAATGGGAATGAAGGACAGGTGGGGAGGGGGAGAAAAGAGGGTCTTTTAGGTATATAACCAAGCTTTGCATTCTATATCTTGCCTCCCCTACCAGACTGCCTCTGATGGCATGACTCCCCTCCTTGCAAGGTTGTAGTAAATAAAAGTCTTTCTGTCTTTCCTGGAGAAACCTCTGAGTTACTGATTTTATTTGAGTAAGGGTCTTTTGTCCCACACAAGAGTGACATAGATTTGGGCCTAGCTATAATGAAAGGCTTATGGCTTCAGGCAAATGCCTCATCAAGTGGGAAGATTCAAGGGAGTTCCCAGAGCCTGTACCCCATCATTCCCTCCTGTCAAACAAATGAGATCCAAATTCCTTTGGGGTAAAGGGTGAAGGTCACAGTGCTTTCTGCTGGCAAGGGATGTAGAGCTGTCTTTGCCTCTCTGGGTCTCATTCCAGGGCTGCATAGCCTGAGCCTGAGCAGTCATATGGAAGTTGACAGCTTGAACCCTGGAAGAGACAAACCTGGCAAGGAGATTAAACAAATGAAGACCAAACAGGCACAAAAGGAGTATAGAAAAAGGACAATTTCCCTGGAAAAAAAAGACAGTTTTCCTGGTTAGAATTAAAGATGACTATGGCAAGACCAAAACATTAAAGGGCATGTTTGATGGGGGAGTTTTTTACTGTCAGATATCCCTTTCCTTTCCAAATTGCTCCATGGGCATGTAGAACAAGAAAAGCAGTACCAGCCATAGAGTCTAACTGTTTTGAAAAACAGGCAACCAGCATGGGGTCAGGTCCTAAGGAGTGTATTAGGACTCCCAATGCCTGTCCTCTCCTTTATTCAACATACAGAGTGAAAGGTTTTTCTAGATTGGGTAGAGCTAATGCTGGAGTGACGGCCAGTTTAGCTTTCAAAGTCTCAAAAGCTTTAGCCTGGCTGGGGCCCCACTCTAGAGGGAGTGAGTCAGGGCCTTGAGTAGCAATTAATGGTTGCAGTCCCTCCAGGCCTTGGGCTCAGTTGGATGTACATGATGATGGGGGGACATGTTAGGATCTAGGAGTCAAACAATGGCTATCATGACAGAAGTAGCTTGCTCAGGAATTCCCTAATCCCAAACAATTGGTTCAGCTATCTCCCACACTTCTGGGGAAACATAGGGAGGTCTGAGAGGCTTAACTAGAGAAAACTGGCTTCCCAATTTAACCATTAGGTCCTTTCCCAACAAGGATATAGCAAAAGAGGAAAGCATAAGGAAGGAGCATTCGAACAACAGATCCTCAAGTAGGTAGGGGAAAGGGTATGTCTGAAGATATCCCTTAGTTTTCCCTTCAATGCCCCTGACCTGACAGGTCAAGGGGAGGGTAGAGCCAGAGTAATTGGTTAAAACAGAAAACTTAGTGGGTAACCTTACCTTCAGCCTTGAATTTTGCCCAGGGCTCAGCAAGAGAGGTTGAGAAAATGGGAGCACTACCAAGCCCTAGGCTCTCCCATCATTCTGAGTCTTGAGAAGACTGGAGGACAGGGTATTGAGAGGTAACACTTTTCCATCCTCTTGGTCATATGGACACGGTCCCCCTGGAATGGGTTCCTGGCGCTCCCTCTGGGGGGTTCCATGGAGGGTCACTGCTCGGGTCTTTTACCGGCTATGCCAGCAGCCAAGAATTGAGTTCTACTGCTGCAGCTAGGTCTCTGTTGTTAAAAGACTCCAAAGACTCTCTCCAGTAGTTGGGCCTGAGGTCCTTGGGGTCCCACTGCCAATGTCTGCAGTTTCCCCCTAATATCTAGGGCAGACTGATTAATGAAATACATATTAAGGATTATTGCCCTTTCTATAGAATCAGGAGCTAAATTTGGATACTTTTTAATAGCTTTTACCAGCTGGTCTTGGAAAAGGGAAAGGTTTTCCTTTTCTCCCTGAGTAATTTCCCTAACTTTTTGAAAATTTATTTGATTTTGAAATGCAGTTCTTAGGCCTTCTAACAGGCAAAGTACCATATTGTCTCTCTTTCTCCTATCCTCACTCATTTGATAATTCCATCCTGGGTCACTAGTGGGAACAGCAGCTGTTCCTGAGGGTTATTTTGTGGGGTCATTGCTAGTCAAATGATCCCCAGACTTTTGGGCTTGTTCCCAGATTCTCCTCTTTTCCTCAATGGAACAATGGGTGGAGAAGAGAGTATGCAAATCACCCCAAGAAAGCTTGAATCTTAGGGATATGTCCCTAAAACCCTCAGTAAACTTAGTGTGGTCTTTGGAGTTTCTCTCCAGTTTCTCTTTAACTTGAGATCCAAAAGGGAGAACAGAACATTCTCTCTAATTGTCCCACTGGGCAGGGCAGGCACTTCCCTCAGGGGTAAAAGGTGCTGTGAGGACAAGGGCTTGAGAAGGGAGATAGGAAGTCTCACTTGTGAGGGAGGGACTGGGGAGTGCTGGCTGAACTGGATTAAACTGCAAGGCTGGGAGATTCGACTGGCAAGGGGGAAGGTCATTTGGCACCAGAGGAGGGGAAGGGGTCAGAGGGGGAGATACCCCAGAGACTGCTGTGGGGGTAGGGACTGAGGCCTGAGTGGGTGTCACCTCAGGGGGAAGGGCCATGGTGGGAGATGCAGGGTAGGAGATGTAGATAGTGGAGGCAGGAAATGAGGGGGTGTTGGGCTAGAGGAAAAGGGAAGGGAAACCAAGGGGGAAATGGGGTAGCCAAGGAGGGGGGAGCATGAGAAACAGGGGAAGCTAGGGGAGTTTGGAGAGCAGCAGGAGAGGCTGGGGGAACTGTCTCTGTGAGACTCGAGCTGGGATCTCAGCAGGAGTCACTGAGGGGGGAGCAGTTAGGGAGCCATAAGATGGGGGTCATTTAATTGTCCCCCATTTTCCCTTTTTGGAATAGCTCTAACTACAGGCATCTTACAATCTTTCCCGAGAACCAGTTCTGAGAGAGCCTGGTGAAAGTCATTATGTAGGAAACTTCTTTTCCTTCTCAGAGATAGCATAATTCTAACGGCAAGGGAGTATTATGTTTTAAAGTCCCCAAAATGGGCCACACTTTATGGCCCTCTAGGTGATACTGAGACCAAACAGTGTTACAAAAGAACACCAGCTTTTTCTTTTTAAGTTCTTTAGAGAAACTAAATTTTTCCCAGTGTTGTAAAAGACAACCCAAAGGCAAACTTTTTGGGATTGAAAAGGATTGACCCATTATAGATAGGCATAGGGGCTGGAAGTCTCTTCCTCCACAAAGGAATATCTGGGAATAAGCCTCAAAAAAACATACAAAACAAAATAAGACCCAAAAAACCCCACAAAAATGTACCTGAAGTTTTCCCAATTCCCTAGCACTGAGAGAATTGAAAGAATCAGGCATACACTTCCCGATGGGGCATCTGTCCTTGTCCTCCACGCTTCAGAAGCTATGCCAGGTCTATGGCCTCCAACATAACCACTAGGCCGAGAACCTGAGAAGGTCAGGCTGAGTATGAGACAGGCTCCTAGCTGTCTGACCTAAAGGGACCACATGGTACTTTGCCTGTTAGAAGGCCCAAAAAACACCTCCAAAGTACTTGGAGAGCAACAAGGGGATAGGGAGAGGGGGAGGCTTAAGTACCTTGCAGTCCTGGTTGGAGGAGAACATGACATTGGCAGTGTGTCCTGGTCAGGGAACCATATGTTGAGGTTTGGGGACTTAGGGGTGCTCAAGAACCCAATAATGTGACATTTAAAAAGTTTGAGAGACATACTTTCTGGGTAATTAGTCACTTTATTAACAATGCTAGTATTTTAATAAAAGAGATCAAATACCAAAGACTCTCATGGTGGCAGGCTCAAGGCTTATATGCCCCCATAAAAGTGGATGTTCCAGATCTGTTAACTCTGATTTGTTAACAAGTAATGAGAGTCACTTACCAGCCTTGTGACTTTGTGCAAGTCACTTAACCCCAATTGCCCTCCAAAAAAAAAAAAGAAAAAAGAAGAAAAAAAAACAAGTAATGAGAGAATAAATACCCCAATGAGGGACTGGACCCATTGTAATGAACCTGGATTATGTCATTTACCTCTGAATCACCCTCCAGTCTTTGACAATCTAATTTTAAAAAGTGTATACTCACCCAAACCTGAGCAGAGAACAATGGGCTTCCTCACCTTAGATTAAATTCCTTGTAAGGTTGGGTGGGTTCTGACTGTAACTGAGGAGAAAGTTAATTCAGCCTTCAGAGACTGACTCCTGAAATGAGGACTCCAGAAAAAAGGAAATTCTGGATCTCCCCAAATCAGCAGTCGACAACAATCATCTCTCTCAGTAATTACTGTTTCTTCAGCTATAAAATGGGGGTTATAATATTTGCTCCATATTGCTTGTTTTGAGTGAGTTTGAATCCTGCCCCGACACAGTTTCAATATGACTTCAGGCAAGTAAATCCCTTAATCTGAGGAAAATTAATTTTAATGCTATGTCATTTAATTACTAATATTAATTTGTAATATTCCCTTCTCTGTTCGAAAGGTCATTTCTTACATTAGTTTAAAGAGAAACCACACCTAGCATATTTTGCCTGAGGAATGTAAACTACTCCCAGTTTCCAAGACATCTATGTGGGCAGAGACCCTTACTTCTGTTTATTCTTTAAGCAAAAGCCAGTTGGAGCCAGATCCTCTTCTAGGAACATGCCTCCTTGTCCTTGCTACTCCGCTCATTAAGATTTGGGGTGACTTGATCTAGAAAAGGGAGACTAAGCCAGTGAAAACTCGATTGACATAGTTTATGGGGTTTTTTTCCTAGTCAAAGATTGCTAGAGGAAATCGGGTTTCATCAACCAGCGAACATCCCACTTTTTAAGTGCCGGGGAGGGGTGGTCAGCCACATTTGAAAGCCGTGTTCCTTAGCTCTAGTGAAACTGTAGGGATCTGCCCAGCTGAGGAGCAGTCCCTTCCACCACTCCTACTCTCCTCCCCTCATTAGATTATAAATTTCTTGCGCACTGGCACTGACTTAGTTTTTATTCATACTAATATTCCCGGTGCTTAGCAATGCACATATAGTAGGAACTTAATAAATATGCATTGTATTGTTTTATAAAGGAAGGGGTTGGAACTGTGGACCCCTAAGATCTGTTTTAGATCTTAATCTTGGGGACTAACATCATCAGATATTCATAGCTGCAGGTTTTCTTTTCTGCCCAAATTTCTGTTTCCTAGGAATGAGCTTGATCAGTTTCTGACCTTCTCACCAGAGACAGGGCAGGTATCTACAGTATAACTTACATCTCCTTCTTTCTGCAGTTGTCTGGTGCAAGACTGTCCAGGCAAAACTTTATCTTCACACAGTGACAAAGTTCTACCCTTTGGGGATGAGGGTCATCAAAAATCCCCAGCAATATCAACACTATTCCATCAAGCCCCTGAGAAAGGTGTAAAAATCTCTTCCCTGTGATGGGGATGGGATCTGAACCCCCAAAAGGAAAAGACCCGAAGATGGCAGCATAGAAGCAGGAGAACTAACCACCTCAAATACCTATAAAATATGACTCTAAACAAATTTTAGAGCTCCAGAACCCACAAAATTACAGAAAAACACATCTCCCGTAGTGTGCAGCCCAGCAGGCGGGATGTGAAGGGCTCATTGCAGAGTGCTGGGAGCAGAGCCCAGCTGGGCCTGAAACTGTGGCTTAGCCCCAAGGCAGTCAGGACAAGCTGCAGCCGGAGCATTCTAGAGAGTGGATCACCAGCAGCTATGGCAGTTTCCAGAACAATCAACCCATAAGAAACAAGGACAAAGTGAAAGGTCAGTGGAACTCAGCTAAATTTGGGGGAGAAAAGAGGGTCCAGCTGGCTGTCCCCAGGGCAAGAAAGCAGCAGAAGTGACAGCCCTGCAGCCACCGCCATGTGGCTGCTTCAGAGCTCTGGGCCTGCAGATTGCAAGAAGGCCAAGTGACCATTCAGAGGCTAAGTGCTCTTGCCTTAACCTGTCTGGATCGGGATTGCGGTCTTGGGTGGTGGTCCTGAGGTGTGTTTTCAGTGAGTCAAAGCTTGTGGGGGCTGCAGAGACTGCACCTCCTAATAGTTCCAGCAGCTGTGAAAACCCCAGTGATTTGGGACAAAGCTTTCCCCTCTGAAAGCAGAGTTCTATTGTGGCTTAAAAATCAAATTAATTGACTGGCAACATGAGCAGGCAAATGAAGCGAGCCAAGCTCAGCAATCCAAATTTAGATTTCTTTTTTTGGGAAAAAAAAAAAAGATCAAAGCATGGAACAGGAGGAAGAAAACACAGTCAGAACTCCTGCACCAAAAGCTTCTAAGAAAAATACGAACTTGTTACAGGCCACAGAGGAGGTTAAAAAGGATTTTGAAAACCAAATAAGAGAAGTGGAGGAAAAATTGGGGAGAGAAATGAGAATGATGCAAGAAAATCATGATAAAAGAGTCAACATCCTGACTGAAGAAAATAACACCTTAAAAAATAGACTAACTCAAATAGCAAAAGAGGCCCAAAAAGCCAATGAGGAGAAGAATGCCTTAAAAAGTCAAATTTGCCAGATAGAAAAAGAATCTCAAAAGCTAACTGAGGAGAATAATTCCTTCAGAGTTATAGTGGAACAAACGGAAGCAAATGACTTTATGAGAAATCAAGATACTATTAAACAGATCCAAACAAATGAAAAAATAGAAGGCAATGTGAAATATCTCATTAAAAAACAACTGACCTGGAAAATAGATCCACAAGAGACAATTTAAAAATTATTGGACTACCTGAAAGCCATGATCAGAAAAAGAACTTAGAAATCTTCAAGAAATTCTCAAGGAAAATTGCCCTGATATTTTAGAACCAGAGCGCAAAATAGAACTTGAAAGAATTCACCTATCATCTCTTAAAAAAAGATCCCAAAAAGAAAGGTCCTAGGAATGTTATAGCCAGGTTCTGGAGTTCCCAGATCAAGGAGCAAATATTACAAGCTGCCAAGAAGAAACAATTTGAATACTGTGGAAACGTGGAAACACAATCAGGATAACCCAGGATCTAGTAGCTTCTACATTAAGGGATCAAAGGGCCTGGAATATGATATTCTGGAGAACAAGGGAGTTAGGATTAAAACCAAGAATCACCTACCCAGCAAAACTGAGTATAATGTTTCAGGGGAAAATACAGTCATTCCATGAGGTAGAGGACTTTCAAGCATTCTTGCTGAAAAAAACAGAACTGAATAGAAAATTTGACATTCAAATAAAAGAAGCAGGAG
>CM053581.1:77747419-77769542 GCA_028627135.1 Pseudochirops cupreus
GAACTGAATAGAAAATTTGACATTCAAATAAAAGAAGCATGAGAAGGTAAACATGGAAAAGAAATCATAAGGAACTTATCAAAGTTGAACTATTTACATGCCAACATGGAAAAAAGATTAATTGTAACTTATGAAACTTTTCTCAGTATGAGGATAGGTGAAGGGAATATAAATGTATATCTATCTATATCTATATATATGTATACATACACATATGTCTATATAGGAGGGTATATATATGCATATGAATACATTTGTATATATGTGTACATAGACAGAGGACACAGGATCAATTTAATAGGAAGGGATGATATTTTAAAAGGTGAAATTGAGAGGTGGGAGAGGAATAAAATGAGAGGAGACAGGGAGAGACAGAATGAGGTTATCATCTGATATAGAAGAAGCAAGGGATAACTGTTACAATGGAGGAGAAGAACAGGAAGGTAAAATGGAATGGATCAACCTTACTCTCATTGAATTTGGCTTAGGGAAGAAATGATACACACTCTAAATTGGGTATCTTGCCCTACAGGAGAGTAGAGGGGATGGGGATGAAAGGGGGGATGATGGAAGGAAGGGCAGGGTCGGGGGAGGGTTATTAGAAGCACACACTTCTATAAAGGGACATGGACAAAGTAGAGGATAGAACAAAGGGGGGATGGGATAGGAAGGAGGGAAATATAGTCAGTCTTTCACAATATGTCCATTGTGGAGATGTTCTGTGTAACTACACATGTACAGCCTGTATTGAATTGCTTGTTGTAATGATACTGGAATCTGAAGATCTTCCATGCCCCTTGAACTTGTTGACATAGCAGGAAGGGGTGGAGCAAGAGAAAGCCAGAACCAAACTAGCGTCTATGCGGTAGTGACTGGAAGCAGCAGCACAGGCAGTGGCTGTGGTTGCTGCATGAACTCCTTTTTCTTTGAGCCAGCCAGAATCTCTGCTAAGGACTCCTGCTGAGGACTGCCAGGGACTGGAACTGCAGGGGGGCTGGAGCTGCTGGGAGCAAGCTGCCTGGACACTGAGCAGTTGTCGTGAGTGAAGAGAGGAGGATCTTTGCCTGAGGTAGCCTGTCCTGTTTTGAAGGCTTGAGAATGTGGGTGTTTACTACTTTAACTACATGTGCCGACTTCATAACTACTGTGTTGGCTTTGACTTTCTGCTTTTGAGACTCAGTTTTCTGGTATTTGAATAAATGCTCTAGCCACATTTCTTATGTAGAGAGCCTGTTACATTTTGTGATTAATAACCATATCAGCATACTTATAGTTACTGTAGGCATTGTGGATGCTGCATTGCTGATACACTTGTCTTTCCAGTGGGGGTTGGTGATGAGGGAGGAAGGGAAAGAATCTAGAATTTAAAGTTCTATAACCAAATGTTAAATATATATATATATATATATATATATATATATAAAATTATTATTATTATCATTATTATTTACATGCAACTGGGAATTAAGATATACAGGCACTGGGGTAAGGAGATCCATCTCGCCCTACTGGAAAATCAGTGGGGTGATGGGGGAGGATATAGGAGAGAGCAGATTGGGGGAGGGGTATACAGTGGGATTGCTGTTTTGGGGTGGTGGGTATGGGAAAGATGGGGAGAAAATTTGTAACTCAAAATCTCATGGAAATGAATGATGTAACCTAAAAATAAACAAAAGTTAATTTTAAAAAAAGAATAGGAAAAGCCCCTGGATTTTCCCACATGGCTCAGATCCCTGGCATTCACCTGGGGCAATAGGTCCTTCCCTGTTAATTAACTGCTTTTCATTGTCCATACCTGGACCCACCCTAGACCCCTTCTCTGTTCCCAGTCTTTTGTATAAAAGATTCATCTTGCCTCCAAGAAAGTACTCAGACTCCTTAAGAGAGTGGCCAGGGTTGAGATTCCTTAAGAGTCTAGCTGATGAAAAGTCAGGGAACCACAAAAATGATAAGATATAGGGTTAGGGGTGCTCAAGACCCCAGAATACCAATATGCCAGGTCCTGCCGAATGAATTCAACTCAAGTCTTCTCTCAGCCAAAGAAAAGCAAAGTTTATTAAAAGTTCACCATAATGGGTAGACTCAGTATCTGTGACTCTTGCATTGGACAAGCAGGCCAGAATAATCTGACAGAGAGTGAGTCTGTGCTAGATAATTCTCAGCCTTCTCTCTTTTCATGGAGGCAAGATGGGGTCTTACATACAGAAAGGTTGTGGGAGGAATCTAGGGGTGGTCTAAAGGAAGAGTTTGGGGAGGGTCTTCAGGAGTCAGATGAGGTCATAATCCGGTAATGAGTGATTAAGGGTGGGAAGTTGCTGGAGGCTACCTGGAGAGGACAGACAGTGGTGGGGTAGGCCAGTTCAAAGGTGGAATAGGAGGAGCAAGGGTGGGAAATTGCTGGACAAGAGGGTTAGCTAAAGACTTGGGCAGAGCCACAATGAAAGGCCTATGGCCTCAGGCAAATGTCTTATGTGGGAAAATTCAAGGAGAGGTCAAGGGGCTCCCAGGGGCTCCCAGAGCCTGTACCTAAAAGATTCAAGGAGAGGTCAAGGGGCTCCCAGAGCCTGCACCTCAGCACAAGGAGATTAAATGACTTGCCCCAGAGGTAGGATTTTAATCTAGGTCTTCTGACTCCTGAGTCAGTCCTCTTCCCATTTTACCAAGAGCCACCTAATTGAACAAAGCCAAACATTGCTTACAGTGTGGACTAATATTAGACTCAGTGAGGAGATAAGAAAATGTACTTCCCATCTTTTCTTGGAAGTATATGTCAGAAGGGAGGGGGATTATGGATAAAGAATTTACAAACAGCATGTTGTGGTTCAATTTGTTCATTTTTTGTTGTTGTTACAAAGGAAAATTCACTTTGTAGGAGAGAAGGAGATGGTATATCTGGAAATGACTGTAATAATTTTCAAAAGTCTCAGAAAAACATAAAAAAGAAAAAAATCAAGACTTAATGGGGATTTCTGCAACCTTAGAGGAGTTACATGACACTTGGAGATAATGTTTATGTTTAATGAGAAAGAATTGTGGCCTCAGGCCAACAGGATGTGCCTGTTTCTGTGTAATTTGTCAGAATACAGCTCAAAAGGTTTTGCTTAAGGGGAGGGATGCACAGTATGCCAAGCTAATGTTTATGCTTAGTGGGAATGGGAAGGCTTAGGCCAACAGGATGCATCTGCTTTTGTGGAAATGACCAATGTCAATCAAGAGGATGGAAAACAGATTTTCTTAACCAGGAAGTATACTGCAGAGCTAGTCTAGGAGAATCTACAGTACCATATCCCTGAATTAGGCACAAAAGTGCTGCCAAGTGTCCAGTACACACTCTTTTTCTGACTATCTCACAGTCAATTCTATCATTTGGGAATTATGCGATGATTTGAATACACAGGAAAAGGGGTAAACATTTTAAACAACTTCTCCTAGTGATGGGGTGGAGGAAAAGTTGAAAAGGGAGATCTAGAAGGATTGTGTCATTGTCTTAGAGACAAAGGATTTGCAAAAAGTCTTGCCAGATCTCCATGCAGGAACCCATGCTACATGATGCAATGCAAGTGTCTTCCCTCAGCTTTGCCAGGCAAATGGATGTAAGCAATAAAACTTCATAAGATGAAAAAAATATCCTTGTTTCCTTACAATCTTAGCTCTCTCTAAGACACAGTAAAAGGAGACCACAGCTGAAACACAGGCATGAGAAGGTGCTACTAATAGACTTATGCCTACGCCTTATAATTTTGGAATGAAATAAGAATATATTAGATGCCTATTTATGGGCCAGGAACTGTGCTAATTGCTTTACAAATATTGTCTCATTTGATCCTTGCAACAACCCTGTGAGATAGATGCTATTATCACCCCCATTTTACAGTCAGAAGCTGAGGGAGAAAGAGGTTAAGTGACTTCACTGAACTAGTGGCTGAACCTAGATTTGAATTTAGGTCTTATCACTGGCCCATTGGCTTCTCCTTTATGCCAACTAGCTGCCTCTGCATTAGCAATTTTGAATTATTATTATTTTCTTCTGAGTAGTGATAGTATAGGGAAAGAAAGAGACTAGTAAAGTGATTTCTGATGATCAAGAGGTGAACAAGAGGTTTAATGCCCTTCCACCTTCAGGAGGCATGCAATCAGTGGGAAGCTAATCAACAGGGTAAAGGACCACCACATTGGTATACAAGTGTCCAGAGTTACTTGCTTCTTCTTCTGCCCATTGCCCTTAAGGTCTGAACTTCTCATTCATCAGAATGGACAAGTAGTGGATAGTGCATTTAGACAGGATCAGAGAGACTTGACCAGTAGGAAATAAAATGTTCAGCCAGGAGCAATAGTTACCAGAGAAAAGACAGCTTTAGGGAATGTGGCCCCTCCAGGCAGAGAGGTATCAGCTATGAGCTTTACAAAGGCATTGAATTTCAGTGTTCAGAAGAAAGTTACACCTGAGGGGAATTTCATGAGGACTCTACAAAATGAGAAATGGACTTTGGGTAAGCAAAAGCTGAGTTACCCCTTTGTCAAACATTCTCTAAATATGTGCCCCAATACCTTTGTACTTTAAATTTTAATACATTCTTCCCATAAACTATATTTGTGGGAGAGTGTAACTCAGACTTTTTTTGGGGGGAGGGGGTGTTTTTGTAATTATAATTCTTACACCATATTAGCAAATATCTCTGCTAAGATGTTAATTAAGTCTGCTTGGTTGTTAGTGGGAAGAATTTGATGTAGGCCCCAAAATGTCCAATCTGCAATAAAAGCAACTGAGGCAGAGCTCCAAACCAATAACTATTTATTAAAGCAACTTGGCCCCCTTTAATAAGTAGGATCCTCATAATTTGAGGGGCTCCTTTTCTCCAGGGCCTTAGTTTTATACTGCTTTATACCAAGATGATATCAATGACACAAAGTAGAACACAGGACGTCATTGGTTGATAGACCTTACCTTGACCCTCCTGGTGGGCCAGTAGAAAGTTGGCAGCATGACTAAGTGCTTCTAGCTGTTCCCCCAAGTTGGGCCATATGGAAAGATGATGAAGAGTGGAAGGGCACTAAAAATAGCTGGGGAACTTTCTGTATTGTTAGGTCATCTCTGCCATTCTGTGCTTGGCTATCTACTCATTAGGAAAAAAGTGTGGAGGTCTCCTAGTTAGCTTCCTATAGTTAAGAAAGTAAACTTATAAGCAAGTATTTAAAGTGCTAGGGCCTAATATAAGAAAGAATCTCTCTAAATTTATCTAATTATTCCTAAGCATGAGCTATGTAAAGTGTATACTGATATTGGTTGGATATGTAAAATATGTAATGTCAATTCTGAATAAGTTACCCAATTGGGAACCCACAGAAATTATACACCAACTGTCAACTCCGAAAAATAAATGACCAAAGAGTCACAGAAGTTATAGCAAAGTGTCAACTATGAAAAATACAATACAATACCAAAGAGCTTGCAGAGGTTATGGGCAAAAGGCCTTCTTTCTTCCACTGGAGGAGACAAAGGAGACACAAGTGGCATAATGGTAAGGGAATCTGAAGATCTTCCCTACCCCTTAATAGCCCTAGGGAATTTGAAGATCTTTCCTGCCCCTTAATGGGGACTCACTGGGAGCCCAACAAGAGATTGCTTAGGGGAGGCTTGTTTTTCAGGAAGGCCTACTTTTTGTTACTTTGCAATTAGGCAGTGGGTCACAAAGGTTGTGATGTCTTCTGACCCTGGAGAAGGCTGTATATATCTCTGTAAAGCCAAGCATGAGCAGCTCCCTTGAGGACTGCTGCTGTGAATAGCTTTAAGGTTCTGATTGCATAGTAGAGTGAACTCTCTGTTTATTCAGCTATAAACTAAAGCAAAACATTCCAGAAACCAAAGTACAGCATTCACAACAATATAACATAACAACTTGTGACCACATAGTTTTAAACAAAAGATATCATTCAGTAAGTCATAATCTCCTCAATCAATATAAAGTACCCATCTAAAGTCTTCTTTCATCTTGATTGGAGGCTGGCTTCCAATCATCCTTAAGGAGTAATCATCCTTAAGGGATAGCGGAAAGTACAAATGTCTTCTGCCCCTAGGTCACAGTAAATCCTGTCAGTCAGCACTAAGTATCCAAGTAAAGGTCCTTTCATCTTGACTCAAGGCTGACTTCTAAACTCCATGGCTCCTCCTCCATGCTCCCAGCTCTTGCCTGGATTCACAGGTAGCCATATCTCAGCTCCTATTCCAGCTCCTATTCCAGCTCCTATTCCAGCTCCTGCTCCAGCTTGAAGCTCATGGTGACTAGTCCACTCCAAGCCCTTTACAGTTTCTGTTTCCGGGAAGACAAAGCTTAACAATCACAATATTTACACACATTAAACTTAGCAGAGTCACAACAATATTCACACACATTGCAGGCATCATCAATTCACTTTCCGCCTATGAAATCAACACAGATGCTTCTGTCTGAGAAACCAAACACAAATCAGCAGTAAAGTCCCAGGACCTCTGAAAATAGCAGTAAAACTCTCCTTCAGGGCTTCTGTAACTAGACAGCAGTAAAGTCTTCTTTCAGGGTATAAAGTCATGCATGAGCAGCTTTCCAGAGGACTGCTGCTGTGAACAGTTTTCAAGGTTCTGATTACATAGTATAGAGAACTCTCTATTTATTCAATAAAAATCAGAGCAAAACATTCAAAGAAAATCAAGGTACAGCATTCACAATGTTATAATTTATCACAGAAAATCAAAATATAGCATTCACCCTGTCACAATTCAACAACTTATCACTAAAATGGCCACATAGTTTTCACCAAAGTGGTCACGTTGTTTTCAACAAAGTACAATCATTTAGTAATTCCATCACTCAATCATCCTTAAGGATTTCCTCAGTCACTACTCAGTACCCTCTTAAGGGGTAGTTGAAAGTACAAAAGCAATCCACTCCTAGGTCACAAGTAAATCACAATTTCATCAGTCACTACTCAGTACCCTGTTTCATCAGTCACTATTCAGACAATTTCATCAATCACTACTCAGTATCCATGGAGAGGTCTTTTCATCTTGACTGGAGGCAGATAGCTCCTACCTGAATCCACCCAACTGTCACCTGCGTTCCAAGGCAGACAGCTCCCAGTGCCTTGTCCAGCTCTACATGCAGTTCCTGCTCCACGTTGGAGCTCACAGTGTCCAGTCCATCTCAAATCCTTCAGTGTCTGTTCCTGGGAAGACAAGGCTTAACAAAGCCACGATAACATTCATACACATTAACAAAGTCACAATTACATTTGTACAAAGTACCAGCACCACAGTCATGCTTCCTCAGCCTTCGGCAGCTCCAGCTGACCCTCAGAAGTCCTCAGCACCATATGCTCTGTTCTCAAAATCAAAATCACTTTATCCAGCCTCCACATTGGCTTGATCCAAGAAATTCTATCTCAGTTCTCAATTCTCATTCTTCTTCTCAGTTCTTCTCAATTCTCAGTTCAGTCTGCAGTCCAGCAGCAGCTGCCCTGCCTCCACAATGCTTACCCTAGGAAATTCTGATTGTCCACCTTGTGTTCTTCCTTATATAGATATTAGCTCCTCCCTGTTCAGCCACTTCCTATTATGTCAGCAACAGAGGTTCATACCTCCTGTTTCTTTACAGAGGCTTAATTTGAAACTAGGTGCTAAGTACCTGTCAGCTTTCCAATACAAAGGGATCTTTGAAGATTGTTGCTGATGTAACAGGAAGGGGCTGAACAGGGAGGAGCAATACTGTATATAAGGAAAAACCCCAGCTGAGAAAGTCAAAACTTCTTGGGATGAGCAACTGAAGGCTAGGCTGCTGCTGCTGGACTGGAACTTCTGTGGAGAAAGTGATTTTGATTTTGAGAATGGGAGAAAGTGATTTTGATTTTGAGAACGAAGCTGCTGAAGACTTCTGAGGGCCAGCTGGAGCTCAGGGCCAGCCACAGCTGCTGAGGCTGCTGAGAATTTCTAAGGGCCAGTCAGAGCTGAAGAAGATTAAGGGAGCATGACTGTGATGCTGGTACTTTATATGAACCTATTTGTGGCTTTGTTAAGCCTTGACTACCCAGGAACAGAGACTGTGAAGAATTTAAGGTGGACTAGACACTGCGAGTCTCAGTGTGGAACAGGAACTGC
Source organism: Pseudochirops cupreus (assembly GCA_028627135.1). Classification (NCBI taxonomy): domain Eukaryota; kingdom Metazoa; phylum Chordata; class Mammalia; order Diprotodontia; family Pseudocheiridae; genus Pseudochirops; species Pseudochirops cupreus. Next base: position 77,755,548 of record CM053581.1, read on the forward strand.
ATGGAGAGCTGGACAAAGAACTGGGAGCTGTCTGCCTTTGAACCCAGGTGACAGTTTGGTGAACCAGTAGGAGCTAGGACCACGGAAGGGGATCCAGGGAATCTGAAAGTCTGTCCCAAGTCAAGATAAAAAACCCTCTAAACGGGTACTGAGTAGTGATGAAATTGTGATTTACTTGTGACCAAGGGGTGGGTGACCTGTGTATTTCCCACTACCCCTTAAAAGGGTACTGAGTAGTGACTGATGACTGAGTGGTAACTGATGATTGAATAGTGACTGATGACTGAATAGTGACTGATTTGTAATTTAATTGCACTCCATGGGTGGAGGACTTTGACCTTTTGTACTTTATGAATGAATGATTGAGTTACTAAGTGATTAACTGACTAAATGTTTGTACTTTGTTGAAAACTATTGTGACCATTTTGGTAAAAACTATGTGGCCATTTTATCGATAAATTGTTAAGTTGTGACATGGTTAATGCTATATTTTTGTTTTCTGTGATGAGTTGTAACATTGTGAATGCTGTACCTTGATTTTCTGTGAATGTTTTGCTCTGATTTGTTATGGAATAAATAGAGTGTTCATTATACTATGTAATCATAACCTTAAAAGCTGTTCACAGCAGCATTCTTCTGGAAAGCTGCTCATGCTTGGCTTTACACCATTACACAGGGCTTCTGAACCAGCAAGAAGGTCCCAATGTTTCTGTAACAGCAGCAACATCCTCTGTCAGCAAATAGGTCTGACAAAGTAACATCAATCCAAATACAACAAACAGACAAAAGTGCTGACACTACAGGCATCTTTCCTCCCATTTCTGCTCAGTCCCAGCCTGTGCTCCAGCTTTTATATGCTCTGCTCCTTCCTGTTCCACCCTTCCTTTTAGGTCCTTCCTGTTCCAGTCTTTCAGGCAAGTTCCTCTCACCTCTGAATCATAGTTGGGATTCAAAGGCACTTTGAATAGCTGAAACAGGGAGCTAAGTACTTGAATAACTGACACAAGGGGCTAAGTACTCCTTTGCTTGTCATTACAACCTCTGAGGTGAGATTTTGCTTTGGGGTTCACTTATGGAAAGAGTTATATGATTTGGGTAGATGAGACTCTGGGTAGCCATTGAGCCCCCCAGCTTTGAAAACCCAAATGTTGGTGCTTCTCTTTCTGGTAGCTAACTGTATGTAAGTGATGGTCAGACATCTAGAAGCACTGTTTGTTGGTCTGTTGAATTATGTTATTTTCTCTGTCTGTATCTTTTGTCTGCTTGTAATTTCTGCTTGTATTTTCTAAAGTTCAGGGTGCTGACTTTTTCCCCTGAACTAAGTGAACGATATATATGTGTGTTTGATTAAAGTAAGATTGTTAACTCCTTTTGAGTTGCTTTCCTTTATTAAAGTAGATTAAAGAACCTGTGCTAGCAGCCATCCTGGATATGTTAGAGTACTTGCTGATACAAGCAGTATGACAGGGTCTGCCTTTGGGCCTAAGAGACCCAAGGCAGCCAGTCTAAGCCTTGATACATATAGTTGTGATTAGACAAAAAATCCAGCAGTAAGTTGTAACAACAGTGATGAGGTACAACAACAACAACAATAAAGCAAAGTTGCCTAGTGTAATGCCAAGCAAAGGCAACTTCCAAGGTTCGGAATACCACCATAGCAAACTCCATTTATTCAGTGACAGATTAAGGCAAAACATTCACAGAACAGAGAAAATCAAAATACAGTGTAACTCATTCATTTAGCAAGTAAGTTCTCAATTCAGTCCAAGAACTACTCCACCCCTGGACAGTACATTCATTTAGTCAGTCAAAGTCTCTCTTCTCAAATGGAGATTAGTTTCCAATCATAAACAAAGTACATTCATTTGGTCAATCAAAGAGCACACAAAGTCAAAAGTTTCCCACCCCTGGATCATAACTGAATTACAATACCATCCATTAATGCCACGATGTTTCTCAAAAGGGGCAGGTAAGCACAAAAGACCATCTACCCTTAAGCTACAACAAGGTTAAGATATCGTCACAGCATTGAAAACCCAAGGAAAGGTCCTCCCTTCATCTTGACACAAGGCAAGTTCTCAGCAATCTCTGTTCCTGGGGAGACAAAGCTTAACAAAGCCACAATATACATTGCCAGTGTCCTCATTAATTCACTCTCTGCCTGCAGAACAGTCCCAGAACCCCTGAAAATATCAGCAAGGCCCTCTTCCAGGATTTCTGTAAAACATACAACAAGAAAATCCTCCTTCAGGGCTTCTGAACCAACAGCAAGGTTCCAGGACCTCTACAACAGCAGCACCATCAGACGAATCTGGCAAAACAACATCAAAACAGACAGACAAAATACCAGCATCACAGCCATGCCTCCTCAGTTCTCAGCAGCTCCGGGTGGCAGTTCTCAAAAGTCTTGGGCAGCTCCAACTGGCCCTTAGCAGCCTTTCTCTCAGCAACTCTGGTGCCTATCCATTCTCCTCTCTGCCTCCATGATACTGCTCCCCAAAAGTCCTTGCGGCCTCTTCTGCTTGGGCCTTCTCTCTGCTTGGGCTTCTCTCTGCTTGGGCTTCTCTCTAAATCCACGGCCCCAGCTCCTCCCAGTTCAGCCCTCTGTCTTCATGTCAACAAGTCCACCCCACAAGTGGGATTCACAAGTTCTGGGTTTCAACACTCAACCCCAAAACCAAGCCAATACAGGGCGATCTTTAAATTCCATTACCATTACACCTAGTGACAAAAAGTCTATTCACAGCAGGGCTTCATGACTGGGATGGTTCCTGCTGGTGCTTGTCTGAGCTCAGGGACTGTCCGTTCTGTGACTTAGCTTCAGCAGAGCTCATCCAGAGGGTGAATGAAAAGGACAATTGTTATACCAAACTTGTTTGATTGACTTTGGCCCTGGAAAACAAGTTCTCTCCTAATAATAAAAAGGAGTGAAAAGAGGAATGGTCTTGGGTTGGGGGCCCTGACAGTACTAATATTACTTGACTTGACTAAGGGAACATATATTAATAGATAAGCATATCAGAAATAATCACTATCCCTATAGAATCACACTAACCTGAATAGTATTGGTTGGAATAAAGTAGGGTTTAAATTAATCATCAGATACACTCATGGGGGCTCATTAGTAACAGTATTAGAAACCCACTGCCTAAGGGTAACCCTAGAATTCTGAGAATAACAGTCAACTGACCTCAGAAGGTTTAGTCTAAATGAGTTGGGGAAGTAGCTCAAGAGAGGGTGTTTTCTCTGAATCTGTCCCTTTCCTCATTTCTTATGGGAAAATAATATTCCACTACATTCAAGAGTGTTTAGCCATTCCCCAATTTATGGGTAACACCTTTCCTCCCCAGTTCTTTGCTACAACAAAAAATGCTGCTATATTTTTGTGTGTATGTAGGTCCTTTTCTTCTTTCTTTGATCTCTTTAGGATATATAAGTGGTGATGATGAGGTGCAAGCTCTGGGAACCCCCTTGAGCCCTCCTTGAATCTTTGAGGTACAGGCTCTAGGAACCCCTTTGAACTCTGATTGAATCTTCCCATTTGATGAGGCATTTGCATGAGGCCATGGGCCTTTCATTGTGGCTCTGCCCAAACCTTTGTTATTAGCTTGGCCCTCCATCATCCATCTGCTTCCCACCCTTGAGCCTATCAAAATATCTATACCCAAATCAACTGTTACCTGACCTCATTAACTCCTGAAGACCCTCCACAGGCTCCTCCCCTAGACCACCTCTGAATTCCTTCTACAACTTTTCTGTATGTAAGACCCCATCTTGCCCCCATGTGTGTGAAAGTGCCTTAGAATGATCTAGCACAGACTTACTCTGTAAGATGATTCTGGCCTGCTTGCCCAATGCAAGCATCATAGATATTGAGGCTCCATAAGAGTCTATCCAATATGGCGAACTTTTAAAAAACTTTGCTTTTCTTTGGCTGAGAGAACACTTGAGTTAAATTCATTCAGCAGGACCTGGTGTGCTGGTATTTTGGTGTCTCGAGCACCCCTAACCCTAACCCTATATCTCTTCAGTGATATCACCAGACCAAAGGGTATTAGTAACAATTACTACATTTATATCCCCGTGGCCTAGTACAGTGTCTGGCATATAGCAAGGCATTCTACATTTGTTTTTGCGGATTGATTGGGTCTAAGATTCTCAGATGGGTCTGCCAAAAACGTCGTTCTATAACAGATTGCTTTTTTTTTAAAGGCAAGCAGAAATGGGCATCTACAAACCGCAGCAATTCAAATTGAGTGGGGTACACTCTCTGCACCCTCTGTGAAGACTCCTCAGAATGAGAAGGGAGAGAAACTATCTGGAAACCATAGAGAGACTTTTGTAAGACTGGACAGGCCTGAGTCCTGGGTTTACACAACCTAGGACCCTTCCCCCCTTAACTTGCTGTCATCAGCATTAGGCCCCTTTCAGGAGTTTTAGACCTCCACCCTTGCTTGTGACCTTTTCCCTTCCCTTGCTTTGGCCTTTACCAAATAAGGCCATTGATGATCCTTGGCTTCCTGTCCCACCTCCCTGCCAATAGGAGATAGGGGCAGGCTTCTTTGTTATCCACCATTGGGTCAGATTTCGAACCAAGACTGAGAGCCCACCTCCTAGCCCATGGGAGAAGGGACAGCCAGGGGTAAGGGGAGCAGGGAGGAGTGGGGGTGGGGGTGGGCTTGACTTCGTTAGGGTATAAATTCTTGTTCTGTCTTTTGTAACAAGCCTCCTCTCCTTGATCCCTGCCGTGGAGGGTACTGCCCCCTCTTCCTGTGAGGAAGAGAATAAAAACTTCCTGTTCCTTCCTCAAGATACCTCTGACTTTTGATTTTTCTTGGGTAGGGGATTTTTGGGATCCCCACACCCCACACAAAATCAACCTCTCTGTTCAGTTTATGAGGTACAAATTCTCCCTGATCAACTATCTGCACACCTATCTACCCATGTACACACTGCATCTTTTCATTAGATTGCAAATTCCTTGAAGGTAGATAATATTTTTATCCAAAGTGACTACGGCAAAGTATTACTCCCCTTCTGAGTGATTATTTTATTTACTGAAAGAGGCAGAGAGAAAAAAAAGGAAATTTTATTCGAGAAACACAGAGGAAAGCAGATTGAAGAGAAGCATAGACAATCTTGAGAGGAACCGAGAGAAAAACAAAAATACTTGAGGAGAGGTACAGATAGTTCTGAGAAGACCTGAGTGGAAGCTACCTGCTTGGAGGTAAAAATACTTTACCAATACTAAAAATGGCAAATTGGATGTTAGAAACCAATGAAAGATAATGTATGTAATAGCTATGATGGGGATGGAATGTGAACCCCCCCTAAAAGGAAAAGACCAAGTCTTTGGGATCTAGACTCCAAAAAAGGAAAAGCCCCTGGACTTTCCCAAGAGGCCCAGCTCCTTAGCATTCATCTGGGGCAATCAGTCCTTTCATTGTCTGCACCTGACCCCACCCTAGACTGCCATTCCCTTAATTCCATCTAGACCCCTTCTCTGTTCCCACAGTCTTCTGTATAGAAGATCCATCCTGCCTCCATGAAAGTGCTCAGATTCCTTAAGAGTCTGGTCAATATGGCAGATTTTAAAAATCACACACACCTCCTATCTGTGTCCTGATAAACCTTTTCTTTGCTTGGGTTGAAATCATTCAAGCAGAACCCATGCGTTGCTATTTTAGGGCCCCAGCATGGCTAAACCTCAACAGCCAGAGCACTGGATTTGCAATGATGTTAGAGTCTACATCCAGAAGCCGGAAGCCAGAAGCCAATAGAGCAGAGAATCTAACAAAAGCAGAAAAAGCAGGGTAGCCATACAAGCAGATTCTAGCTGACTAGATACAGACAGGTACTGTGGTTCATGTGGAGAGTCGATCTCATTGGAGGAAAGCAGAGAATGCTCTGCTGGAGAAAGGCTGACTTGTTCTCTAGCTCTATCTGCAGCTTGAGAGAGGGGAAACCCCTCAGAGGCTTGCCCAAGTAGCCCTTACTACCCTTTATGGCTGGAAGGGTAGGACCTCTCTAAGTTCAGAGAGCACATATAAATAGCTTTGCAGATTCCAAGTTTTAAAGAAACTGCCTTTCCCTGTATATTGCTGCCTTACAACTAAGGCAAAGGAACAGATCTGAGAAGTTCTGCAGATCTCAAACTTTAAGGTTATTTTTGCTAAAGAAGAGATTGTACCTTAAAGAATTCAAGGTAATCATGGTCTGAACTGCCTCAGGCACACAAGTTTCCCTTCTCATGAGCCTTACTGCTAGGTTTCTATATAATTTGTGTTTATTTTTTCCTCCTGGACTCAGTATGCGTTGTTGGGAGAGTGGATCAATCCAGGTTTTTGGGTGGATTGTTATAATTATTACTGCTATGCTTCCCCTTAATATTGCATGATTACGATTTAATAGCGTTATTTTGGTAGATCATTTAAATGGGAAGCAAGTCAATGGGTGGAAGGAGTTACAATAGTGAATAGCAAATCAATGTTTGCTCCTACCAGGATTCTCCCTTAGGGGCTCGAGAGTGAGTGTAACAATATGGACCTCCCTTTGAAGAACCACTTCTACCTGCCAGGCCTAGCTCAGGCAGAAAGAGTGGTGGGGGACTGGGTGTCATACCATACAATATATGAGTTCTGTGCCTTTCTATAGTAAGTACTTAATAAATGTTGGTGATGCATTAGATTTTGAACACAGAACTCTTAACCTTGAAGGTCTAGTCAGTTCAGGGGCTAGGAAAATCTAGACAGCTCTGTGCCTCTGAGTTGGAGTCATGAATAAAATGGCTTTTAAAGTGGTCAATGGGTCCAGAAAGCAGAAGCCTAGAGTAGGAACAGAAGGATTAAGAGTTTAAAGAAACCTCTGAGATCAAATTTAACACCTTCATTTTCATTAAAAAAAAAGATAGATAATAAGACTCGAACAAGGTCAGGAATAAGGAATTAATAGAGACATGATTTGAGTCAGATCCTTTAATTTTGAAATCAAAGGTCAGGGCTGGATTCTGGTATTTTTTGGTAAATACCAGGGGAGCTATTTTTCCTCCAGAGGCTCTGGTTTCCTAATTTGCAAAATAACAGGGGTTGGCTATAATATCTCAAAAGTTCTTTCCTCATTTTGCTCAACAATGCTTAGGTTACAAGTTCCCCTCCCCCCCTTCCTTTCTTTTTCTCAGGTTTTTCATGGAGGCTAGGAAGGACAGGGAAGGTAGCTATAATAACAGTGATTAACCTTTATACAGCACCTACTCGGCCAGGTACTGCGCAGAGAGCTCTACAAATATTATCTCTTTTTAGCTTCACAACAAACCTGAGAGATTTTTGCAGACAAGGAAACACATTAGGCAATATGCCCAGGGTCACCCAGCTACTAAGTATCACGTCACAATGGAACTCGGGTCTTCCTGATTCCCCTTGGCTGCCCTCACCACCTCACCAGTGAGCAACAGTGATGCCCCTCCCCTCCCTCCCACCCAACGAGCCATGGAAACATTTTCTTTTGTAACGTGCAGAAAAGAAGCAGAGATAATGACAATTTTCAAAACAACCTGGAATAATAAAAAAAAAATCAAACATTTGAAATGGAGATTTCCATTTCATACACAATATTTTTTGTTGCCGTTGTGGAGGGGTGGTGGTAGTCTTTCGGTTTAGAATAAAAAACAAAATTTAAAAGTTCCCCAGCACTAAGTCTGGATGCCGATGAGTTTTAAGGTTTTAAGAGAGATTAAACAGAACAATGATGTAATTTTGCGATCCCGGGATGATTTGGTTTCCTGGGGCCTCCACCTTTTCATCCAATCAATCCAAGGAGTATTTACTGAGCTGTTACTGTGTGTAGTAGGCACTGGAATAGACAGGAATTTTAGATAGGAAGTCCTCCTGGAATTTCCAGTCTTCAGCTTGGTGGTGCAGGGGACGGAAAGTCTGGAATTCCAATCCGGCTTCAGACACCTCTTTGCTGTATAACCCAAGGAAAAGTCATTTAACCTGTCTCAGCCTCTGTTTCTCATCTGCCACATGGGGATAATAAGAGCACCTCTCTGGGCTGTTTTGAGTATAAAAAATTTGTAAAACACTTTACAAACCTTAAAGCACTATATAAATGCTAGCAGTTATTAGTGTGATTGTAGTTATGGCTATTATTATGTGCACAAGTATTATCACAGGCCCTTGGACATGCAAACTTATGCAAACATTCAGTTGCTTTCTCAGAAAGTACTGCAGGAGGTCACTCTCCGCCGGGCCCTACAATGTAGCAAGTAGCCCAACTTAAGGTTCTCATAGTAACCCGCCCCCCTTCCAGTCTCTTGGGACTGCCGAGGCGGGAGCAGTGACGCTGGCGAGCCGCTAGGTGGCGCTGATCCCCTCGTTGCCTGCTTTTCGGTCTCCTTCGCGAGGCGGAGCTAGCCGGGGCTCGAAGACAGAGCTCCCGCGCGAGCCCCCGCGCGCTCTGATTGGCCGGACTCCGGGTTTTCCCCTAGCGGAACCCGCCTCCGCCTCCCTCCCTTCCCGCCCTTCCCCTCCCCCACCGCGCCCTCCCCGCTCCCACCCCCTCCTCACGTTTCCCGCCAGCCAGAGCGCGGTCGGCGGTTGGCCGCGGTGGGTCATTCGTCTGGCCTGACCGACCTAGAACGAGCTGGGGTGCGGGGGGTTCTGTCCCCGCCGGCTGCCATGTCGCGACAAAGCACCCTGTTCAGCTTCTTCCCTAAGAGCCCGGCGCTGTGCAGCAACAACAAGGCCGCCGCCATTGCTGCGGATGGAAGCGGCGCCGGGGCCGGAGCGGGGGCCGGGGCCGGAGCCGGAGCCTCCGGGGCCTCCTCGGCGCGCGGGGACGCGGCCCGGAGCGAAGCAGCCCACCCGAGTGCTGACCCCGCTGCCGGCCCGGGACCGGGGCCTCACGGCTCAGGCCCTCACGGCCCCAGCCCCCGCTCTAGCTCCGGGGTCGCCCCGCTGCCCCGAGAGATAAAACTCAACGGAGGGCCGAGCCGGCGAGCGACGGGGCCGCCAGCCCCAGCCCCGGCCCCGGCCGCTTCTCCTTCCAGGTAACCCGGGGAAGGGCCGTGAGTCCCTCAGCGAGGGATGCGGGAGAGGGGTGGGGGAGAAGCTGGAAGAGGAGATTCTCGGGGAGGGGGGGCGAGAAAGGAGTAAGGGGGGCGTGGCGCTGGGGAGGGAAAGGAGGCTTTTAGAGGGGGAGGGTGCAGATGTGAAAATGAGAGGCGGGGGCGGTGCGAGCGGGCGAGCCTGGCCCTGTGGGGGAGGGGACGAGCGAGAGAGCCCGGGGAGGGGGGGGTGGAGGTAGGTGGGAGTGCACCTTCTGGGGCCTGGAGCGGGGAGAAAGGGGAACTTTGTAAAACCCGATGGATAGAGGCGGGCATGGCTCTGATCTGGAGTGCCCTGCAGAAAGCGGCATGAACAGATCAGATGGCGATTGAATGGGTCGCCACGGTACGGTACCGTATGGTGGTGAAAACTTGGAGCGGACCAGACTATGCCACCCTCTCTTCTCTCCCCCCCTTCTCCCCTCCCCCCCCCCGGGGATTTAACTCGTCGCTCTCTTTTGCAGAAAGACCTAGAGCTTGAACCTTGCAAGCAAAATCTTCGCCCAGAGAAACTTTTGGGGTCTCTCTGGGCAATCGCAGTGTCACAGCCTAGATGCATGGGAGAATGTTCAGAGTTTTTTCCCCGTTCTTATTGCCACTTTTTTTCTCCCTAGTTGGACTTTTTGGCTAAATTGATTAGCTAGCCACAGGATATCTTGGAGGTGTCTGTATTGAAATCTTCGATAAAGAGAAACTGAGGCAACAAAGTTCCATGCACGTTCCATTCATTAGCAAGGCTAGCAATAGACAAGTGGGGTCCAAGGCTCCTTACTGACCAAGGACCCTGAGGAGAGTTTACAAAACTTTTATTATGGTCAATACAGAGGCAAATTACAGAATCTTGAGTAACATGTGGATTCCTGCTTTGTGGTTGAAGAAGGTGCTAACCAAAAGTTGAATCGTTTTGCCACAAGCTGGAACACATCCTGGGGCATTTTAAATAAGGACAAGAATAGGGAAATCAAGGTAGGAAATAGGTTAGAAACTGGGAACCTATTTCTGGGAATGGGGAATAGAAAATTGTACAGTGACCAAAGTAGTAAACACTCCTTTTCTCTGATTGGCAAGGCATTATAAAAGTTTATTGATTAATAGGCTATTGACAACATCAGTATCTTAGGTTAGCATCATATGGAGTTTGTAATTTTCCATGAGTCCAAAAGAGGAATTAACACACAAAAAAAGGGAACTTTGACTTGCTCAGAAAAGGGAAGTCTTAAATAAGCAGGGATTTAGGCTCACAAAAGGGGGGAAATTAAACTCTTAAGAAATTATTAATGCTAATAGCAGGCCACAGCTAAAAATCAAGTCTGTACACAATTCCCAGTTGGTTGAATATAATTCCCAATTCACATTTCGAAGAGAGGGGGAGAGGTGCACCTCTGTGGAGTAAAGGGTAGTTGTAAGAGAAGCAGAGAGAACACCTTAATTTTGTATTTTGCATCTATATTTCTTACCTTTGAGGATTTTTTTTCTTTATCTGAAAAAACAAGATGGTGTTCTTATAGTCCCTTCCAGCATATCCTTTGTTTTCCTGTGTTACAGTGATGGTATGAAGGCTCTAAGCGATTGATTAGCAGTCACCTACTTTTCCCAGGAGAGCCCAATTTTGAAACCTTGCTTGGGGCCTTGTCCCAGCTATGCTTCTAATTCCTGATCTATTGCTCTTTCCACTGTACTAGAACCATCACCTTTTAAAAGGTGAAACAAAATTTTGTTTTGAAGGAAGAGAGAAACACTGGGCAATTGAAAGGTTTAAGAAAAGAAGAAATGAAGTTTCACCCTCCTTTCATGTAAACAAACTGCAGTTTTCAACAAGTATTTCCAATGTGCTATAGTTTGTGCAGCATCTTCTTCCAGGAGTGGATTTTCCAGTCATCTCAGAGAACTCTCTCCCCTTCTCCCCAGTAATATCCAACATCTACTATGAATGTGATCAGCCTCCATGTGAGTATGGTAGGCTATTATTCATAGTCTCAGTCTCTATTCCCATTTTTAATACTGAATTGTTGGGGCACGTATATTCATTACTTTCCTTCACATAGTTTTTGTTCCAACCCAACAGATCCCTTTGCTGGTCTCAACTCACTCTACCCACCCACCAGTCTTTGTGCTTGAAATCTATTCCTCTTCTGCCTCTTAGAATTGTTAGTTTCTTTTGAGGATTATTAGCTTAGGCTGCATCCTCTACAAAGAAACCTTATTAGCTCTATCCTATCTTTTTCTACTCTCCAAATTATTTTAATCATCCAGTAGGATACAATAAATAGTGATGCTAAATACAGGGTGTTTTCTGTCAAAGAACCACTTAAATACTGTCTTTTCTTGTTTAGTCAAGGCATCCTTTAGTCTTAGATTTTCAGGGAAAGCATTAGATCTTCAGGGAAAGCACAAGATGATGGCTTTGCTTAGTGGTAGTGGATACCATAGTAAAATTCTTGGAGCTAAGAAAAGACTCTTCATTTTGTGGCCTTTCTCTTAGGTTCAAGAAGACAAAAAGCCAAATGAGGGGATTACAGATTGAGTCCAGTTGGAACACTCTGGGAACAAGTAATATATTAACAGGATATGGTTACAGGTTGAACAGGTACTTTTTATTGTTATGCTTAGAGACAGTATAGTTTCCCATAGTCTTTTAGGATAGCAGTGAATATAGATCTCTGTATTCATAATTAAACTAGATGTAGTCTAGCCATAGTGCTTAGTGGTAATGCTTAGCTTTAGAAGTACTGCAGAAAAAGGCTTAGAATCTGGTTTCAGTACTTTTATTTTTCTTTGCCTTAGAACCATTTCTTATTTCACAGGGTAACATTTCTCCATTTCTCTTGGTTTGTTGCCGTTCAGTCATTTCAGTAATGTGACTTCTTGTGACCCCATTTGGGGTTTTCCTTGCAAAGATAATGAAGTGTTTCACCATTTCTTTCTTAAACTCATTTTACAGATGAGGAAGGTGAGGCAAGCAGGGTTAAGTGATAGCCATGAGGGGAGGGAGTGGTTCCAGTTGTAATTAGATAACATTTTTAATAGACACAGTTGATTATGATTTCTTCCAGCTCTGTTTATCTACAATATAAGTCAAGGAGAAAGCATATGGTTTAAGTGATGGAAGGTTGAAATTTGGCAAAGTATAAACTTTGATAGGGCAAAGAGACTAGGAATTTGACATGGCTAGCTGTAGGGTTGAGATTGGGAAGGGAAGAAAGTAAAGTTAGAGCAGTGAGGATGACCTGAGAGACTATTTCAGAGATTCTTATAACCTAAGGTCCATGGATAAATTTCAGAGAATCCTTGAATTTGGATCAGAAAAAGAATTATGTCTTTATTTTCATCAACTTCTTTCTAACTGAAGTTTAGGATTTCCTGCAATTATTTTTTCAAAATTATTTTGAGAAGAGGGTTGATAGGCTTCATCAGACTACTGAAGATGGTGAAGTGGAAAGAGCTAGTGGGACTGGAGTCCAGAGAACCTGCTTAGGTGTAGTGAAGGAGTAGGTCATGTAATGAAGAGATTAGGAACTGGGAAGGTACAGTGTTTGAGCAACCATCTGTTAACATATATATTGATGTTCCCTAGTTATAAGGGCAAGAATTGAAGTAGAGGGGGAAAAACAGTAAGTCACATACTGAACTTAGAACATTCCAGGTTAGTTAAATCTGTTAGAATTTGGATTAGGTGATGAGTTTGGATGGAGTGAACTGCAAAGAGTAAGGCTTGCTGAGTGCTGGTGGCAAAGGAAGAGTCAGAGGAGTAAGGAGTATTTTGATTCTCCACTAGGATTGGTGGCTTGGTATAGAAGGTGAGTAGGAAAGTAATGCCAGGGATCAAGTGCCATCTGAGGAAAGCCAGATCTCTGGGTTTCGTAAGATGGAAAGAACACAAGAAGGAAACTTTAAGCAACTAGAATTCTGATGGGCATAGTGCAAGGAGGAGTCTTAGGGAAGACTCTAGGTTGAGGTGGTTTGGGATGAGATGATAGAAGGTGGGATTTCATGGATCATAGAACAAGTTATTCTAATCCCATCCTGGAAAACAGAGCTTATACCCTAGAAAGGAAAATAAAAATCTACTATTTGTGTTTGAGCTGATTAGCATTATGATGGCATCTAATGAATGGTTTATAATAAGTTTTTTGCTATGCATAAATTCATCTTCCTTTTTACTGAATAGAGAGGAATGATTAGGATTTACTAACTGCAGTCCAGATTTTTTTTTAAAAAAAATTTTGTGTTAAAAAATGTATTGCTAACTTTAAAATTGATCTTAATTTCCAAAGTATATTCCTTCAACATCCCTTATGAGAAAGAATAAGTTTAGCAACACTAATAAAAATCTGTAAACTGAGTCTGACAACATATCTCCTTTTCCTCAGTAAAAGGGAGGGAGATTTTCTTATTTCTGAGGCGCAGATTGATTATAGTAGTTATAGTGTTTGTTTTCTTTTTTTCCCTTGTATTTTACATTGTTATATTTGTGTGTATTGTTTTTCTTAGTCTGCTTACTTTGAATCAGTTTGTGTAAGCCCTTTCATGTTTCCCGGAATTTTTCATCTTCAAATCTTACTTTACAGTAATTAATAATCCATTGCTTTCAAGTACCACAATTGGTTATCCATTCCCCAGCTGATAGGCATCTATTTTGTTTCCAGTTATATGTTACTATAAAAAGTGCTTCAATAAATATTTTGGTGTATATGGGGACTTTAGCTTTTTTACTTCCTTGGGGTATATATTTAGCATTACAGTGTCTGGGTCAAAGGGCATTAGTCACTTTTTTAGTATAACTTTATTTTATTTTATTTTATTTGCTTTTTGGAGGGCATTTGGGGTTAAGTGACTTGCCCAAAGTTACAGGGCTAGTAAGTGTGTCAAGTGTCTCAGGCCAGATTTGAACT
>CM053581.1:77770042-77836962 GCA_028627135.1 Pseudochirops cupreus
TGCTCTGGAGTGCTTTACTCTCCTAGATTCGCAATCTCCACTGAGCTAGTTGTGAACGCTGCCACTAATCCGCTCACCTGAGGCTCCTCGCTCCTCCCGTCCAGCCGCCCCCGGGGCACAGCCCCCGGGGCACAGCCGCGGCTTCAGGCCAGGCTGGTTTTGGTTCGCAGTGCTGATATGGTTCCTTGTAGCCGAGCTGACTTTAGTGGGAAGTATCTTTGTGTGCGTTTTGGAGTTCTAGGATTGGTTTAGAGTCCTATTTCATGGGTATTTTGGGGTGGCTATGTGAGAGCTGCGATATGTTGCTGCTGCTATGCCTCCATCTTGGCTCCGCCCCCCCGGGATTTTCATTATTCCAGTTGCTGTAAATATTTTTGTATAAATGAGTCTTTTCAACTAGGTCAGAAAGTCTGTAAAGTTTACTTATGGGGCATAGTTCAGATTTCTTTCCAAAATGGTTGGAACAGTTAACTTCAGTGCTTTAACGCATGCATTTTTCCATAGCCCCTCGAGCATATTCCTTATTTGTCAACTTTGGTAACTTTGTGGGTATGAGTTGAAACCTCTTGAGTTGTTTTAATCTACTCTTCTCTAATTGTTAGTGATTTAGAACTTTTTTTAATATGGTTATTAGATAACTTGTATTTCTTCTTTCAAAAATAGCTTGTTTATATCCTTAATTATATCAATTGGATCAAATGGGGAAATGACTCTTGTACTCAAATTTGAATCAGTTCACAATATATCTTAGAAAATACTGTACAAATAAAAACAACATAGCCAAGATTAGAAGGAAAACAGAAAACTGGAAAAAGTTTTAATAGTTTCTCAGATAAATGTCTCATATCCCAAATATATAGATAACTTTGTCAAATTTATAAGCATATGAGTCATTCCCCAATTGGCAGTTTTTGGAGGAAGAAATCAAAGCTATATATAGTCATATGAAAAAATGCTTTAAATCATTATTGATTAGAGAAACTCAAATTAAAAACCGTTGAGATTATCTCGCAGTGATCCAATTGGCTACAATGATAGAAGGGAAAAATGACAAATGTTCAAGAAGTGGAAAAATTGGAATACTAATACATTGTTGGTGTAACTGTAAACTGATCTAACCATTTTGGAGAGCAATCTGGAATTAAGCCTAAAGAGTTATAAAACTGTATAGTCAGCAATATCACTATTAGGTCTGTTTCCCAAGGTGATTGGGCAGCAGGGGAAGGGGACGAGGAGGGACAAGAACGTCTATGTTCTAAAATATTTGTAATATTCTTTGTGGTGGCAAAAGAACTGGAAATTGAGGGGATGCCCATTAATTGAGGAGTAGCTAAACAAATTGTGATATATGATTGTGGTGATGGGATACTATTGTGCCGTAAGAAATGATGAGCAGGTTGATTTTAGAAAAACAGACTTGCATGAAATAACGAAAAGTGAAATTAGCAGAACAAAGGTCATGTATCTTAACACTATTTTTGTTCAAAGAATAACTGAATGATTAAGCCATTCTGAGGATTATATTCAGATCAACTACAAAGGATCTATGAAGGAAGATGCTGTCTCCTTCCGGAGAAAGAACTGATAATAGAAGTATGTAGAATAGGATTTTACACACACACACACACACACATATTTGTGTCCTACAGTAGCCTCTAGTGCGATTTGGGGAGGGAGATGTTTCAGAACTTAAAATGTAACAAAAATAAATAAAAATATAATTAGGAAAAACTAATGAAAAAATTATGCCTTTATTAGAGAAACTGGGTATAAAGATTTCCCCCCACTTACCTGCTTCTCTTCTAATTTTACAAAGGCATTGCAACATATCCTTATTTTATATGTATTTGTAGATGTATAGGAGGGCATAAACCGTTTTAGTTGGAACTTTGGAGTCATTTAATATCCTTTGATTCCTCTTTGAATATCAGCTCTGGTGGGTCAATGTTTATAATTTGTTTTGATCATGAAGAGGAAAATTGCGTAAGTCATGTAAGAGAAGAGTGTGTATAGGCTGGAGACTTTTACAGCTTGAAATAGCCATGGCATTCCCCCACCTTCACTGCCCAGGATAGTGGGTTCATTTTTAGTACTTTGTGGTTAAAGACAATTTCATATATGTTTAACAAGTTATTTTCACCTGAAAGAACATAATTATGTTATATTTAGTAAAATTGTATGTGTGTTTTTTATATTGAATGCTATATATGTAGTCCAGATGTCTCCTTTTATACAGGAGGAAACCGAAACTCAGAAAGATAAACAATTTGACCAGTATTCGATTAGTAACAGAACTGGGATTCAAGCAGAGATCATTTGACTCCAAATTGAGTGTTATTTTGTCTGTACAGTGTTGTTTGTGGCTCCTTATCACTGCCAGAATCGACCAGAAAAAAATCCTTTGATATTTGAAGTTCTTCATAACCTTTTCTCCCCGTTCCCCTTCCCCATTTTCAAGTCTAATGTCTTATTCCCTACTGTCTTCCCCACCTTTAAGTCTGTAATTCAGCTACACCAGCTTTCTTGTTCTTCAAACTAGACAGTCTTATCTCTGGAACCAGGGCGTTCCATTATGCCGGGAATGTTCTCCTTCATCTCACTTCCTGGAATCCTTCAAGTATCAGCTAAAATCTCATACAAATATAGGAAACCTTTCACAATCCCTCTTAATTCTAATAATTTCCCTCAGCTGATTATTTCATGTTTATCCTGTATGTAACTTGTTTGTCCATAATTATTTGCAAATTGCCTGCCCTGTGTTGTGATGGGAAATTGACCCAGACTGAGGCAATCAATATTTGAGCCTATTGATTTATTGGCAAGGCTAGCCGTTGTGCACAAATCAGGTCCAAGACCTTCTCGTTAGGTACAAGAACACCTTTTGGCAATTTACAGAACATTCTTATAGTCGATAATAAGGGACCAATCAATTTACACAATCTTGAGTAACAGATTTTTCTCCCTTTTTTTAAAGAGTTTTACAGATCTTGTGGTTTTTACAAGAATGCCCTGGACATTCTATTCTTACAAGAATACCTCAAGATGTATAGAACGTTTTGTGGTCAGCATGTTTCCCAAATTCCCAGAACCATAATGACATCTTAATTCCCCATAATCCTATGAGTTATGTCAAAGCAAGGCCTAGCTCATAAAGTGGAGGGAACCAAACACAATGGGGTTAGTTTTGGATTTCATACCTTTTAGACTGAACTCCTCGAGGAGGGACTTTGTTTTATCTTCCTTTGTATCCCTGTCACTTAGCACAGTATTTAATAAATATCTATTGATTAGTCTCTTGAGTGTGGCTACTCTGTTCTAGCTTGAGGTGATAACTCTCATATTCATTAGCTATGTTATTAAGGAAGATAAGCATAAACTAGGGTAGTTGAGTTCCTACTTAAATTATGGTAGGAATTTTTAAAATCTCTTGGTTTTATTATGCCATTCCTTCTGGAACATTTGGTTAACTGAAATGTGTTTAAATAACTTCACCTACCTAAAACCTGACATTCCTTAGATAAGAAGCTGAAGGGGAGTTTGAACTTCCCAAAGTGATTAGTTATTTGTGGAAGGATTCTTTTGGCTTCAAGTTTTTGAGAGAGAGGGAATGAGTGTGTGTGTGTGTGTGTGTGTGTGTGTGTGTGTGTGTGTGAGATTTCCAGTTTGATCTATTGCTGTAACCTAGAAAACCTGTATCATAGGTGTATTATTGTATACACACCCCCACACACATAAAAACACTACATATACCTTATGTAACTTTATAACTGTTAATATCGTTATTCTTTCCATGAACTCGAGTTGGACGTTCTGGTTGTAAATAGTTGTATACTACTTCACATA
Source organism: Pseudochirops cupreus (assembly GCA_028627135.1). NCBI lineage: Eukaryota > Metazoa > Chordata > Mammalia > Diprotodontia > Pseudocheiridae > Pseudochirops > Pseudochirops cupreus. The sequence continues at coordinate 77,773,886 of CM053581.1, forward strand.
TAGCTTAAAATTTACTAGTGGGGAGACTATAGTGGTATTTGCTATTCAAAAACTAAGGATTTTTTCCCCCCTTTAGTGTTATTTTCTCATTGATTGAATTCAGATTTCATCTTTTTTATTATTGCTTTGTGGACTTTGAAGGACTCTTGGAAACTACCCATACAAAAGCATTGTTAAGGTAATTGTCTTTAAAGGTAGCAGATCCAAATGTTAATCAGCTGTCTTCTTTTGACTACAGTTCTTGTGATTTCTCTCCTGGTGATTTGGTTTGGGCCAAGATGGAAGGTTACCCCTGGTGGCCTTGCCTTGTGTATAACCACCCCACTGAAGGAACATTCATCAGAGAAAGGGGGAAAACTTTTCGTGTCCATGTACAGTTTTTTGATGACAATCCAGTGAGGGGCTGGGTTAACAAAAGGCTTGTAAAGCCGTATACAGGTAAGAGATTTGCTATTTAAGTAGGAAACTAACACATTTTTATCTTTAAAAAAAACACGCGAATGTATACATAATAGACTTGCAGTTTCATGTACAATCATCTTTTTTATTATACTTGGTTATGGAAAAGCATATTTTATTCCGTGAATTAAAAAGAAAATAATTTTTTTTTAAAAAGCCATGCAGAATGTAGCTTTTTTTCATTTCTGCTAAGTTATAGGAATGTCCTTTATAGTACTACTATCAAAGATTTTGGTATGAGAAACTGAAATTTAGGATAGAAAATTTGAAACTGGAAGGGACCTACCTTAGAGGTCGTCTGCTCCACCCTTGTCCCCTTTTTAATAAATGAAGAAATTGAGGCACAGACAATTGACTGTAGTCATAGTGATGTGCCAGAGCTGAGATTTGAACCCAAGTCCTCAGATTCCAAATCTGGCTCTTTCCACACTGTCATTGATCAGAGCCTTTTGTTAAAATGGGATTTCTCTGCTTTTTTTAACCTTTTGCAGTCAGATTCCGCTTTGTTGTCTTCCCTAAAGGAGAAGAGATGTTGTTCATTGCCAAATAGACTTTGATGCTCAAATAAGATTAAGAAGAGGAAGGAGAGAAGAGAGACATGGTTTGGTCAAAAAAGGGAAAGCTAGAAAGTATTAAATTATTTGTCCAAGTTCATATATAGAGAGCCAGAGGAGATGTCGGGCCATTTAATCTATCTTCCTTTTCTTTGCATATAAAATTTTATATTTAGGATCAGTTAATATAGGCTATTTATCCCATTGCTGTACAGTTGAACTTGTTTTTAATTTGGATTAGGGACTGCTTGTTTTTGAGTATTCAGGCCAGAAATAAATGTAATTTAAAGAGCCCTGGACTGGGAACTGGAAGACAGACTCATGGTTGACTACGAGCATTACCACTTGCTAGATAACTTCATCCATTGTCTAATGGGAGAGACATTTAAATCATTAAGTACATACAAAATATATACACAGTAAATGGGAAAGGCTTCAGCAGCTGGGCCAGAAAGGGGAATGGAGACCAGAAAGGTCTTCTGCAGATGACAGAATTTGAACTTGAGAAACTTAAAGGAAACCATAGAAACCGAGAGGGGGCAGATGGAGTGTCATGTAAGCAGCAGCAAAAGTAGTCCAGTGTAGCTGGTGTGTAGATTACATAGAGGGGGAAGTTTAAAGTGTAAGAAAACTGGAAAGGTAGGAAGGTACCAGGTTATGAAGAACTTTAAAAGCCAGATGTAGGAGTTTATATTTGATCTTGGATGTACTGTGGAGTCACTGGAGTTTATACAGGTAGCTGACATGGGCAGATATGTATACTTTGGGAAAATCCTTTTGGCAGTTGAGTTGGAGATGGATGGAAATAGGAGGTCACTTAAGGCAAGCGACCAGTTAGGATGGCTGTGAATAGAGTGTTAATGACAAGATTTGTTAACAGATTGGATATGTGGGGTGAATGAGAGTGAGGGATCCAGGATGACACAGGTTGTAGGCCTGGTTTATTGGGAGGATGGTAGTGCCTTTGTTAGTACTTAGTAGTTTTTTTGTAATTTTAATTTTCTGGATTTATGTACCTAGTAATAGTACCCCTTTTAATAAGTGTCAGTTTAAGAGATCTTTTAAAATATACTAGTAAGTTAGAATTAAATCATTCTTTATAGGAGGAGCATCTTACCTTTCTCTGTTTAGGGTACCTAAATTAAGAGGAAAGGGAGAAATCTAAATGAACTTTAATGATTCAAGGAAGTAGCTTTATAAAAGTACACTTCCTTTTTTTCATTTGTGTTTGTACTTGTAAACTGGGCCTGATACTGCTTAACATTAAAAAAAACTTTTAAAACAGATTTTCTTAAAATTTTTACCTTTGCAAAAGATGTAAAGTTAAAGTTAACTTGGAAGATTTATAAAGACATTTAGCTACTTCAGGCATCCCTGTTCATTTTCTGAGTAGTCTGTTCTTAACCATTCTTCTATCAGTACTTATTAGTAAACATTTTCTTTCCAGGTTCAAAATGTAAGGAAGCCCAGAAAGGAGGTCCTTTTTATACTGCAAAGCCTGAAATACTCAGAGCAATGCAACTGGCAGATGATGCCATAAGTATAGAGAAGAATAAGCGGCTTGAATTAGCAGTATGTGATGAGCCTTCAGATCCAGACGAGGAAGAGATGGAGGTAGTAGCATTAATTTTGCAACCATTTGAGTACTGTTTGTTCTGATAAATAAGAAAATGGAAGGCTATCTTTAAATGACTTTTTTTTAGGGATAGGTATATCTCTAGGTATAGTATATGTTTGTGTGTATATATGTATACAAATATATACCTATATATGCCAAAATACAACACATGCAATAATACAGTGACATGGAACTTTGTAGCATGTGTACTTTCTAGAGTGTGAATTCCTGCCATTTTAAGATAGAATGATGTTAATAGAGTACTCTTGTGACCTAAGGTCTTAAGCCATCTACCACACTTGTCAGGGTACTGGGATGGAGTGTGCTGTTTTTGGAAGGGTTAATAAGTGGGTGTGTTAATGGGGAGTGTTTGCATGAGAGAGATATTTAGTTGCTAATATTAAACTTAAATATCTTATTCAAGAATGTTCTCAACTTTTAACATCCAGATAGTATTTGATGATATAATTCAGGTCTGTAAATGTAGGGCTTATAGTGGTAGAGTAACTATGAGTCTTTCCCTGTAAACAGGTCTAAAATACCTACCATTACCTGAGAAGGGTTGCATGCAAGCTTCTTTGTATTCTTTGCTAATATAAACCATTGACATGAAGCAGAACTGAGCATAGTGCTTAAAAACAGATTTTACTATCAAGCAAATAAAAAGTATTTATTAGACCTATACTGTGCATAAAAAGTTTAGCAGGGCATGGTGGGTAGAGAGGAGCTGGCCTCAGAGTCAGAAGACTTAAAGTCAAGTTTTTTCAAACATTCCATAAGACAAAGTTGCACAACAATTGTCTGTGTGTATTATTAGAAAGAATTTCCTCCCTTTGAATTCCCTACACAAATGAAACCGTTCTGGACCACACAGTGCCCATTGCTCACAATTCCTTGCAGTAGAAGCCCTGATGTTTTAGAAGTTAAAGATCACTGAATCTTACTGTTGGAGGGGAATCTTGACATCATCTGATGTAAATTGTGTGATGGAAAGCAGAGTGGCTCTGTGATGTCAGAAGATTTGAGTTCAAATCCTGCCTGTCACGTAATATTTTTATGACCTTATGCATTCACAAAATGCAGGATTGGACTAGAAGGCACCAGATGTTCCAGCTGGCTCCAGATTTCTGATAGCAGTGACATTTTGCAAATGAACAAACTTGAGACGCACAGATCACATAGCAAGCAAGTGTAGAGGCATAAGAAGCTAAACAAATGAACTTCCCTGTTACTGTCTCTTTGAAAACTAATACACAGATGTCCTTAAAAACTAGCACACTAAGGAGGAATTTCTGAGGTCAGACTAAGCAAGGGTCCAAGCCCCAGCTCAAACCCATCTCAGGATTTTCCTTCATCTTCGGTCCAGGAAACCTAGAGCATCCTAGAGCAGAGACTTAAAGATTTGAGGGGCTCCTAGCACTTTGTTTTCTCCTTTCTATTGGGGAGGCAGCATGCTGGCTTTAGTCAAGACCTGGGTTCAGTTATGGCTTTGCTGCTTATTGCTTTTGTGACCTTGGGTGAGTCTTTTAACATCTCTGGACCCTTGATATTTTCAGCTGTAAAATGAGTGGTTAGACTAGATGCCCTAAGTTCCCTTTATTCTCTTAAACTCTATGTTCAATAAATAAGCATTTATCAAGAGTGGCTGCTAAGCTAGGTTTTGGGGGCATAAAGATAAAGATGAAATAATCCTGCCCTCAAGGAACATATCTTTTACCAGGGGATACAAAATAAAATTATGGGTACTAACAGTTTGGGGGTTTAGGAAAGGCTTCCTCTGGTGGTACTTGAGCTGGTATTGAGGGAGACTGGGGATTCTGAGATGAAGAGTTTAGGACAAAGTACATTCATTCTAAGCATGGGGGCAGCTATCTTTGGTTAAACCGTTCACTTGAATTAATGATCCACTAATAACTTATAATCAAAATGTGTTGTTTGGTAAATGAAATGGTCTCTTTTTGGTTAATTTTTAATACAGCACCTTTGATTTCATCACCATAAGGAACTCCAAATGAGGAAAACTCCCTTTATTATGTGCATAGATAGGTGATCTGCATCTTAAAGTTTTAGAGAATTGTTTTAAGGGCATTGAAAAATAAGTGATTTGCCCAGTCACATAGCTAATGTGTAATATGAAGTGCAGGCCTTGAAAGCCCAGGTCTTCCTGACTCAGTTGCTAGCTCCTCTGTATGATAGAATCTATTGCTTCTCATTGAAAATATAAATAGAATAATAAATGAATTTGCTAATTCTTAATGTTCATAAATATACTGATGTTGAAAAATTGACTTACCTTCATTTTACCTATGGTAAGGATAGGAAACAGTGATTACATAAATAAAAAGAGGTGAGAGAGGAATATAATGAAAGGAGAAAGGGAGAGCTAAAATAGGGTAAATTATCTCATAAAAGAGGCAAGAGAAAACTGTTACAGTGGAGGAAAAGAGCAGGAAGGTGAAAGGGAGTGGGACAGCCTTACTTTGACTGAATTTGGCTTTAGGAAGGAATAACATACACATTCAATACGGTATCTTACCCTACAGGAAAGTAGGGGGGAAGGGGATAAGAGGGGGGATGATAGAAGGGAGGGCAGACTGGGGGAGAGGGTAGTTAGAAGCAAACACTTTTGAAAAGGGACAGGGTCAAAAGAGAAATTAGAGAAAGTGGGGGGTGGGATAGGATGGAGGGAACTACTGTAGAAATGTTTTGCATAACTACACACATACAGCCTATATTGAATTGCTTATCTTCCAAGTCGGGGTGAGGGAAGAAGGGAAAGAATCTGGAAATCAAAGTTTTAAAAACAAATGTTTAAAAAATTTTTACATGGACCTGGGAAATAAGATATACAGGCACTGGGGTATAGAAATCCATCTTGCCATATTAGAAAGTTAGAGGGGGAATGGGGGAAGATATGAGAGAGAACAGATTGGGGGAAGGGGTATTCAGTAGGCTTGCTGTCTTGGGGTGGGGGTAAGGGAATGACGGGGTAAGGGAATGACAGGGTAAGGGAATGATGGGGAGAAAATTTGCAACTCAAAATCTTGTGGAAATGAATGTTATAAGCTAAAAATAAGTTTAAAAAAAGTTCAAGTTCTTGCCTCTGACTCATATTGGTTGGGCAACCTTGAGCAAGTTACTTAACACCTCAGTGCTCTGGGGTAGTGGTTCTCAACCTTTCTAATGCCGGGACCCTTTAATTCTAATACGTGGGCATATCTGCATGTGGGCCGACCCGCCTGGAGATGAATAGAGGAGGGGTGTCTTGGTTCCTAAGACCCTTGGAAATATGTGTTGGTCTTAGGCGACCCATTTGACCCCCAAAGGGGTCGCGACCTACAGGTTGAGGACCACTGCTCTGGGGGAACTCTCTGAGACCACAAGTTTCAGGAAAGGTGTCAGTCTGCATTGGTGGAGAGAGTTTTTTTATTCAGGAGATCATGGTACTAATGAAATCACAGGGCCAATCCCCTGTCCCATTGTTTTACAGATGAGATAAACTGAGTTCCACTGAGTGTTACTTGCCCAGGTTTGCTTTAATTATTTTGTGACAAAACTAAGACTGGAAATCATGTTTCTCAACTCCCAGTCTATTGTCTATTATGTACCCACATAGCTGTGTATATATGTTAAATTCTGTGTCTGGTTTACAAATCCTTGGGGGCAGAGACCATCATACTGTAAAATGATTGTAATTTTTAAAATATTTAAATTCATAGTTATGGCCAGTTGTAGAAATAAAACAAAATGAAAGAAAAATAGCAACAGATGACTCTGAAAACACATGCATGGGGTAAAAACATTCCAATGTTATGGCATTTTAATGCATGTAGAAACATGGAAAATGGAGGCTGGGGGGTGGGGTGGGACAGGAAGATGTTTGTAATTTTTCTAGTGTTTTTTTGCATATTAACTTTTAGTAGAATTGGAATCATATCTCACCCCAGTACCCTTAATACATACCTATATATGTCTATATACATTGTGTGTGTGTGTATATATATATGTGTGTGTGTGTGTATACACGCGCACACACACACACACATACACACATTTAATGCACCAAGTTTTGTTTTTTTTTTAAATAGTCTCTCCTTTCTGATAGGTGGCTGTAGCTTCTGCATCAGATAATAGTGGAGAAGATCTAGAGAGTGAAGAGGAAGTAAGACCCAAGAGGCAGATGGCCAAGCGCAGCACAGCCCGGAACAAAAAACGGAGAGTTGTTTCAGACTCGGAGAGTGACATTGGTGGCTCTGATGTAGAGTTTAAACCAGATACCAAGGAAGAAGGGAGCAGTGATGAAGCAAGCAGTGGAATGGGTGAAAGTGATAGTGACATGGACAGTCCTGTCAAAGCTACTCCAAAACGGAAGAGGGGAACTGCTGCGAACAGCTCCCTCAAGAGGAAAAGCTTGGGAGCTTGTACTTCTAATGTGCCCAAACGAGTAGGCGGAGTTTCCTCAGAAACTAAGAACACATTGAGTGCTTTCTCTGCTCCACAGAACTTTGAATCCCAAGCCCAAGTTAGTGGAGGTGGTGATGGTAGTAGCTGTGGCTCTGCTCAGTGGTACCATGAAACACTAGAATGGTTAAAAGAGGGAAAGAGGAAAGATGCATGCAGGAGGCGGTCAGATCATCCTGATTATGACCCAAACACTGTCCACATCCCTGAGGATTTCCTTAACACCTGTACTCCAGGAATGAGAAGGTGGTGGCAGATCAAGTCTCAGAATTTTGACCTAGTAATCTTCTATAAAGTGGGGAAGTTCTATGAGCTATACCACATGGATGCTATCATTGGAGTCAATGAGCTGGGGCTAGTGTTTATGAAAGGCAATTGGGCCCATTCAGGTTTCCCAGAAATTGCATTTGGTAGATACTCAGATTCCTTAGTTCAGAAGGGTTACAAAGTTGCTCGAGTTGAGCAGACAGAGACCCCCGAGATGATGGAAGCTCGCTGCCGAAAGTTGGCTCACATATCCAGATTTGACAGGGTGGTACGGAGAGAGATATGCAGAATTATTACCAAGGGAACACAGACTTACAGTGTACTGGATGGTGAACCTTCTGAAAGCAACAATAAATATCTGTTATGTGTCAAAGAAAAAGAGGAGGAAGCTTCTGGTCACATGCGTTTGTATGGTGTTTGCTTTATTGACACCTCTGTGGGCAAGTTTTACATGGGTCAATTTTCAGATGATCGTCATTGCTCCCGATTTAGGACTCTGGTGGCACATTATACTCCTGCACAAATACTATTTGAGAAAGGAAATCTCTCTGCTGAAACAAAGAAGGTCTTGAAGGGTTCTTTATCTTCCTCCATTCAGGAAAGTCTGACACCAGGCTCCCAGTTTTGGGATGCAGCTAAAACCTTGCGAACACTCCTTGAAGAAGGATACTTTAAAGAAAAGCTAAATGTGGCAGATGGGGTGGTGTTACCCCCTGTGCTTAAAAGCATGACATCAGAATCTGACACTATTGGCTTAACGCCTAATGAGAAGAGTGAACTGGCATTGTCTGCTCTGGGTAGTTGTGTCTTCTACCTCAAAAAATGCCTTATAGATTATGAGCTTTTGTCTATGGCCAACTTTGAAGAATACATTCCTGTTGATGCTGATATGGTGAAAGCTGTGAAGCCTGGTGCTATCTTTGCTAAGAGAGATTGTCGAATGGTGCTAGATGCTGTGACCCTGAGCAACCTGGAGATTCTACAGAATGCAGTAAGTGGCTCCACTGAAGGAACAGTGTTAGAGAGGATTGATACTTGCTGTACTCCCTTTGGGAAGCGGCTCCTGAAACAGTGGCTGTGTGCTCCACTTTGTAACCCGTCCTCAATCAATGACCGTTTAGATGCAATGGAAGATCTCATGGCTGTGCCTGACAAAATTAGTGAAGTAGTTGACCTCCTGAAGAAACTTCCAGACCTTGAGAGGCTGTTGAACAAGATCCATAGTGTTGGTTCTCCACTGAAGAGTCAGAAGCACCCAGACAGCAGAGCTATAATGTATGAAGAAACCACTTACAGCAAAAAAAAGATCGTTGATTTCTTGTCTGCTCTGGAAGGATTCAAAGTGATGTGCAAAATTATTGGGATTATGGAAGAAGTGGTAGATAATTTCAAGTCTAAAATCCTTAAGCAAGTAATTACACTCCAGACCCAAAATTCAGGAGGTTGTTTCCCTGAATTGACCACAGAATTGAACCGATGGGATACAGCCTTTGACCATGAAAAAGCTCGAAAGACTGGAATAATTACTCCCAAGACGGGATTTGACTCTGATTATGACCAAGCATTGGTTGACATAAAGGACAACGAGCAGAGCCTCTTAGACTATTTAGAGAAACAACGACAACGGATTGGCTGCAGGTCCATAGTCTACTGGGGTGTTGGCAAAAATCGCTACCAATTGGAAATTCCAGAAAGTTTCACCTTGCATGATTTGCCAGGAGAATATGAACTAAAGTCCACCAAGAAGGGCTGTAAGCGGTACTGGACAAAGGACATTGAGAAAAAGCTTGCTGATCTGATGAATGCTGAAGAACGTAGAGATGTATCATTGAAGGACTGTATGAGGAGGCTCTTCTTTAATTTTGATAAAAATTACCGGGACTGGCAGACTGCTGTGGAGTGCATTGCTGTGTTTGGTAAGACTGACTTTTTTTCAGGCCAGGGGAAGTACTGCTGTCTTCTAAGTTAATATTTGTGATACCATTGGTCAGCAAGCAATTATTCATTGCCTACTATGTACCAGGCGCTGTGCTAAAGCACTATGGATACAGAAAGGCAAGAGACAGCCTATGACTTTGAGGAGCTGACAGTGTAGTGTTGGCCACAATCATTTGCTGTTAACAGAATGAGATTGTGACACTAATAATTAACTAGCTTTAGTCTTAAGACACTTATTTTTACCTGTCATTTAAGCTTAACAGATACTACTAGTAGATTTTGTCAAATGCATAGCAGCCCTCTCCTGGTGGAGGAAGTATTCCATCTGATAGTTGTATAAAGTACCATGGAAAATTTATTTGTACCAACCTAAATTGGGCACTTGAGACACAACCAGAAGGCAATTTCCTTTATAAGTCTTTTCTGTTCGAGTGGTTATGACTCTCATTTCTCTAAATCCTTTGAATTATGAAGTCAAGGAATTTTTAGTGAGCAATCATGTCCTCATTCATTTTTGCTTTTTGTCTTCGCCTTACTATTTTTCTGTCAACAGATCCTGGTGTAATGAAAAGATTGGGAGTTGGAAGACCTGACTTCTAGTCCTAGTGCTCTCTTTTAATTAGCTGTGGGACCTTGGACACTCAACCTCCACTCAGATGATCATTGAACTTCCTTCTAGCTCTAGAACCCTATGTCTTGTATAGTTAATTTTATCTTAAGAATGCTTATCTGTATAAATCTATGATTTACTCTCATCTCTGCCTTTTTTTAAATACTTGTCCCAATCCTAAGAAATTGTCTAGATTGGAACTACTTATTTCTATAATTTCTAATATAGATATTACAAGGTCTAGAACTTTTTAATGTCCAGACCTGTTATTTTCATCTGTATAGATCTGATCTAGATGGACAACTTTAATCTTAAGGTTGGAGATGTCAGACATTTGACCTGTTGGTTACTTGTGCCCTTCAACACCCTGAAGTGCAGCCCAAACCAGGTTAAAATGTAATGGGGAAATTAACAAAATAAATAAGATGGTAAAACATAGATCATATTAATATGTGATATTTTAAGTGCGCGCCTACAGGGATCCTTAGACTAAGCTTAGATTTAAGAGACTAAGACTCAAAAAACAGAACTGGAACAGAACCAGTTCTTCCTTGACACTAAAGGCTATATTTTCTATGCTTTCCTTCTAAAGACTGTTAAAATATTTTCTTTTAGAAATTCTTCCCCAGTCTTGTGAATCTTTAAATATTTTTAAAAAGATTAAAATGTCACTTCTTGATAACTTCCATTTTTATTGTACTAGAAGACTGTCATAAAAAGCATACAGTTAAAGAAAGCATCACCATTGCTCCTTCTATATCTCTAGTCCACCAACTGTACTATGATTTTGTCATATCAGTATTTCTTCTTCTGAATGAAGTGTCAGTGATTATTTTAGATAGATTATTGAAATGACCCATGCATTCCTTAGTCTTGCTTCTGTAGTTCAACTTGATTGACCCCTCCCTGAAATTTTTTGGATGAAATGATCTAGCCCTTTACACAAGTTTTTGAGCCCTATTTGTGAGAGCTATTAGGTTCAAGGAGTATCCCTCTCCAGTTAAAGTAAAACTGTATTGTTAGATTTGATATCTAAAAACACTTGTAAATAGAATTTATATTGCTTTTATTTTCTAGAAATCATGTCAATTATATGCTCTCAAAAGTATTTCTATTAGCAATACAAAATGCATATAAAACTAACGAAAATTTTTTTAAGTGAGGGGGCTGTTATATTTAGATTGTCTATTAGTTCCTTTAGTCAGTCTTTAATTAGAGCTCATGCTTTACCTTTTTTCTTTTTCTTTTTAATAGATGTCTTATTATGCTTGGCTAACTATAGTCGAGGTGGTGATGGTCATATGTGTCGTCCAGTAATCCTAGTACCAGATGAGGATACTCAACCCTTCTTAAAGCTAAAAGGATCTCGACATCCATGCGTTACAAATAATTTTTTTGGTGATAACTTTATTCCTAATGACATTATGATAGGCTGTAAGGAAGAGGATTCAGAAAATAGTACCTGGGATGCTTCTTGTGTGCTGGTTACTGGACCAAATATGGGGGGCAAATCAACCCTCATGAGACAGGTAATCTCTAAATATTTTTCCAAGGCAGTTAGGTGGTACAGTAGGGAGACCCCTACTCTTGAAGTCAGGAAGACCAGAGTTCAGATCTTGTGACTAATTAGCTGTTGTGACCTTGGGCAAATCGTTGTTTGCCTTGTTTCCTCATCTGTAAAACGAGCTGGAGGAGGTTATCAAACCCCAAATGGGGTCTTGAAGAATCAGACATGACTGAAACGACTTAACAATTTTTCAGTGTCATTAAAATATTCTGGGATCCCTTATGCACTTAAACTTCTCTCCTCTACTTTTAAGTTTCTAAACACAAGATTAATTAAAAAGCAAATCTGTTTTAATCATTAACAACCTACAATTTTTTTTCACTTGAGCTTTTTGACAGAGCTCCTTTTCTAAGGAGCTGTGGGAAATTAATTTCCAGTTTTTATTGTGGCTTCATTAAAGTGAAGAAAAACAGGCCTTAAAATGAGAGGATAGTCATTAAGCTTTTTTTTTTTTTTGGCAAATTCTGACCCTGGAGAATTTACATTGAGACATTTTGGCAGGTGAATCACATTCTTTGAGAAGGTGCTGGAGAAGAACACATAGTTCAGTCCATGGAGCATAATATTTGAACAGAGAATTGTATTGGGAGTGAGGATGTCTAATACTACCTCTCTGACCTAGGACAAATCATTTAAAAATAAGTGATCTAGAAGGTTCCATGATGTTTTCCAGTAAAATATATGACAGATGTGTATTTCTTGGCTAACGACATTGGTTTTTTTGTTTTGTTTTGAATGTTCACAGGCTGGGCTTTTGGTTATAATGGCTCAGATGGGCTGTTACGTTCCTGCCGAAGTTTGTAGTTTCACCCCAGTTGATAGAGTGTTTACTAGATTAGGTGCTTCAGACAGAATAATGTCAGGTAAGTTTGTCTTGTTTAGCTATCCATTTTTTTTTAAAGATTTTAGCCACTGAAAAACTATCTGAGGCGGTCTGTTATATTGGTCTGTCTTACATACGTATATGTGTAAACACAAATGTAGTTGTATAGTTAATTGCGTAAGTAGGTTTTAAAGCTCTGGTGAAGGAAAGGAATTTACAGGCAAGTAATTGTGGAAAAGGAATCTTCCTACTATATATGCAGTAGTGCAATGGGCTGCTCAGAAAGGTAGTACAGAATTACTGGAATTCAAGTAGAGGGCTGGACTTGTTTTAAAAAAGGTGGGTATCTCTGAGGTCTTATCTTTCTTGCAACAATTTCATTGTAAGAATTTGGACATTACCACTACATATGTCTCGAGCTTACGGTTGTTTCGGTTTGGCCTTGATCCTAGTGAATGACCATTGTCAACATTTTTTGCGTGTCAGGTGAAAGTACCTTTTTTGTTGAAATGAATGAGACTGCCAGCATACTGCAGCATGCAACAGAACATTCCTTGGTGCTCATGGATGAACTAGGTAAAATCCTAAGATTTAAGTGGAGAGGGGAGACTAAGCAAAAGAGTAATTTGTGATCCTTCTTAATAATTCTTTTAGGTAGAGGCACTGCAACTTTTGATGGTACAGCTATAGCAAATGCAGTTGTTAAAGAACTTGCCGAGACCATAAAGTGTCGTACTTTATTTTCTACACACTACCATTCATTAGTAGAGGATTACTCCCAAAATGTTGCTGTGTGCCTAGGACACATGGTATGTAACTGTTCTTTAAAGGGGGATTTACAGTTTGGGAAACAGCTTGGTACCTCCAAAACTACAGATAATCAAGTCATGATAAATGTTATCCTTTTAGGCATGCATGGTTGAAAATGAATGTGAAGACCCAAGCCAGGAAACCATTACCTTCCTTTATAAATTTACTAAAGGTGCTTGTCCTAAAAGTTATGGATTCAATGCAGCGAGGCTTGCCTGTCTTCCTGAAGAGATTATTCAGAAAGGCCATAGGAAAGCAAAAGAATTTGAGAAGATGACCCAATCATTGAGACTCTTTCGGTAGGTTAATTATACAAATATCGTATGGGTATATATAGTAAGAACTTGGATAGGCATAATGGGGAAAAAGTAGAGATTACTAGAGGAAAATTAAAAGAACCTAACTTTTGTCTGTCCCTTTGTTTTTAGGGAAGTTTGCCTGACTCTTGAAAATGAAAATTCAGCTCCAGATGTCCAGGCTGTTCGGAAGTTGACGACTTTGATCAAGGAAATATAAGCTTCAGCGATTTCTGACAAAGGTGGTAAAATTCAGACAACATTATGATCTAATAAACTTTATTTTTTAAAAATGACCATTTTTCCATTTTCTTTCCTAGGAAATTAAACCCTTTTAATTCTTACCTACCCTCTACATAATGGTTATTGAATACTTCACAATATATTAAGTCTAGATGTTATGGTACATGCATATACTTTCAGGCTGTTTGATTACCCACTGTCACCAATACACATAAATGGGGGGAGGGAAGCTATGAAACTGTATAGGGCTGTATATATACTTGTCTCAGCTTCATTAGAGCAGGAAATTGTTTTAATTTCCAGCAGTTATATCTAGACTGTTCAAAAAAAAACTATGAACAGATTAAAATACAGGACTGTTTTGAGGAGACTTTCTAAAGTGTACTTTAAAACATAGTAGCTTTACCTTTCACAAAATTAGTTACAAGAATACTTTGTTTTACAGTGCATCCCTTCCTAGGAAGTCTCATTAAAACACTCACTTTTTCTAGGGGTGATTTGATTGCTGCTGGGACAGGGAAGGGAAGGAAATAATAGTCTAACTTTCTTAAAGGATACCAGAAACATTGCTGGATATAATTTAAGATTAGTGTTTTCTCTTTCATAGAAAGAACGTACATACTGGGACATGAGTACAGTTACAGCAAGTCTAGGTGTGCTAACAAAATGGGACACATTCAAGTACAATTTTGCTTGAAATTAAAAACAAACTACATGAGATTAAAGCATTAAAATCATATCTCAATCTGAATACATGTTAAAAAAATCAAAAATGCAGAAGTGCTAGCTCACATTTTTTTTTTTTACCATATTACAAAAGCAATTGGTACCCATGTCCATAAAAGCAGCAACAATGCTGCCTGTCTACTGAATAGTACTACTGCAAAGTGGACTGCATTCAATGCTAGTTGTAAAAACACCAGCTTTACAGAAGTTGGTATCTACAAAATTGCAGCTTATTTTCTTCACTTCTGTCCCTTCAAAAAGTCTTTACACAGTAATGCTAAAACACCCAGTTCTGTGATCCTGAGTCAATATATTGCCACTTTCTTTTTGGTAGGTTGAGCTTCATAGTGTCAACACCTTACATATCCATTTTACAGTCTCTTCCTGCAGAAATGGGCAAGTATCTTCCTCCAAAAGTTTTTAATAGTTTTAAATTAGAATGGCAGAACTCTCCTTGGAGAAGGAATTCAATTGTGCTGCAACGTATTAGATTCTATAGGTGGAGCAGAGTCATATAGTGTATCTGTATCATGTGTTGGCTCGCCGGCTAATGTACAGGGGTTAGACAGTGTTCCAGCACCACAGTCACAGAAAAACCTAGAAAACGACAAAAGCATTAGCATTATTAGCATGAAGGAAAAGGTCCTAATTATATAATAGTGTAACAGTAGGTTTACATACCTATCATGTCTAATAAATTCTACATCGTGTCCCTGATGGCACTTCTTAATGCAGTTCACACATATGGCATTACGATCTGTGGTGTTACAAGTATGGCATCTAAAAAGCATTAAGTACAAATTAGTCACGGATAACAGAGAAATTAGATTCACCTTTTCTTACTGAATTATCTATCTGACTGGCTCTAATCAACTCTGAAGGACTAAATGGGATATTTAGTTTCCAGAACTGCCTGACCTCTAAAGCTCTGTTTATTCCAGGTTAAATCCTTAATTCAGAAAATAGGGTAATAGAAAGATACTGCTCTTTTATCCTTGCACAAAAGATCAACTTTTTATCTATTGTAGACTCTTTCTGCCCAGTACAGTCACTGTGATGCATATAGTCAGACCAGACCTGTTTGATCACTTCCAGGTGAAATGAGCAAGAACAATTTTCTAGTCCAGTTTGAGGGGGACCACTGATGACTTGCTGAAAGTGTGGAGTGAGGGGGGCCCAGTGGAGGAAATTCAAATTACTTTGCTTCCAGAACACAAATAATTTAGAAATACCTGTAGAAGTCATGCATAGGATAGCTGGTATAGCTTGATATTTTATATAAGCATTGGCCTCTACTAACAGCCTTTTCTATGGCATCTTGGTTGTTCATTATTTTGTTATCTGCAATAAAAGAAAAAACTACTCAAAATTTTTCACAGGTAGATTTTGGTTAGTTCAAACAAATAACTTTTAAATTTCCACATTTCTACCAAAGCAATGTCAGCAAAAGCCTCTTCTGCTGTTTCCCTAGCAGTCTTACAGATGGTTGTCTGAAGATCAGTTTAGTTAACCTTGGAAATGGATCATTACCATATTGAAGGGTGCTGAATTTTTTGGCTACAGCAGCATTCAAAATTGCATAATCTCAATCTCAAAATTAAAGAGGATAAAAACATTTAGAAGTATTACGTTAATCTTAAAAACAAAAAAAATACTTTGGGGTAACTACCTTAGTTTCTTAAAATTAGTTCCTACAAGAAAATGAGTTCATATTATCAGAGGATATTTTGTGACTTATCTGCAAAATAGAGACTCCAACATACCTTTCATTGTTACATTAACACCAGACGCTAGAAATAAACCTCCAAACCGGTTGTTAAAAATCTGATTGCCTTCTAGTGTTGCAGTTGCATGATTTGTAATTTCAATACCTGAAGAAGTTAATAGTGCTTGTTTACAACAGGAATTGAATGACATTAATAAGAATTATGTTTAATATCACAAGGCAAAGAAATTGAATGGCTAGTGTTTATGCACACACAAGGGAAATATATGTTAAGCATATAGTTATCTAACGCATCCACTTTTACAGTGTCCTCTTTGGTGACAGGCTATACAGTAAGGGATAACAGTAAAATCACTCTGCAAGTCAAGGTGAGGTGAGGTGAGGAAGGAGCAATGGTCCAAAGGGTAAATGACATTAACAATAAGATTATACTATGTCAGACAAAAGCAAACTATTTAAAATTTGATTAAACTTTCTGTTTAACAAAGCATTAGTTTATGTGGTACGTACGGCCTCTAAATTAGAGGTCAAGCCTTAAAGGTTAAAAGATTAACTACACATGGCTTCACGGTTTTATGAATACAAACCTGCAGCAAATCCATCAAATATTCTGTTTTTCCTTAAGACTGGATGACTATTAGTGCTGATGAGTACACCAGCTTGAGCATTTCTGAAAATATCATTCTCTTCAAGGAGACCTATAATAAAACACCCAGGTATCTGTTAATAAAAACTTGGATACAAAAATCAAGAGGCATAAATAAACTTTAGGGAAATCTAGGATGAGAAAGAGATGGACAATTTCAAGTGAGAAACTAATTCTCAATTTAAACTAAAGAATATTCAGGATGTATGGGAATTGCGCCACGCATAAGAAAGGATAAGGAGAAGTTGTGATTTTTGTCAATGGAAGTACTGACCGTTTCTTGAAATAAATGCTTGAGCTTAATTCTTTTAGGATTAGAAGCATGGTCTTTTGTTTTACAGAGGAGTAAAGAGCCTGAGCTGAACTCTACTTGTGAGTTGTGAGACAGCACGGTAGCAGACAGGAACACTGGCCTGGCTAGTTTGAAAGACAAGGTTAGCTTTAATACAGACAGAGCGCAACTCAACTCACTAAACTACCTCAGGTAGAAGATGTCACAAAAACTGCAGATACATATGAATAAAGGCACTTTCTATACCAGTAGTTCCCTCCACCAGTGAATACACCAATGAATACATAGATCTGAACAAAGGCAAAATCAAGTATGAGACTGGGGGGTTGTAGGCTGCACCTATTTGACAAAACAGCCGGCTCACTTTCCTCACTATTAGTGGAAGTGGTCTCGCCAGCACCACGCTTCCCAACGCTTTATGGTGAATGGACCTGAAAGCAGTACCTCAATGCAAAAAGTATTTCCATATGTTTACAGACCCTCTGTACAGGAGCAAACTCTGACGTAGAAAGTAGTCAAGGAGTTTGGAGTTAAATTTTGATGCTGTGAAATGTCTCATTGCAAATTTTAACAGATAAGATAGGCTACAGATAAAAATGAAAGACAGGTCCAATTTTCAGGAACAAAGACTTTGGATAGCCTTCAAGATCTGGAATCAATTCCACTGAAATATTGCATGTACACAATATTGATCCAATAGATTTATGATCTTATTTCACTCAATCATTAAGCACCTACAGACTGGACATTGGATACCTCCCTCCCCCCCCCCCTTTGCCCTCTGCAAGCTCACATTCTATTAGGAGGAAACAACATTGATACTGAGGAGTAAACACATAATAAAGCCGGAGGGAGGATTAGGAAATACCTTACGTAGGAGGTAATACTTAAGCTGAGCTTTAAAGGAAATCAGGGATTCTGTGAGACAAAGGTTTGGGCAAAGGTAGGTCTAGGAGAAGGAACGCTGTGCACTGACCACAGTAGGCAGAGCAGTTTGGTTAGAATGCCAAGGGCATGACTGGGGCTAAACTTGAAGGGTTTTAAAAGCTAAGTGGGTGAGTCTGTGTTTGATGGAGCTTCTTATAGCAGAGGGGCAAGCTCCGATTAAAGAAGATCAAGTCGTGTGGAGGACAGAATGGAAAAGGGAAAACACGGGGGCAGGGAGATTAATTAGTGGGCCATAATCTAAGCAAGAGGTGAATGACCGGTCTGATCTAGGGTACCTGTACCCCTTCCACAAATATATTTGTAAACAGACAATCTGTATAAACACAAAGGATAATAAACATCTTAAATGAAGAAGAATACCTACCTCGGCCTCCGTTAAATATACAGATGCCTCCATCTCTTCCATCATGTATTTTATTTCTTCTTAGTGTAGGATTACTATCTGTCTTAATCCAAACCCCAGCCATTGCATTATCAAAAATTTCATTGTCTTCTATACAGCCTAGACCTAGAGAAATAAACATTGAAATTATGCTACTGGGGCAGTGTTAAAAGTATTATTAACCCTGAGAAAAGAAATAAGCGAACGAACCTACCAGAATTATAAACTAGAATTCCACCATTCTGGCCTCCCCAGATCTTGTTCCGCCTAATTTTGGGGTTGCTTCCAGTTCTATGGATAGAACACAGAATACAATAGAAGTGCAAAAAGTTTTTATTGGGAATAAAATTACATTTTTTAGTGCTGAAATGGTGACAAATTTTTTTTAGCTAATGATAGCCACATTTATTGTACTTTACAACATACAAATAAACTAAAATCTAAGAATTCTTGATAATGAACTTTTTCAGAAACTAAACTCCCTATAAACATATAATTGGGTAATGAATTAATCTACTGGAGAGGTTAAAAAGTTTTTAAGAATGGTCTGTCAGAATTATGACTTTCTCCATCTTTAGCACACTGGAGAACTCACACCCTTCTGCCAGTCTTTAAATATTACTAAAGCATGAAGAGCACAGGTCAGCAGCAACTAATTTTTGTGTCACCTTTTGCACATGTGGCAAACTAGTGGGGACTCCAGATAAAAAGAGAGTTTCTGCCAAAACTTTTATTTCTTGAAAGTTAAGGGAGAAGAGGATTAGGAATTATATAATATAGAAGTTCTTTTACTTCCTCCACTGCCCCTAAAACAACAAAAAAGGGAAAAAAATCCAGTTTTTTTTTTTTACCTTATTTGAACTCCTGAGTACATATGATTATAGATGTCATTGTCCTCTAGCACTCCATGTCCATTGTCATAAAAGTAAACACCAACCTAACATTAAAAAGAGAAATCTTATGTCAAAGAAACAAAAATGCTTAAACCAAATTATTTCCCATCCAAATTGCTGGAGGAAAAAAAAATCCTACCTGCTTGCCACTGTGTATTCTGTTTCTCCTCAACACTGGAGTACTTCCTGTTGTCACCCAAACTCCAGCCAGAGTATTACTGTAAACTTCATTTTCTTCTATCACACCTTGTCCTTTTTCATGCTAAATAGAAGTCATTTATATTAAAGCCCATCTATAGACATAAATAATTGTTTAGAAGATTTTAAAATGATATGATTTTTATCTTGGCAGAGAGACAAAGACCACATCATTCATCATTATTTTTGTATCATCCACCTGAGTTCCAGGTACCAATGACAATTGTACTGTTAATACTGTTTTATGCTTTCAAGCCTTGAATTAGTCTTGAATTTTACCTCGGCAGTGGAACTTGTCCTTTGTCTTAAATCAATACTGTATTTTCACAAAATATCTATGCATTTTAAGATCTTTAGCTATGACAATTTTCATTCTTATCAAAGACTGTTCACTTAATTAGCACTATAATTAAAATTAGCCACATCTTAGCATCAATTCATCAGTCTTCTCAAATCTCTTCTATGTCTACTAGATTGTAAGCTCCTTGAGAGAAGATGTTGTCTCATTCATTTTCAACTATCTTAAAGTTCCTCAAAAAAATTATTAAGCACTCGTGTTGGTTGAATTAATAGACTATTTTAGTCTGGAGTTAAACAGGTGCCAAAGAAACAATGATAAAAGTCAAACATTTTTTGACTAGTAACAGGTTGCTCAATTACATATTTGAACATCAAAACTGGATTTAGTGTTTCCTTTCTGGGGGAAAAGAAAACAGGCAAAGCAGGTAAAAGGCAACTGTGACAGAATTCTAGGACAAAAAAGTTATCTGGTTTTAGCTCAGATATTTCTACCTACACAACCAACTCGCCAGTAACAGGTCGCTGAAGATTTATCTTCTATTAGATAAACCTATTAAGTACAGAATAAATTTCCTTAGAACACTTTATTCTCTAAAGTCAAAGGAAGAAAGTATTTTAATTCATTTTAAAAAAATTTGTACAGTATCTTCTACAAAGAGTCTAAGCTGAAGGGGGCAATCCTTGCCCTCAAGGAACCTATAATCAAATGTTAAAAGAATAATTCCCTCATCTTAAATTTAGTTTATAGAATTTTATTCAGTAACTCACCACATAAATCCCACCATGCTGACCGTCATGGATTTTGTTATGTCGAACAATGGGACAACTATTTGTTCTGATCTGAATTCCTGCTAATGCATTACCTGTTGGAAAATGTTATGATGTTAAAAAATCTGGGACTCTTATAGTATAAAGGAACTATAAAATAACTTTCCTGTTGTACTTAGCATTGATTAGATTCTTAGAAAATAAGTTCAAGAAGAAAATCCCCAAAACAATTAGGGCTAAAGTATGACAGCTATGAGAAACCAAGCTCACAGAACTGGGACTGGCCTGTTTCTAGAAAAGAAAGCTGAGGGATAAAAGTTTTTGCACAGGAACATGATAAATAGTTCTATGTAAAAAAATTACTCAAAATTATAGCATAAAGCACTCAAATTACACACTGGAAAAAAGAATTTCCTGATGTTAACACTGGAATGGATTGCCGAGGAAAGTCTTGGAATTGTTTTTTTGCAAAAATATTTAAAAATCACATAGATTTGAAATTCCTTCTACCCTGCAGTGATTTTATGAAACAAAAAAACTACCAGCTTACCATAAATATCATTTCCTTCAATAAGGCCTCTTCCATCACCAAAGATATAAACTCCTCCTTGATTTCCATTAAATATTGAATTCCCCCTGTAATAAAAATAAATGCATTTTTATGTACGTACATATACGTACATATTGTGTTTATTTGCTAATTCTTTTTCATAATCAAATGACAATGGGAAAGTCCTTTTCTATTTATCTTTACAGGTGTAGAATTTTTCTGAATCCTAACAATTTGTTAGACTAACAATACTAGCAATGTTAGACTAATTTTTTATAAGGCACAGTGGAAAGTTTGTTTAGACTAATCATTTTAAAAATAAACTATATTTTGTGATCAGATAAGATTTTTGCTATACACATGCAGCCAGAAAGACTTGTGCTACTCCTATTTCCTTCCTGTGGCCAAAGAGGGCAGCACAAAGCATGAAATATACAGTAACAGATGTGCAAAATTTGACTAGAGGCCACTTCATCACTGTCTTGGGGATCTTTGAGGGCTGACATACCAAAGTAGGAACTGAAAATTATAGGCTAGTGAAAAATTCTCTAAAAGAAAGCTGCTTTTTGGAAACATGGCTTAGAACATTTACATAAGTAACATATGTATGTATAAGTACATGTATGTATATATATATATAAAATTTATGAATTCAGATATGGTATTATGCACACAAGGTTTCAGTACTAGCACTTCTGTCCCATTACATTTGTAAATTATGTAAAATATAACTCAGTCAACATCTCCCAATTTTCCATAATAATCCCATAGTTAATGGTTTTCCTAAAGTTATTTCCACCCATTAATATAAGATGTATAGATATTAATATAGATACCTTATTGTTGGGTCACTATTTGAGGTAATCCATACACCTGCAAAATTATTTGCATAGATTTTATTCTCTATGAATTGTCCTCTTCCTTTTTCGTGGACATAAATGCCTCCGGTTTGACCATGGTGGATTTCACATCGAACTACTGTAGGGTTAGCATAGGCTTTCACCTCAAAGCCTGCTATCCTGTTCCTGTGTATGTTACAGCTTTCAAAGTAACCCTGCAAACAGAGAATTACTTATATAAAAGCTGTTTTCTAAAAAGAATGGAGCTATTTAAACATTACAAGTTCTCTTTTGAAAATTCAAAACTCCTAATCATGTGCATATAGTTATTAACGTATTATGGCCAAGTCCATTCCCATACAAACAACAGCTGGCAGTCTGGTGGCCTGGGGGCCCAAAGTTGGTCCCTGCTTTTACTTATTGTGATGGTGCCATGACTTCACGACCAACAGTATTGTAGGGGAAGCAAAAAGAGCATAGATTGTAAACTCCTTGAACGTGGGGGCCCGGCACAGCATAACAGACAGAAAGCCAACCCTTCAGTGTGGAACACTTAGGTTCCGAGCCCATGTGTGACACATGTGTGACACTCAGCTGATATTTACATATGTCTTTTATACCTCTTTCTGATTCTCACAGCAATCCTGCAAGGTTAAGTGCTACTATAGCCCAAATTTCATAGATGAGGAAATTGTCTCAAGGGAAGTTAAAATGATCTGGCTGGTCAAAATGATAGTAAGTAGCTGAGGGAGGAGTTGAATAAAATGCTGTCTTTCTGACATCAAGTATCACCTTTTCTTTGACAGTGCTGGACAAATAAATCACTTAACCTCTCACTGGCTCAGGCAATTCTTTAAAAAAAAACTCCATACTCCAGTGTATCAGTGTTAGGAATTATTTCACCGTAGTTACTTATACCTATAAAATCAAAGGTCATCCACTAGGACTGCAAAAAAAAAAACAAACAATTACCCAGCACCTATCAAAATGCTTTTTACATAAAAGGAACTTACTAATATTTGTTGGATGAGAGGGTAAATCCTTTTTTTTTTAAAGTAAATTTTTACTGATACTTTTAAATTACATCCCTCCCACACAAATAACATAATCAATAAAAAAAGGGAGAGAAAAATTTCAGCAATATGCAATGTCTCACATCCAGGGTCCCCCATCTCTGCAAAGAAGTTGAAGGATATAAAAGGGAAAATTATTTAAAGAGTAAATTCTAAAGCTATTCCTTTCTTTTCATTGTAGCTCTTGGTCCTACTTCCACTGAAGGCAGTATCACTGTCCAAACTATATCTCAGAGCTCTTGGGGAAAAATACGTAAAACAGGCTAAATCTGGTTAGCCTATGCAACAAAGTCAACTTTTATTTTAGTTCATGTCTCCAAAGATATAATCACATTTATGTGTGCTTTTGACCTTTTCTATAGGGAAAAAAAAAGAGGCCTACACTGGAGAATATGCACAGGCTCAAACTTAGCCCCATATGTATTTCTCATTGCTGCTAGCAGTAACAATGAGAAAACCCCTTAAGAATGTGTAGGCTTCTAGGAGAGACTGTTATTCTCTTCCATAATGGCTCAGGAAAGCAAAAAAAAAAAAAAGAATAAGAAACCCAGTCAGAAGTAATATAGAAGCCTAATTGTGTGGAAGATACTCTTTACTCTGACTTCTTCAGTTGTTCAATTCCAACAGTCATCCCTTACACGGCACCGTGTTCAGCCCAGCACAAATGCCTTGAAAAGAGCAGGTATATAATAAAAATAACTGTTGAATTCACACTCTTCAGCTGAGTCCCTTCTCTACAAACCACCATCAGTGTCTTATCCTCATATTTTTCAGTACAGTGGAAAGGGTGCCTCCTCCTTCAATCCCACTTTAGGGCTGTTTTTGCCACCCCAAATTGAAATGCTGTATATAACAATGTTTCTATGTAAAATTCTTAGAGCTAGTGAATCAAGTAAAAGGTTTATTTTTTCCTTAATCCCTAGCAGTCTCTTTCTCCCAATTTAAAAAAAGAAATTGGACCAAATGGTAATCTTACATACGATGGTAAGTTTTTAAGTACAAAAATCAAAGAAGATTAGCATACTATGCTGCATTTTATGTACAGTGGAAAGTCAGATCCAGGATAATAAACACCCGATTTTAAGACCTAGCCTCTCAAGTAACCCAAAGTAATTCTTTAAGATTATTCATTTCAGTGTAGGCGCTAATCATTGTCAGAATTTTCTCATCTGGAGTTCCCTATACCAATGAAATCACAGGTATAGTCCAAAATTTCAGTCCAGTTTCAGAAATCTGGGAAAACATTAAAATGTAATATCAACTTCAAATATATTAAAGCATTCAAGATGCTCTGCTGACTACAATTCAGATGCAAAAAAAGTATGCTGAACATAACATGGTATTTATTATAGTATATAAATGAACAAAATGTCAGATACACAGATATTGGCCACTTTTACATTCTAACTACACACTGCTTTTATTTTTCCCCTAAAAATTTACAATTTAGAACCACATTTAAAAAGTAACTCTGATGAAGTCTTTATTTTGCTTCCCCTGTTCAAATGTTTATCAATAATATGCTAAACCAATTCAAGCCCACAACATGCCTCTCTATTGCCATTCGGATAATTTGCAACTTTAAATATTCAGAGATTGTGGTGCTCCATTACTTACAGCCATGTATTATCATGATTGAGAAGTGAATAAGCAGGTAGTATCTGTGAGTGGGATTTAGATTTCTGGATCATGGCTTAAAATTTAAAAATTACATACTTCTGATCAGGGATTATACGAAGTATACCTAACAAATAACTGTTAAGAATCTATTTTCCCAGTGTCTTAACAAAAATCTAATCACAACAGCTTAAAACTACAAAGAGGGAAGGGAGAACACTGTGTATCTACAAGCTAGATAGCAGATACAAAATTAAAAGAATTGTGAAGGAGACATCTAAAAATTCACAAGAGACAAAATTTAATAAAGCACACATTTAACAAAATCCATGGCCTCAAATGCTCAAGAGACAAGTTTAATCTTACACATTATTACTGAGGCTTGATAGGATAAAATCAGAAACTTAAATATGGATCTGGAAAGAAACAGCTTATGGATATAGAAGACACTGGGAGGAAGGAAAGTGCTTAGTCTTATATGTTAAGAAGGTATGGGGGTGTCTAGGTGACGAAGTGAATAGAGCATCGGCTCTGGAGTCAGGAGGACCCAGGTTCAAATCTGGCCTCAGACACTTAACTAGCTGGGTGACCTTGGGCAAGTCACTTAACCCCAATTGCCCTGCCTTCCCCCCCCCTCCAAAAAGGAAAAAAAAAGATATGAAATCTAGGAATCAGAAATGGGAGGTATGGTAGAGAATATGGGTGAAGGTCAGTGGTAGAAGAAAATAATTTTGTCATCAGAGTACGCTATAAATCACCCCTAGATACAAAGGGAAGGGGTGGAATATTAACTGGGAGAACAAGCATTTATTTATTGCCTCCTATGTGCCAGGCACATAGAAAGTAAAGTGTTTCACAAATATCTCATTTGAAAGCAAATAAATGTAAATTCTACAACAGATCACAATGCCTGGTTCTTTCAAGTGTCCATACATCTACTGGAACTCTCTCCCTATCAAAAGCAGAGCAGCTACTAATGCTTAGTCTTGGTGTGGAATAAGGACATGATGAACTGGATCAATGATTTCATTAGTATAGGTAACACCAGGACAAGGAAAGCCTTCTGTCAATGTGGATCAGCACCTTCTCTGAAATTTATAACCTTAACAGTTGCCTAGAAAGTAGACTTGCTTTGAAGGATGATGGAAGAACAAAAAAGTAAAAACTTTGAAGTGGTGTTTTGCTCTACCAAATAAAATGTTTTTTATGTATCTTCAAATAAATACAGTGGGATCTTGTATTCTGCACACTTTTTAATTTATTATATGATTGTAAATATAAGATCTGTTATGGAAAGCCATCCTGTTCCCTTCTGATATCCTCATCAAGAATGTCTTTGATGTGTGCATGGATTATTCTCAAAGAGTTGAGAAACAGGAAAGCAAACATTTGAGTTAATGGCACTTCAGTGGTTGTTTTTTTTTCAAGGTGGCAATAAGGTCCATTCCTCTCCTTCCCCCAAAGCATTTCAATAAATCCTTCAATGCCCACTAAATTGTATCATCTCATGTAGTATATCATGGGCTATGTGATGTGATGGCCTGTCTGTAATTAATGGGAAAGAATTTACTAGAGAATTTTTTACTAATATTTTCTATTTATGCTTACTGCTCTCCTGATTTCATCCTTGAATTCCCTTGGGAATTGAACAGCTGGCTAAGCAGATGCTATTCTGAGAATGGGATTTAGATTTCTAGACCATAGCTTAAAATAACAGAATAGCAGGCTCCTGATCAGAATGCTCTAACCAGTATACTAAGGACCTTGGGGTTGATTTGGCTTAGTTGTGTCTCTTACTAAGCTTTCTATAAACTTGCTTTTAACCTCCACTGCTGCCTGCCATTTTATGAAGCGACACTACTCATAATCCATTATCTTCCTATGTAATATTTTACAAATGATTTTTCATTTGAAACCTGTATTTGCTTGGCGATCACATCTCTTTGATTGGTAAGAAGCTCAGTCAAGTACTTAGTGGCAGAAGCAGTTCCTCAGCCTGTGGTCTCATTTTGGTAACTGGTTTACCTAAGTTAAATTTCCTTATGAAAACTGTGTTGGCCTTTTCATTTATCAATTTTCTATTTTTAATTTTAATTTTTAACAGTCTTATTGAATTATTTGTAGAATTTTTCAATTTTCTTTCTACTCTGTCAAAGTATAAAATGAACAAGCTGCAGTTATTTTCATGGTAGTGTTTTTGCAAATGCTTATTATAAGCATTGCAATTTGAGAAGACAGTCTTATGAAATGTCCTTGATGCCTTTGAATGCATGATAAAAAAAAATACAAAAATTCTACCAACTCATTTATTTGCTTCTCCAAGGAGAACTTATGAGCCATCTTTTTATTTAGTAGGAATTTCCTTCTGATTTATTTATAGAAAGAATGTTAAGATTGATACAATTCACTTCCTTCAGTAGCACATTCACTTGCTGGTCACTGAACCAGATTAAGAGTACCAATAGCTAAGTTATAGGAGAGTTAAAAATTGTGAGATTCTATAGCACCCTTTCTGGCATGGTCATTTGATTATCACCGTAGAAGTTTAAGGAGCTATATAGGTCCAAGGGCAGTTTTGTGTTTCTATTTCATAGTCTGCCAATGCCAAAGAATTTAAAACCAAGTGGACAGCCTAGCGGTGATAAGTATTTTCTGTACTTAATTAAGCTTGACCTGGACAACAATCTAATGCTGAGACCACACGTTATTTTTCAATTATGGTAGAAACTGCCAGAGCTCACACTTTTTTGGCACAGCCTTAAAAAATCCTAGATTATATTCATGCCATGATGAGACACCAGAGTAGAACTAAGTGGAGAAATACACATTCATTAAATCCATGGGCTATTTATTTATTTAGCTGTCTCTGTATGTCACAATCTGTGCATTTTTTATTTATTCTGCTCTTGCTGTGTGAAGGCTTGACAGGCAGCTGTGGCCTAGAGGAAGGAGAGGTGATTTCGGAAGATGCGGGCTCAAGTCAGACCTCTGGAAAACACTGACTTTGTGACCCTGGGCAAGTCACTTAACTTTCAGTGCTCTCAGCAATTCTCTAAGACCTCAGAGTAGGTACCAATCCACATTTACTGAAAGCATGTTTTCACTGGGATTTCCCTATACTGAATGAATGAATGAATGAAATCACAGGTCTGGTCTGAGGAAAAACATTTGGCTAGACTAGTCTCTTTCAAATTATGGTGGACTTTTCTGAATACATTTTATAGTGTTGTGGGACTCAATTCAAATATGGTGTTATCCAAATACTCCTAATTGCATATAATGTCACTGACAAGGAAATCTTGTTTGGATCTTACACATGGCATCTTTCATGGCACTGAAACACTTTTAATAATCAAGTATCTCTTTTAACAACTTTACTTCATGTTAAATTCATAGGATCATTGAACAGAATTGTCTCAGAAGCTGCATCTGTCATTCAATCTTCTCTGGGATTCTGATACACTTTGAGGAGAGCTTTTAAACTATATTGTTATATCAAGTCAATGGATTTCTTGAAATCCATTGTGACCCTGTGATCTATATTCTATTAATTACTCAGTTGTGTGCTTGTAAAGATGTGGTCTGTTGTAAAAGCTTTCTCATTCCTTGCTCATGTTTTCAACTGATGTCCTAAACATGCAAAAATGACCTTCAGAGGCTTATTACAGATTAGGAAATAAACATGTATAATTTCTATGTCTTTCTGGTTATCTGGTTTATTGACCAGAAAATCATTCATGGTCTTTTTCATTTTTTATACTTCTCAGAGATATCCTGAGATTCAATCTTGAGTACCTTTAAGACTGTGTTTTGTGTTGTTTCCAGCATAGATTTCGTTGTTCTTTCTGAAGTAAATTTTCATTTTCTTAAGTGCCCTCTAGAAGGAGGGCAGAAAAATGCAAAATGGAAACTATCTACCATGATTTTTATAGTGGTCTATTCTAATCAGCCAGGAAAATTGCTGGACCTGACTATCTTTATACGCAACATACCATGCAAAGAACTGATTCCTAGAAGAAATGTTCCTAAAATATTGCTTGAGTTTTATGGTTCTATGTAATGAAATCACCAGTTCAAGAAAATACAGTAAATTATTAGTTGGCATTAGCTCAAATTCAAACTTCTGAGAGAGATCCAAAATGGCCTTCCTTCATCATTCCTTTTTTTTTAATCAAATTTTTTATCAGATATATACCACAACTTCCCAGCATACTTTATGAATACCCTTAAAGCTGGCTCCATTTCTCTGTTCATGCTATGCCCATCTCTCCACTAACTGGAATTTTACCCATTTTTTCTAGACTTAATAGTATATCAACATTCCTACTAGCCAGTCACTGAGTTTCTGCTTAAATCTGTTCACTGACAGTCTAGTACCAATTTTGCCTAGTACCATTCCTCTTCCACATAAGGACCCTTTGCATATCTGAAGACATAATACAAATTCTAAGATTTCTCTTTTCTTCAGGCTAAATTTCCACAATTCTCTTATATAGCATGAATTTAGAGGCAGAACCAGAACCAGAATTTGCTTCATTAGAAGTTCCTGATTTCAGTTTAATGTACTTTCTACCATACTATATTTATACTCCATGTGCTTGTAAAATAATACAATCAAATGCTATCAGAATTCAAAGAAGAAAAAACTCGTTTAGAGAAGGCTTCATTAGAAGAAAAGTAGATATTTAACTTAGTTTAAAGAAAACTCATATTGCAATAAAGATAAAGGGGAGGACAGTAAGAAGACAGGCACAGAAAAGATTTAAATGGGTCTGAGGAATGAAAAGCACTCAAACCTGCCTGAAGGGGATACATGGTTGTTGGTCATAAGGATAAATAAGACTAGATAGGTTAGGGTCAGACCGTGACAGGCTGTAGAGTTTAGACTTGATCTGAAAGGTATTAAGATACTATTGTAGATTCTTAAAAAACAACAGTGAAGAGAACAAGCATTTATGAAGTACCTATTATATGCCAGGCACTCTGCTATGCACTTCACAAATATTCCGTTTGATTCTCATCCCAAACCTGGGAGGAGGATACTATTATTATTCACATTTTATAGCTGAGGAAACAGAAGCCCAGGGTTACACAGCCACTTAAGTGTCTGGGGCTGAATCCGAATTCACATTTTCCTGGCTCCAGACCCAGCACTCTATCCACTTTCCCATCTAGCTGCCTCTAAAGGATAATAACATAGTACAGCAGAAAGAGCTTAAGTTCTAAAGTCAGAGGACTTGGGTTCAAATGACACTTCCGATGAATACTACCTGCTTGTTCATATGTATGTAACTTTGGACAAGTCATCATCTCCCTGGGTTTCCTCAAATACATAATCAGGAGACTGAACAAGCTGGGAGTCTGAAGTCCATTCCTAATGTAAATATATGATAAAGATTAAAGTAGTGTTTTAGCACAAATGGGGTGCTGGTAAACACTTTTTTTTGAGGTGGTAAGGCAAGGCAATTGGAGTTGTGACTTGCCCAAGGTCACACAGCTAGTAAGTGACAAGCGTCTAAGGCCGATTTTGAACTCCTGATTGCCGGGCAGGTGCTCTTATGCTCTGTGCCACCTAGCTATCCCAATCAATGGTAAATACTTTAAGGGACTAAAGGGGAGAGAGACTGTAGCCAGAGACCAGTTATGAGACCATTATAGCAATTTAGGTATGAGGAAAGGACCTGGGATGATTACGGTATTAAGAGAAAGGAAAGGCTAGACACGAGAGACATTTTGAAGCAGGAATGGTGCCTCATTAGATAGGGGACAAAGAAGACAGGTGTAAAAGATGGGTATTAGATATTTGGAAGAATGAGGGTACAGAAACTGTAAAGCCTAAGAGGATCTAGTTTTTGAAGAGTAAAACAATAAATTTAGTTTCAGATATAAGAAAAGCAACATGATTTAGAGCAGTGGTTCTCAACATTCCTAATGTCATGACCCTTTAATACAGTTCCTCATGTTGTGGTGACCCCCAACCAATAAAATTATTTTCATTGCTACTTCATAACTGTAATTTTGCTACTGTTATGAATCATAATGTAAATATCTGATATGCAGGGTGTATTTTCATTGTTACAAACTGAACATAACCCACAGGTTGAGAACTGCTGATTTAGAGCAAGTGAACTCAATGACTCTTCCACTTACTTCCTTATGTGACCATCAATCAGTCATAACCTATGTGGTCACTGTTCCTTTATCTGTAAAACCTGTCAGGGGGACAGGGGAGGTTGAACTAGAAAGATCCCTGAGGTCCCTTTCAGGTCAAAATTTATGAAACTATGATTATGAAGAAATAGTTGAGCAGACAAGTAGAGATACTTTGTAGGTAGTAGTAAATATGGAATAGGAACTCAGGTCCAGCCAATTCATGAACCCAACAGAAACTTCATACTCACACATTTTCAGAACACTTATGTAACCTAGAGAACAAAACATTTATGTCCACCTTAAGGGATAAGAAGGAAGTACAAACCTAAGCAAGTAGTTAAGGATTTGAAGTACCACTTTATTCTAAGGAATTCACTCAAACTACACAATTTATGAGTTTTGCACCATCTGCACTCAAAACTATCCATATAACAGCTCAATCGAGTGTCTTAAAATATTATAAGTGAAGTGATCAATACTTTATGAAGCTCAACATTTTGGTATGCTGACCAGCATTAATCAAAGGTTGAACGATACAGTACGTACTGCTTTTCTCATCTACAATATAGTTTTTCCTCAGTTGAAGAGATCTAAAAGAAGGATTGAAAATTTTAAAAAGGGAATAATAGTAAATCTGCTAAAATGCTATTTGGGGTAAGTCAGGATAGTCCTGATATTTTTATGTGCATTTTTATGTTCAGGATTGATTTCAATGTTATTACCCATTTTGAATCAAGGATGATAGTATTATTATTGAGTAATATTTTTCTTGGATTTTCCCCCTTCAAATGTGATTTTTAAAGGACTACTGTGTTCTTATTATTTTTATTATATCAAAGGCTAAAAGGAAAACTATCTCTGATTAAATTAATCAAAATTTCCACATAGCAATTTGCTGGAATACTCTTATTTTGGCAAGCAATATTCACAACAGAAAATAGTCCAATGATACAGATTTATGGGAATTTAAATATACAAAAATTCTGACTCTGTTTTAAAGATTTACTCCTCACCTCCCTTCTCCCAATACAAAAACACTTTAAAAAGCATTAAGAGCTATACTCCTCAAATCTATCTATCCTGCAAGATTTTCTGTTATTCAAACATTCTAAATGAGCAGTTCCTGACGAAGAAAATTTTAGTTGGCCAAGAACCTCCTCCATTTTAAAAACTACTTCTTAGTAGCACAGCTCTGAAATTTAGCCATATGTACTAATTCAAATATTGGGAAACTTCCCAACTAGGGGGAAAAAACGTTAATCACCTCAACAATGGCTGAAATACAAAAAGGCCTTAGGGATGAACTATAAAAGATTTAAGTAACAAAAGACAAATGAATCTTTTTTTAACCAATCTCAAGAGTGCAGGAATTCAAAGCAAAAAGCTAACAAAAATAGTGTATGTGTAAATATAAGTATAATTTGTATTTTGTTCAAAGTTTTTTACATGTCACTAAAAGAAAAGGGGGAAGATATAATTTCAAAGTACAAAACAAGGAATTTATATTTCTGAGAGGAAAGTGGTGAGCCAAACCATTTTGAATGTTGGTTTTTTTAGATGTGTTCTGTAGCTCTACAACAAACAAGGTTAGGAAAAAAAAAATCAAACAAAACCCAACCCCCCTCGAGCTCCCTAATTATCCTCAGTGAGGTCACTTCACTAATCACAAACTGTTAGCACTAAAAAGAACAATGAAAAGACAATCAACCAAAAATCAACCAAACAACCAAAAAAACCCAACCACTTGAGAAAAGAGAACTGTTCTTTCAAAGATTTTAAAAGTATGCATCATAACATCTCAATTCATCTTCTACTTATCACAGTAATCATTTCAACCTAATGAAAATTAATCTCTTCTAAACTTGTTTTAACGCAGTACAACTTTATGCTCATAGAAAACAAACAAAAAACCCCTGGCATGTGAACTTATAACCAAGGACTATATTTATAGTGATGCTCCATATTTGTCCATTCTACCTGAAAACCATGTCACACATGTCTTTTTGTCTTCCCACATAGCCACCACCCTAGTTTAGGACTTTATCAGTCTCTTATCTAGATTAGATTATCACAAAAGCTTCCTAAATGGTCTCCCAGCCTTCATTTTCTCCTTTCTCCAATTCAAACTACACAGAGCTGCCAAATTCCTAAACCACAGGTCTGACCATGTCATTCCCACTATTTTCCAACTAGGATAGAATATAAACATCTATGTCAGGCTTTTAAAGTTCTTTACAATCTGGCCCACTTTTCTAGGCTTACGCCTATTTCCTTTCTTCACAGGCCCTAAATTTTATTCAGACTGTTCTGTTTGCTGCAAGTTTCCATGTAGGGCATTCCATCTCTCATCTCCATGCCTTTCAACTGGCTCTCCCCTGGAATGCATCCTCTCCTTATCCCTAACTTCCTTCAATGACATCTAGTCCACAGAGCTTTTCTAATCTCACCAGTCGATGGAAGTTACTTTATATGTGCTGATCTGTGCTCATATTGTTTCTACCCAAAAGAACGCAAGTTTGGTTGCATTTTGGTTTTTCCTTGTTTCCAATGCTTAGCCTAGTCACAGCTGGCACTCAATAAATACTTGCTGAATGAATCACTATTTTAATAGAACAAAAACTCATGTCACTCATTGCTCACTGTATCAGCCTAGGAGAGAGAAGGTAACTTATGGGTCACCTAGTCCTACCCCTATATCTGACAGAATTGGAAGCTAAAGCTAGGCTTTAGAGAGGCTAAGTGGTGTCTCTGAGATTACAGGAGGAATGAGAGTTGAAGAGGACTTTTAACCCAAGTTCTGACTCCCAAAACAAACACCATGTTCCCCTGTACTACAAGGTAGCAAATTCCTCCTCACTGGAAGACATTAGGCACATATGTTAGGGATGTTGTGGAATTCTTGCATACCTAGGGGTTAGAAGAGATCCTCTCTTAAATCTCTTTCAAAGCAGAATCTGAGTTTATGACCTAAAAAAAAAGTTTCCTCTGTATCTTTTCCCCCTCCTTCATCCAGTCATTAATTCCTGCCGATTCTACTCTTCCTTTCCAATATCTCTAAAATTTGTCACTCCCCTTCCATTCCCACTGCCTGCACTATTATAATAAATTTCTAAACAGACTCCCTAATTTAATATTTTCCTTTGTATTCCATTCTGCACTGCTGCCAGATTAATCTTCCTAGGGCACTCCTCAAAATATTTATATCTGTAAAGTACTTTATGGTTAGTTTAGAAAGTAGTAAAACAGGGCAATTAGGTGAACAGTGAATAGAGCACCAGTCCTGGAATCAGGAGGACCCAAGTTCAAATCTGACTTTAAACATTTAACACTTACTAGCCATGTGACCTTGGACAAGTCACTTAACCCCAATTGCCCTGCCCTCCCCCTCCAAAAAAAAGGCAAAAAAAAAAGTAGTAAAACATCTGTTATTCTGTCTGATCCCTAAATACCTACAAAGGCTGCACGCTGCCTTTCAAAATCCAAAAGCCTTGACCATCCTTGGTGCTGCCATGAGATAAGTAGAACTTAACTCCCCTCATGAGCTCAACTTGTCTTGACCGGAATAAACTGTGACTCAGGGTACTGAAAAACCTTGAGGCTGTGCTTGCTACACTGCTGTCAGTGATCTTTGAGGAATCATAGTGAAGAGGAGAGATGACAGCGGCCTGGAAATGCGGAATCTTGATGGGAGAGCTATGATCCCTGCTGCAATTCTAAAATGGACTATTACAGGGACAATTTGTGAGTCCTTAGAAAGTAAAGAAATGTTCGTTAAGAGACAACACGGCTTGATTGAGACAAAGTCATGCCAGACTAAACTTATTTCCTTTTTTGAGGGCTACAGATCAGGGGCGTCCTGTGGACACATATATGAATTTTAGCCTCTGACAAGAATATCTATTGTATGTAAATTTTAAGTTAATGGCTCTAGGACCTTTTTTTTTTCCTCCAGTTGCCAAAGATACTTTATTGGACTCACACCAGCAGCCCGTGCTTCTTCAGCACCTTGGTATATTTGTGGATTTTGCCTTCCACATTCTTCTCAGCTTGCTCGCGTAGTTTTGTAAGCTTCTTTTTCTTTCTATAATGAATCTTGGCTTTCTCCTTCCTTTTCTCTTCCAATGTAGCAGTCACTGCCTGATACTTCCAGCCAACCTCATGGGCCAGGCGCCCCAGATAAGCAAGCTTTCTAGTTGGCTTCAGTCTAACGACTTTAAGAGCAGCTGGGACAACCATGCGTTTCCGCTTGTCATATGGGGGAGGAATGCCATCAAACACCTTAAGACGCTCCAAGGCAGCCTGACCTCGCTTGGTCTTGTGGGGAAGCATCCCTCTGACTGTCCTCCAGAAAATGCGGTTGGGGGCTCGGAAGTGGTAAGGGCCTCTAGAAGGGTTTGTGTTCATTCTCTTTCGGAAGAAGGCCAGGTATTTCAGCTTGTTCCTGTAGAAGTTTCCAGAAATGTTGATGCCTTCGCAGCGAACCATGACCACCTTCTGCCCCAGGAGAACTTGCTTGGCCACGATGGCCACCAAGAGACCAAGGAGATGGCCCCGCCCGTCAATCATCAGGACCTGCCCGTCCACCATGGCCGACGCCACCCAGGAAAAGAAGCTGGCTCTAGGACCTTAAAGTTCATCTAGTCCAACAGCCTCGTTTTACAGATAAAGAAACTGAGATTCAGAGAGGTTAAGTGATTCATCCATAATCACAGAGCCAGGATTCAAACTCACCTGAGCATCCTTTTCATGGTACCTGCATGCCTCCATACAAACAAACTATGAAACGTATGGACTGGATGATCATATACTCATACTTATATGGGGAGTTCAGAACGGATTAATTGACCAGACCCAAAAACTAGTGGCTAACAGTTCATTATCAAACTGCAGAGAAATCTCCAATGGCTTTATCCTAGGGTCTATTCTGTTTAAAAACAAACAAACAAAAAACACTGGCTGAGATGAAGGTAGCATGCTTATCAAAATGTACAAGGTTGGGAGAAATAGAAAGGGTTTTAGACAACAGGCCTGGAATACAAAAACAACCAAACACCACCAAAGCTCTTCATAAGATAAGAGTAGGCTCAAGTGAATAAGTTAGAATGTAATAGAGTCTTGTGTTTAAGTTAAAAAAAAAAGCAAACACCTAACTATACAAAAGTACAGGGGGGACATAATATGGTTAGAAAAAAGTGAGTTTAAAAGAATGGGAGTTCTAGTGGAACGTAAGCACCATGAATCAACTGTGTGGTGTACTAAACACAAAAAGTCAATCTCACTTAATACTAAATTAACAAAGACATAAATACCTAATTCTAGGATAAGGGAGTATCATATTCTCTACTCACACATTTGGAATGATGCAACCAATTTTGAGTGCCCATATCTTAAATTGTAACTCATCCAGAAGGGTGCTCAAAGAATTAAGAGTGATTAGAAACCAAACCACGGGATAAATTAGAGAAAGTATGAATGTTTAACCTAGCAAAGAGAAACCTTGTTTACTCTGGAGGTGAGAGAAAGAGGAAGAGGAGATGGCATGCTGGCAGTCTTCAAATATTCAAAAGGATTGTTAAATAGAAAAAAGAATAGATTCATTCATTCTGCTTGGATAGAAAGTATGTTCAACATAAAGAAAAGCTTCCTAGTAACTAAAGCTGTCTAATAAGACAACAGGCCACCTTGAGAAGTAGTGAGATCCTGGCCCTTGGGAGGTCACTAAAGTCATTTATTTGTTGGGGATCACATAGGCATCCCAAAGTGTGGTCCAATGATCCCTTTCAGGGCATTGGAGAAGTCAAAACTATGTTCATAATAATACTAAGAAGTTATTTGACTACTGAAATAGTTCTCCATCTTCCAATACTTCAACCAAAACAACATATTGCAACTGACTGAACGAAGAAATAGATGAGAACCTAGTATTCTTTTAAGTCAGCCATTAAGGAGATTTCTGGAAATACATAAAACAAAGCCACTCTTCTCACTAAATTTATTTTTGAAGTTACTTTCATAAAAATGTTACTTAGGTTAGTATGTAACAAGTTTTTTATTTTTAAACAAACTAATAAATATCTCAATTTCTGATAATACAAATATGGATAAAACCCACATAAACAATAGCTCTTTGGAATCCTCAAGAATTTTTTTTTTTTTGCTCTTTAGGGGGGAAGGTAGGGCAATTGGGATTAAGTGACTTGCCCAAGGTCACACAGCTAGTTTTGTGTTAAGTGTCCGAGGCCAGATTTGAACTCAGATCCTCCTGACTCCAGGGCCCATGTTCTATTCACTGCACTATCTAGCTGCTGCCCCCCCCCTTAATCCTCAAGAATTTTGAAGAGTGTAAAGGGGTCCTCATAATAAAAAAGTCTGAGTTACAGATCAAGTCTATGATTATCACATGCTGCCTTGTTTTAGAATGATTTGTATAAATGTCTTTTGTTCTATTAATCTACTTGAGAGGGTGGATATCTATATTTACCTTACCTCTTTGTATGAATTAGGGTGGCACAGTAGAAAGAATACTAAGTCAGAAGCCCTATGTTACTGATTCTGAACCTGTTTAATCATCTATAAAATGATCAAAATACTTGTACCGCCAACTTCATGGGGTTGTGAGAATCAAATAAAATAATAAAGCAATCAGAAAACATGAACTGCTATATGAAATTTGCAAGTAAAGCATAACTGAAAAATAATTGTCTTTGTTACCTAGGATAAGGAGATTTAAATACTATCAGAAGACCGATTTTAAGGGTGGAAGGAGAACAAAGATCAAAGGTAAGATGTATTCAATGGCCTTTACCAGGAGTGGGGAACCTATGGCCTCAAGGCCACAGTTTCCTACCCCTGGTCTATACTAACACATTCCTCAAATACCAAAACATTTAAAATATTAAAAACTTAGAAATATAAAGTAAGTGCTAAATAAAAGACAGAACAAATGAATAAGAACAACATAAGGACAGTTTGATTTTTAACTTTCTTTTAAGTTAACCAAAGAAAAAATTAAAAGAATTTTAGTTGTAAATCTAAAGGCTTAAAATTGTGAGAGTGTTTGTATTATATTAGTAGCTGAAGCTATAAAAAATTTATTTTTAAAGTTTTTCCTGTCTTAGCAAAGTATTCTGTTAATTAAACTGTTCATTTGTGCTCACTCGGTACTGTCCTACTTTTACAGTATCTCCCTTATTTGTCTCCTTGCCTCTCACACTGCAACCACCCTAAGGCTGTCCCATCACTTCATGCCTGGCCTAGTGCAACAGGTTGCTAGTAGATCTCTCTTTACTTCAAGGCCCTCCCCACGCCAATCCATCCTCCATTCAGCAACCTGATCTCTCCAAAGCACAGATCTGAACCCAACTCCTAGATCCCATTCCATACATTCCAGTAGAATCCTATTATTTCAAAGATTATAAAAATCCTATTTGGCTTCGATAGCCCTTCATTACCTGAAGCCAACTTTTCCAATCTTCTTACAACTTATTCCTCACCATGTACTCTACAATCCAATGACACTAATTTTCTTGCTGTTCCCAATACATTGATATTCTATCCCTCAATTTCAAGTTTCTTTACTGGCTGTCCCTGATGCCTCAAACACACTGTTACAATGGCCTTCCTCATCTCTGCCTCCTAGTACCCCTAGTTCCCCCTTCAGGTCTCTGATAAAAGGCCACCTGCAAAAAGCCACACACACTGCATGTAGATGCACACATATATTTATATACATATATCTTGTTGTACACTGATGTTTGTGTGTTGTCTCCCATGTTAGATAGTGAATTTCCTGAAAGTAGGGACAATTTTTTGCCTTTCTTCACCTCCCCAGTACTTAACAAAGTGCCCAGTTGGCTACTGCTTAATAAATGCTTGTTAACTTGCTAATTTAGGAAATGGTAAACGGCTATGTATTATCAATGAATCATACTAGAATTGTTTTTCCATTTGCACTACGGCTTATGAA
Source organism: Pseudochirops cupreus (assembly GCA_028627135.1). NCBI lineage: Eukaryota > Metazoa > Chordata > Mammalia > Diprotodontia > Pseudocheiridae > Pseudochirops > Pseudochirops cupreus. The sequence goes on from CM053581.1 coordinate 77,812,609, forward strand.
GTTTGGAACATATTCAGGAAAAAAATCAGTACGTCCAAATATTTATCGGTAAGTAATCATCTAGTTGATGATATGAATCAGACGTTTTCTACCAAGAAGGAAATGTTCTTACCATGCCATGGTCAAACGTGAACACACCAACATCACGTCCATGATGAATGTGATTCCGTCTAATAATGGGGTTTCCATGATTTTTAACCCAAATCCCAGCTAAAGCATTATTGGAAATCTCATTATCTTCATAAATCCCCTATAGCAAACAATCAGAAGTCAGCAAGAGTAGAACTTCTCCAAACATCAAAGAAAAAGTTTTAGAATTAAGAAGTACCTGTGCATGATCTGTTATATAAAGTCCAACATTCTCACAGTCACTGATGTTGCAGTGCTTGATAGTGGGACACGCTCCTTGTCCACTAACACATACTGCAGAACCAACTGTAAGGAAAATAAAATCTGAAATAACACATGCCTATTTTCCTAGTACTGTGCTAAGAACTTACTTAATTTTACTCTCTTTTAAATTCATACTCTCCTAAAGTCCACAATGATTCAATATTGAACCATGGGTTCTGAAAATCAATACTAGCAGAATGTAAACTTTAGCTGAGTCTAACAAGTTTGAACGTGTGGTTCAACTCAACTCAAGAAATATTTTTACAAGTTATGCATACACAGGATGGTACACACAGGGAATACATCTATCAAAATCAAAATAGTTTCAGGGTGGGGGGAAGGTAGCAGAGGGATAGAAATCTGTAAAGAAGAAGAAATGTGTGTGTGTGTGGTATGTGTGTGTGTGCGTGTGTGTGTGTGTGTGTGTGTGTGTGTGTGTCTGTACGTACACACGTACACATACCCCAGCTAGTAGTCTAGTTTGACTGAAATGAAGAATATGTAAAGGTGAATAAGATGCATAAAGACTGGAAAGGTAGACTGGAGCCATATCATGGGGTTTTAAATGTCAAGTGGATTTTGTCCTTTATCGTAGAGACAATCTAATAAAATTATCTTAGTAGAGGTGGAACAAAGACCCACAAGCCTACTACTTAAGTAAAAGCCTACATAAATTCTGAGAGACCTATCACCAGGGTAGTTGTGGAGTGATGAATATTTTGGTTACAGCCACTCTCAAAGACCATCTACTAATTTATCAATGAGTTATGATCTACATAGGTGGCAAGAGTATCTACACTGAATGCATGATACAGCTCTTTATTTTAATTTGTGAAAAAAAATAGTTGAAACAAGTTTCTTTATTCTTTATTTGGGCAAGAATACATATATACATACATAAATATATGTTATAATACCCAGGTAACATCAAAATATGGAAGGAATACTAACCTGTACAGGTACTTCGAATAATACAGTGATCTATTATTGGGCTACAGTTCACTGTAATCTCTAAGCAGTGGTGGGCATTGTGGTGCTGAGCAGATTTATCATCAGGGTTAAACTGAAAAATATAAATTTTTTTCAAATAAACAAATATTGACTTAGTAAATTAAATATGGATAATTTTAATCTCAGGTCTCTTACCCTGATGGTCATATATCCAACATAAGCATCCTCAGAACCTTCCATAAAAACAAAAGTTGAATCTCTAGTGTTTTCAATTATGACTTTATCTGCCACTTTTCCAGGTGCTGTAAAGAGACACATTTTTAGAACAGTACATCACTTTTACTGAACAGATTAAATAAGTCTAGCCTAAGAAAAGGCTTAAATATAAGACAGTCTTGATGTCATACTATAAAACTTAAGTAGTAACTCATATCTTTCCAAGCTTTTACAAAATACTTTCTTTGAAACTAACCTATGGTCAAGGTAGTAAAAATATCATTCCTATTTCATAGATTTAGAAAGTGAGGCTCTGACTTGTTTGTGGCCAAGTATCTAGCATATGACCAAACTAGAATTTGAATTCAGGTCTCTTGGGTCAAAGTCTAGTATTCTTTCCAGTAAACTCTGCTGCCCTTGATTAATAAAAAATAGTGTTGGGAGTTGGTCCTAACATATAACACATACCATGTTACATTAGGCTTTATTATATCTAATGTTTAAGGGACATGGGTCTTAGCATTATAGTATTATAACCAGATTAACTATAATGGGATTTTACAAAGTATATTAAAAATTAGTATCTGGTAGAGAATTATCACCATCAAAACTTATATCAAATTTAAGGGACAGAAAGTGGTGTGGGTGTGTGTGTGTGCACTCGTGTGTGAGCGAGAGAGAGAGAGAGAGAGAGAGGGGGAGAGAGAGGGAAAACTACTTTCTGGGGTAGAGGAAAGAAAGGGAAATAAACAAAGAACGTCATTGAGATATCTGCATTTATTTGAAAATGTTCTATGCTAATGTGAATGTATACTGAGGAGGGAGAGAGAAAATTTGAAACTCAAAATGTTATAAAGGTGAATGCCGAAAACCAAAAATTAATTAATTAATTATTTTTTCAAAAAAGAAAATATCCTATGTATTAATTACCTGAAAAACCAGCAGAGGGAGTATATTCAAGAAATTTAACAGAATGTTATGCTAATCTGTTGAATTAAATTGGTTCTTAGAAACTTCAAATTTATTAAAAATACAGTAAAGAATAACCAATGTTTCCTAATATATGCAGGAGGTTGGCACCTCTAGGTCATGTGGGGGAGGACAGCAATCTAGCAATCTAGGTAACATTCTCATTTTAAAAGAAACACAGTCTTATCTTGTCCAATATTCTTTTAAGTAAGAGTATTACCTCCTCTCTAAACTATTCTACCTGGCTGTGAAGGATCCTCTGTCTCATACAGTAGAATATGAAGTTTTCCTTTAAACTTTCTTTAAAAAAATTTTTTTAATCAACAATATATCATTTCTACTTTAAGGGCATAATGTGCTATTGCTGTTTTAGACATTTTGCTGATCTGAATTAAAATTAAGATTAAAAATACATATCAAAAATACCTGCACCAATCATGGTAATTGGAGATTCAATGTATATCCATTCATCAGTATATATACCAGAATGAACAAAGATAAGTCCATCGAAATGAGCTTCCTGTACTCCACCTAATGCATCTTCAATGGTGTCATAATACTAAAAGAAATTTTAAATGAAAGTATTAGTTACAAACTGTAGCATTACTTTTGAAGAAAGTATTAAAAGATATGTATTATACATACTAGCATATTTTCTCTCCCTTTGTATCTTGCAGGGTTACTGTAGAAATGTTCAGCAAATCCTGGCTTTACATGTGCTCCTTTATACTAAAATGCAAAAAAAAAAAAAAAAAAAAAAAGCACCACCCAGTGTAAGAGAAAAAAATTAGTATACTTAAATATGGTATTAAGACAAACATTTCATTTTTAAAATTTCAACTACAATCACATCCCATCTGTATGTGTGAACCTTAAATGAAACATTTTTTTTAAAGAATATATATTTCCATTCATTTACTGTGTTTTTTAAAGAGGTTAATTCTATGACATATATAGTCTGTCATTAATATGAAAGCAATAATGAAAAATATAAGGGACCATAAATTACCTTAGACTAGCTAGCTAAGCATAAACTCCTGGAGGGAAAAAGGTATTTCAAAAATTCAAAATCAAAGCATTTGTAGCATTTTTTTTTAAGATTCCTGATGATCAAAGTGACAAAATATTTGCTGACTAAAAAAAAGATGTCTGCTAGATAATTTTTAATGCTAATGGGATGTGATATTCTTTTAAGCAGTAATTTTATTTACATATTATGTGGTTAAGACAAGTACTTTCTATATTAAGTGAGGCTGCATACCAACTGCTGAAAGCTTTCTTTCCAAGGATTTGGATGTTCATATTCTTCTGGATTAATCTGGTAAAATTTCCCAGGTTCAGGATGCATCATAGGACGTGTATACTCAAATACCTCCATGTATAATCGTTTCCTGAAAGAGAAAAAAAGTACTGAAAATAGAGATCAGATACAATAATTATTTCAAATTACCTATCAAAATTCAAACCTCAAAATAAATCCCTTTTAATAATAAACAGAAAATAAGATTAGAGTAGAGCATATGAAAAAACTATTCTGGCTATTAACACAATCATTTACATGTTTGACTAAAGTTTGCAAGCTAGCAGAAAAAATCCAAATAACAACATAAAATAATGTACTATTTTCTCACAATTAAAATATTCAATTTAGTACTTTTTAAAACAAAAAACATTCTGCAAATATGTTCTCCCCACCAGTTCAATCTCTCATTAATTTTACAGACTGAAGATATTTTTACTTGCAACTTAAGAATGACAGCTCTATTACTCTAGTCAGTTTTTCTTTCTCTATGAATTAGGTAGTAAAAATGTACGTTAGTAAACACAAACAGACCCGCCAATACTGATACAAAAACACCTTTTCTATATAAACATTTTATTCCTATTTCTCTTTTCTTCTTTAATATACTTATGATTCTATTATTTAAAGCAGGGCAAAAAGAGAAATCCATTCATTTTATTTCTGTTCCTAAACAACAATTAAATGAGATACTAATTCCCATAATCCCCAAAAGAATGACAGTTATTAACCAAAAGATCACAGAGAAGATATTTTAACTACTTTTTAATAAATACTGCTTTGACTGGCAACTCATATCTGTGGTAACCAGGTACTTTAAAAACAGAAACATTTACATTTTTAGTTTGGCTTAGCCATTTAAATATAACAGTGAGTTCACATTTCATCTTTCCTACCACCTTTGGCATTTTGCACAGGCAAACAACATATCTCAAGATAATAATGAATATAGCTTTTCACTCACCATAAAATTGGATCATTAGCAAGCTCACTGAAGCGTTTACACACACATGCTGCTCTACAGAGATCTTGCTCCAACAAGTATGAAAAAATCTTTAGAACTACTTCATCTGGCAATTTCTCCTGAAGATATTGTTCAGCAGGTGCTGCTATTAAAATATTAACACATATTTAAATAACCTAGCTGATTACTAAGTAAATCATCAACATTAATGATTAGGTTTTTAAAAAAAATACTAGAAAACTACTCATTTGAAAGAATTTGTTTTATTTATACATAAAACTCTCTTCAAATTCTAAAACCCTCTCTTCACTTGGATTTGGCAAGGATCACTTGATTACTTTCTTTTAGGTATGGACTTTTTTTGTTGTTTTTTGGAGGGGGGAGGAGGGCAGGGCAGTTGGGGTTAAGACCTGCCCAAGGTCGCACGGCTAGTAAGTGTTAAGTGTCTGAGGCTAGATTTGAACTCCTGACTCCAGGGCCGGTGCTCCATTCACTGTGCCACCTAGCTGCCCCAAGCATTGCAAAAATAACTTTATACACTATCAATAAAAGTCATAAGAAGACAGAGACTTTGCACTGTCAGATTGTTTAGCAAGATTTCAATTCTAATCCCCAAATGATGTAGAACAATATTTCCCTCCAATATCAGATTCTTGATTCTGGCATAAAATAACTGAAAATGAATTTGGTTAATGTACTCCTCTCGGTTCTTAATCTCTCTTATAAAAAAGTACCTGATAAGTCCTGTGATTTTCCAGAAACTCTTGCACGTTTTGCTCGATGACCAAAATTTTCGGTGGTGGAAGTAGAAGCACCCTTTTACCAACAAAAACACCACTTTAGAAAATTGTAGTTAAAAAAAACAAATTCAACTGCTTATAATATGAAAAGACTTTACATTAATTTTTTTTAAAGAAAAACTTCTCTCCCACCTCTCCCACACATATGCTAATGTCCTAACAAAAAGGGGATAAAACAAAATAGACAACTTACCTCCATATTGCTCTTTGTAGGACAAGCTGTTCTTTTAGGTAGAAGAGTTTTTCTACGAAGTTGGTATGGACTATTTTGTGCACCAGGACCTGATTCTTCTGCAACCATATCTGCCGGTACATCATCATCTGTTACAATTTTTAAAAAAAGTTCTTTAATTTACAAAAAATATTCTAGTACACAACCATTTTATTACATGATAGTCATATATACATTAACGTATTTGTAAAAATACATACAATAAAAATCTAGGTTTTTGAAAATATACGCTATATTGTTTAGTAAGTTAAGAGAGTCAATGAGGGATTCAAATTATTTTGTAATAGAATTCTAGTCCAACAGAAAGAGAAGCAGACTCACTATGAGGCAAGAAACTTGAGTTTTTCTTTTTGCTTCTCACAATGGACAAATTATTTAAAACTCTCGGGGCCTTGGTTGCCTCATTTAAAATGGAATTTGCAGCCAGAAGTGACCTTAGATCATTGAGCCTAATCCTCTTATTTCACAATGAATGAAACCAAGACCCAGAAAGGTAACTGTATAAGGTCATTCAGGTAGGAAGTGGCAAAGTCAAAATTTGAACACAAATTTTCTAGTAAGAACCAAGAAAAAACTAAGGCCATTGAATGCTTCCAAAAAAAATATGAAGAGCAGTGAGAATTTTAATGAAGATATGTTGATGTTTATGCCACAAACAAATTATTACTATCTGTATTCTAAGTGCAGGCTACTCTTTCTCATAGAAAAGTTGGTAAAAAGATTCAAATAACCCTACCGTTTCTAGGTAATCAAGAATGAAGTGTTCTTTTAAAAACCAAAACAAAACAGGGTTAGTGTGAAAACTAAAAAGAAAAAGGATTTGGGGTGGAAGGCAGAATTCCCTGCCCCAAAAGGGTGGAGGAATGAGACATGAAGTAAATGGGGAAGATAGACCAATAAACATTTGGATCTATCAACAGACGTGAGGCTTTTCCTGAAGAGACTAGAGATGGGCCTTATTAGGAGAAAGCAACCACTTCAGCATTATTTAGCAAGTCAGAGGAAGATGAGATGAGCAGTGATGATTGGTGATTCTAAACTAAAGGGTAGCTATTTGCTAGCCCAACTGTAGAAGGTTTTCTTACTTGTGAGGAGAAATATCCAGAAAATCTTCTCAAAAACTTGTCAAACTACTTATGGAGGGCAGCTGTCTACTTGCTTACTTATGGTGATACACAGAAGCACAGATTAGACTGTCCAAACGAATTTGAAAAGCAACTCTCAAGATGATGAAATTTTGGACAAGAAATCGAAAACTTTAGGAGTACAGGTAGTGCTCTTTGGCTATTGCTGTTGATCATCACAGTAAAAGGCCTCAGAAAAGAAAGAATTTTTAAGTGAACATCTTGTTAAAAAGATGATGCCTAGAACCAGATTTAGATTTCTGTACCATAGCTTGAAATACAAGGGTATGGGAAGAGAATGTATCTAACAAAAGCTAATAAGAATATATTTGCCTATAGTCTTACAAATATAATTTTTAAAAGCCTTAAATTAAAAGAAAGGATGAAAGCAAACACTACCTAAGTATAAACATTAGACAATATAAAGTTGTTAAAACTGTAGGAAAATACAAAGAATGCCCAGAAACTCATAAAAGACAAAAGCCAATATGATATAAAAGAGTCAAAAACAAAACCCACGATCACACGTCTAGTCACAACGTACAAAACAAAGATAAAATGCAGTGTGAACTAGAAAGCCTAACATCTCTGAAACTTTGTGGGATAGGGGCAATCAGTTAATAAACGTTTATTAACAAACTTCTATGTCCAGGTACTATATTGGCAGAGGAGATGTAAAAACAAAAATGAAAAAGAGTCTCTACCCTTAGGAAGCCCATATCCTACTGAAGGAGACTTAAATATAAACACAGACAGACTATGCATAAAACAAATACAAGACAGCTTTGGGGAGATGAGTAGTTGCTGGGGTTGGGGGGAGACAGGAAATCACAAAAGGCTTCATGTGAAAGAGAGTGCTTAAGTCGAGCCTCGAAGGAAATAATAGAGTCTAAGATGAAGTTGAGGGGAGAGCACATTCAGGACACGAGTGTCAGCCAGCCAGAACTAAGGCCACTAAGACGGGAGATCCAGGATTATGCAGAAGTAACAGAAAGAAGACCAATGTGGCTAGACCAGAGTGTGGGAAGAAACAAGGCTGGATAAAGATTAACAGAGACAGAAACACAAGTGATACATCCACTGGAGCACATCACAGACTACTTGGATAGAAAGAAGGGAGAAAAAATTTCAGCAACAGATTAGAAGCCAGGCAGAAATAGAATATAGCAATGATAGGCAGTCTCAATTATCTGGATTTCTGCTGCAATTCTCTCTCTGCTTCAACAGAGCAACTAAAAATTAATTGATTTGTTTTAAAGGCAAGTCCCTCCAAATGGGGAGGAACCAATTTGAGGATTATCTAGTCTAGATTTATTCATATAAGTAAGGAAGAAGTGGCTGCTGAGAAAGAATGATAGCAGCCTTATGGGAATGTGAATTAATCCTTCTCAAAACTTGTGATTAATAAAGAGAAGATAACTGAGCATAGCTGGCTAGGCAACCTTATGAGAGAACAAATTTCAAAGGATTAAGGGAAAGGAGAGGTAGGAATCAATTTGGTAAGTACTTATTAAGGGCCTTCTATGTGCTAGGCACTGAGCTAAGCAACAGGGACACAAAGACAAAACCTAAATAGCCTTTGCCAGTCAAGGAGCCTACATTCAAGGAAATGGTGGAAGAGATATAATAATATATACATAAAAAAGTAAATATTCCCTTTCTCTGCCTCTCTTGCTCTCTCTCTCACAGAGTAACTATCTATATTACCTACATAGATATGTATATATCTATATACACAGACAGACAGACAGACAGACACACACACACACACACACACACACACAGAATAACTTCCAGAGGGAAAACCCTAGCAACTGAGCAAATCAAGACAGACTTCATGAAAAAGGGCAATTAAGCTGAATCTTGAAAGAAACAAAGGATTCTAAGAGGTGGAAATGAGGAAGGAGTACACTCTAGGCATAGGGGATAGCTTGTGCAAAGGCACAGAGGTAGAAGATATAATACCATGTATGAGGAACAGAAAGTAGAGTTAAGTTTGGCTAGAATGTAGAGAACGTGGAGGGTAATATGCAGTAAACCTGGAAAGGCAGGCTATCATTATAACTATATTGTACTGAGATACAATACTGCTATATTCCTCTTCTCTTCCCCAGCCGGTGAATCATTCTATGTAACAAAGAATTAAAATTAAAAAAAAAAACTTCAGAAAATAATAAAATCTGATAGTATGTGCAGTATTTCACAAACACAAAGGTTCCCACCTCTGCAAATAAAGTTCATTTTCTCAATTCCTTAAGGCCTTGATCATCCAAATAGAAAAGTACATATTATTATACCTAGTGGCAATTTTGAACCACTACTAGAACTTCTTGAGTAACAAGTAAAATTCTGTAAGTTTAGTCAGGCCAGGGGTAGGTAATGGGAAACCTTTTAAGAATGATATTCTGAATCTAAAAAGAAAAATACTTCCCATTGAGAAGTAAAAGGGTAAGTTGTCTAAAGGGACTACAATTATTAAAAAGCATAGCACGGTCCACTAAGAACAGGGTCAAGAGTTTCAAAACTCAACATTATCTGAGACTGTCAAGTAATGCTAACAACAACAAAAAAGTGGTGGGTTGGCTATTTATGGGAAAATAAAATCAAAGAGACAGTACAGTTAATCCTATCAGATGAGATGGAATGAGGATAAAGGATAATAGAGACAACAAGGCTATTTCCTTATTTTGCTTCTGTTTTTTGTACCAAAAAAAGAAAACGATTTTTGAACTAGAAAGGATAAAACAAAAAAGGATAACAGGGGCAGAAGGATGATTGGAGGTTATGTCCCTTCTACCTAAAATATTCTCCCTGGTCTACCATGGCATACCATATACATTCTGTAAATACTTTTTGATTGACTGAGGTGACAATTATGGGAATTAATCAGATTTCTTTCCCCCACTACTAAAAAAAAAAATACTTAAGATACATGCACTAAAGACCTGAGTGGAGACACTCTGGGGTCATGAGGTCACTGAGGGGGACACTAGGAAGTAAAACACTAAGAACATGCATATTTACAAAGAAGGTGAAGTGAGCCAAACTTTGGAATTTGTCCATATTAATTTTGTCCTTTCTGACTCCTTCAAAGACCAAGACCATCTGTCAGTCTGCTTTTGTTTCCCATCCCCTTCTTTGTTCACTGGTATGGCTATGTGTGTGTGTGTGGGGGGGGGGTCTCAGGGATAGCAGTGTCTCCATTACCCGTGAGTTGACACTACGTTTAAGCATCTTAGAACCAAGATAGAATGTTTTTCAGGAACAAAGCTAACAGTAACTAACAGCAAAAAGATGTTTACACAAGATTTTGTATGTTGCAATTAATGAAAACTGCTGAAATTAAATTTTATTTCATTTTGATATTTCATGTGAATAAATATGACACCTAAATAGACAACATGAGAAGTTTGTAGGAGTTTAGGCACACAGCATAAAATAAAACTAATAAAAGTATGAGTAGTAAAGTATTACAAAATGACTATGTTAAAGCTTGGAGTATTGCCGGAATGATTAACAGGACTGCACAACCTGTGGCTATAGGCCACTTAATGGCACTTGGGCTACTTGTGTCATTCAGGCAGCCCTTGAAAAATCTAGAAGAAATCCTTTGGCATGCTGCAAGCTGCAGACCTGCAGGTTGTGCAGGCCTGGATTAAAGTAAGCAAAGCTCATTAGAATTTATCTCAGTACAGTTCATGGATGAGAAAAATTTTAATCTATTATTAAGAAAAAGAAATGCAGTTTGGCAGGAATATACTGAGGCATTACAGTATGGTAGAATTCCTTTATGAACTCTACAGTGTGGCCAAACTGGCTTTCTTGATGTTCCTTATATGCCATTTTCTCTCCTGTCTTCCCAAGTATTTGATCTGGCTAGCCCCCATCCCCTGCTCCCTGCCCCCCACCCCTCACCTAGAATGTACTCCCCTCCTCAACTCAGCCTCTAAAAATTCTGAGCTTCTTCCAAATAACAACTGGTAGTAAGAGTGTCCCTGACTTTGCCTTTCGCACACAGACCCCAAAATTACCTTGATTTTATATATATACATTTTACATATTTATATATGTGCATATTGTCTTTCTCAACTGAATATAAGCTCCTTGAGGTACAACTGTTAAATTTTTGTCATTGTATCCCCACCAGCAGGACCTCCAATGTCTTACACAGAGAAGGTATGCCAGTTACCTGCCACCTTTACCAACCCCTAAATAGCCAAGAACCAGGTAACATAGGGGGAAAGACCTCTAAGCAGTTAAATTAGTAATTCCTCTCCCCCCCCCCCCACTAGAGCCCTTCCTTGAGACATTCTTGGGCCTTTTTTCAGATACTGTTCACTTCTATTTCAGACAGAATTCCAGCATGCACATTACAAAGGTGAGGATCAATTAATACTGATTAAGCACCTCCCAGGGTGCCAGCAACTGTGCTAAGGGGTGAGGATACAAGAAGAGGCAAAGACAGTCCCTACCCTCTAATGAGTGAGACAATACGCAAACAAGGTATATGTAGGATAAGTAGGAAATGATTAACAGAGGGAAGGCACCAGAATTCAGAGGGCTTGGTAAAGGCTTCCTGTTAAAGATGGAATTTTAGTTAGGACTTAAAGGAAACCAAAGAATTCAGGAGACAGAGTATGCATGGAGGCAGGAGAAAATGCCTAGAGACAAGAAATGGAGTGTTTTTTTCCTGCAATAGCCAGGGGACTAGAGTCACTGCATCAAACAGTATGTGGCAAGGACTCAGGTATAAGAAAACTAGAAAGGTAGGAGTGGGCTAGGTTACGAAGGGCTTTGAATGCCAAACAGAGGATTATATATTAGGTCCTGAAGGCAATAGGGAACCACTGGAGTTTTTTGGGTAGGAAAGTGACATGTCATACCTACACTTCATGAAAATCATTTTGGTGGTTGAATGGAGGATGAACTGGAACTAAGGAGAACCTTGAAGCAGACAGACTCATCAACAGGCTATTGAATAATCCAGGTGTGAAGTGGAGGGCCTGTACTGCAGTGGTGGCAATGTCAAGAGGAGAAAGGGGGGGCCGGGGCATCTCTGAGAAAGGTTACAAATGTGAGATGGACAGGCTTTGGTAACAGACTGGACATGGGGAGGGAGTGGTGGTGGTGAGAGATACTGAGAAATCCAGGATGATTTCTAGTTTTTGAGCCTGACAGAACAATGCAGAAATAAGATAAGAGGGGTGGAAGGTTTGGGGGGAAAAGATGAGTTCTGTTTTGGACATATTTAGTTCACGAAGTGTACTGAACAAATATCCAGTCTGAGATGTCTGAAAGGCAGATGGAGATGCAAGACAGGAATTCAGTAGAGAGGTTGGGGCAGGATAGGAAGTTTGAGAACCATCAGCATAGGATGGTAATTAAATCCATGGAGCTGATAAGATCACCAAATGAAGTAGTACAGAGGGGAAAATAGAAGATGACCCAGGACAGAACCCTGAAGAACACCTATGATTTGAGGGTATGATCTGCATGAAGATCCTGCAAAGGAGATGGAGAAGAAGGAATCAGATAGTTGGGAAGAAAGCTAGGAGACAGTAGTATCCTAAAAACATAGAGAAGAGAGAGAGATCAAGAAGGAGAGAGTGATCAACAGTTAGAGAGGTCAAGGATAATTAGAACTGAGAAAAGACTACTGACATAATTACACTGATAACACTGGAGAAAACAGTTTCAGTAGAATGATTAAATTTGGAAGTTAGATTGTTAGGGGCTAAGATAGCAAAAGGAGAGAAAATAGAGACACCTATTATAAACAGGCTTTTCTCAAGGAATTTAACTACAAAGGGCAGAAGAGACAAATGACAATGGAAGGAATGGAAGGATTAAGTGAAGGGTTTTTTCCAGGATGAGGAAGACATGGGTATGCTTGTAGATAGTACAGAAGGTATGAAAATAAGTGACAGGATGGCTAGGTCGCACAGTGAATAGAGCACTGGCCCTGGAGTCAAGAGGACCTGAGTTCGAATGAGACCTCAGACACTTAACACTTACTAGCCACATGATGTTGGGCAAGTCACTTAACCCCAACTTCCCTCCTTCCCTCCTCCAAAAGAAAAAAAAGGCAAAAAAATCAGTAATAGAATGGGGATGACAGAGATCTGTTGGAGGAGATGGAATGGAAAGGGATCATTTTTCCTGGTAAAGGGGTTAACCTTGGTAAGGAGTAAGGTTACCTCATCATTATGAGAAAGAGATAAAGGAGGACAGAATAGCAAAAGACATCTGAGAGATAGAGATAAGAAAAAGGGGAAAAGAGGAAGCTATGGGTAAATGGCCTCATTTTTCCTGTTAAATATGAGGCAGGTTCTCAGCTAAGAGGACAAAAGGTGAGAGAACCATAGGTTTGAGGAGGGATGAAAAAGTTTGGAAGAGCTTTTGTAAAGAGTGAGATTGTGAATTGATAAGGAGGGTATAAAGGAAATACCTAATAGCAAAAGTGATAGCTAATAGATGAATATCAAAGGAATTTCCACAAAAATTGTTAAATTCAGAAGAGGATTAACATCTGTGGGTTTAGGAAATGGGATTTTACTTATGATATCACTGATAAAAGAAACTCTAGGATGAGGAAATTCCCTCAGAGAAGCCTTCCTTCAGAAGGTCAGAAACTTCTCTTTAACTTGGTCTTAGAAAGTTGCCTAGAATACCTCAGTTAATTGCCTAGAGTCACACAACCACTGGATCAAGAAGTGGGGCTTGAACACTATCCATTAAGCCACAATATCTCTCAACATTCATAATATGCAATAAAAATCAACATCCTAGCAGTAAAGAATCTAAAAATTATAAAGGTCTCAATATCACACCAATATTCAAGCCTTGACAGATCTCACTCTCTTGATTACCATTTCTATTGCATGCTGCAAGAATGCCACTAGATAAAGTCATAAAATTCTGCCAACAAGATCCAGTGCGAATTCATATTTTCATTTTGAGATACAAATCCGTATTTTCTACATACAACTCCATCTCACCTGGGCCACCCCACTGATTCATGACAATTCTTATATTTTTTTTCAGACTGACTCTAAGACATAGGTATTATTATTGCCTTTTTACAAATGAGAAAACTCAAGTCTATCAGACAATTCCACTTGTATATCCCACTCAACATGTTCAGAACAGAATTCTTTATCCACCCACCCCTCCCCAATCCCAACCTTTGTCCAGACTCCTCTGAGGGTCTCACCATCTTTTTAGTCATGTATGCTTTCAACCTCAAAGATATCCTTTACTTCCCTCTCCTCTCCTTCCACCAGTAGTTGACTTGGAAATTCAAATCTATACCTCTCAAATTGATCTCCGTTCCTGTCACTCATGAGGCCACCATCCTGGTTCAGGTTCTCATTACTTCTAGACTGCACTAGTGTTACTGCTTAACTTCCTAATTGGTCTCCCTAATTGGTCTTCTCCCTTTCCAACCTATCTGTCAAAATATTCCTAAGGCTTAGGTCAGAACTAGTTCATACCCCTTAGTCAGAAATCATCAAGGGTTCTCTGTTGCCTAAAGAAATGCCTCAGACTGGCATTTAATCTAGTTTACATTCACATACAATCTCCTTTTTAGACTTACTTCCTATTACTCTGCTTTACACTCTATATTCCAGTCAAACTGCACAGCTGTAAATTCTCTGAAACTGAGATTTGATCTCCTACCACTATGCCTTCATATAAGTTGTTCACCATGCCAAAAATGTGCTTTTTCCTTGCCTCTACTCTTCAACCTCTTTATCTTCACCCAAGGTTCAGTTCAAGCAGCTGCTGAGACCCAAAGGCTTTGCAATTCCACTTGCTTTACACACAGCCCCCTTCCTCATGAAATGATCTTGTATTCACTTACCTGCTGCAAGTAGCGTTCCACCCTAAACAGAACATTTATCTATGTACAGATTATCTCCCCTTTGCTCAGTAAGAGCAAGGATTGCTTCTTCTCATTAAAAAAAAAAATCCCAGTATTAACCAGTGTCTTAGTACATAGTAAGAGGTGCTTAATGTTTTGTTTTTTTTCTTTTTTAAACCTGGCATGGACAGGGTTATCAGTTATCTTGAGAATACATCTGTGTAAAACACTTCATTATTAGACAACACTAGAAGCTAATGTATACTATGTCATTAGATATGTAAAAAAAAAAAATTGGACCACTAAGTCTTTTTAAAAAACTGAACTATGCTTTCTTTAGTATAAGGAACTCTCAACTCCCAACCAAGACAGTTTGGCAATTTCTCTGCAATTTATAGCCCTAGAGAATTGCCTGGGGCATTGAGAAATTAAGTGACAGTGTAAGTGAGTATGTATGAGGGGTAGGTAGAATTTGAAATCAGGCTTTTCTGACTCTCAGTCCAGCTCTCCACTATAATATTCTGAAAATGGAAATTATATAAGCAAAATAATGCTTAAAGAATAGGTCATGAGCAATTCCAAAGGACTCATGATGAAAAATGCTACCTTCAGAGAAAGTACCTAATGGGGGTCTCAATATGGATCAAAGCACACTATTTTCCACCTTATTTTTGTTTGTGTTTTTTCCTTTGGGTTTGTGGCTTCTTTCACAAGCAACTAACGTGGTAATCTGTTTCGCGTGACTGAACACGTATAACCTACATCAAACTGCTTACTACCTCAGAGAGGGAGAAAATGTGGAATTTTTTTTTTTTGCATTTTGGAGGGGAGAAAGGCAGGGCAATTGGGGTTAAGTGACTTGCCCAAGGTCACCCAGCTACTGTTAAGTGCCTGAGGCCACATTTGAACTTAGGTCCTCCAGACTCCAGGGCCAGTGCTCTATTCACTGTGCCACCTAGCCCTGCCCCCCCAATTAAAAAAAAGTTGCCTATTGCCTTTAAATGTAATTGGGGAAAAAATGAAATATTACTAAAAAAAAAAAAGAACAGCTCATAAGCTTATGAGAGTTCAGTTCCAGTTCCAAAATTCTGTCATTATACAACTATGTGGTCCCTGTCAAGTTAGTTTCTTGGGCCTATTTCCCCTGAGAATGTGAGAAGGAATTCACTCTCTGGGATCTACCAGCTATAAAATTTGGTGATTCTAACATTAAGACTGAGTGAATTAGGGGCAGCTAGGTGGCACAGTGAATAGAGCGCCGGCCCTGGAATCAGGAGGATCTGAGTTCAAATTTGACCTTAGAAATGTAACACTTACTAGCTGTGTGACCTTGGGCAAGTCACTTAACCCCAACTGCCCTCCCTTCTCCCCTCCAAAAAGACCAAAAAAACCCAAAAAAGACCTGAGTGAATTTAAGAATGATATTGGCTAGGCAGCTTTTCAGGAATCCAGATATGAGGTCATAAGCAGTGATTTCCAAACACTGGAGAGGCAGATCCTGGTAATCTTTGATTCTGATTTGAAAACCTCCTGATACACAAAGCAGCCTTTCCATTACAGATACTTCGTTAATTACAGTATAAATGATACTGAATTTCGAATGAGAAGATTAGGGTCTTGAGTCCAGGTTTTACCACTTATTACCTGTGTAAATACCCTGCCACATCCCAGTCTTAACTTACTCCTACCATCCACTGTCTTCATTCCTATTCCTATGCTGCTGATAGGAGAAAATCACAAAACTGTGCTAAATTCACTACAAATCTGTTGCACTATCTCAATCAGACACTCACTATTGCAAGATAATCCTTCTCTATCTCTTTAATCTCAATCTCACTGTCTTCTTAACGTCTCTCATATATGCCCCCTTCTCTCCTCTGATATTGCCACTATCCTGCTGCAGACCTTCCTCTCCTTGTGCTTGTACTAATTCAACAGTCTTCTGTTTAGGTGTTTCTCTGACTCTAATCTCCTCTCTATTCTACTGTCCACTCAATAGTCAAACTGATCTTTAAGTGCAGGTCTGATCATGTCAACCCCCTCTATTTGGCTCCAATGGGTTCTCATTACCTCTAGGATCAAATATAAAATCCTGTGTATAGATTTTTAAAGCCATTCATGACCTGGGTCCCTTCTACTTTCCAGTGTTCTTATACCTTATTCACTCCCTTCCACATAGTCTACAATCCAATGATACTGGTCTTCTTGTTGCTCCTGGCACAGGATACTCCATCTTCAAATTCTGGGCATTTTTATTCTGTCCTATTTCCCCATCGCTAGAATTTGAACCCTCCTCATTTCTGCCCTGTGGCTTCCTTCAAGTCTCAGAGAAAGTATCATCTTCTGCAAGTAGCCTTTCCCAGTCACCAAACTTAGTATCTTCCCTCTGATATCAACTCTAATTTATCTATCTGTATCTTGTTTGTAGGCAATCTTCCTCATTAAGACTTGTGAGCTCTGTGAAAGCAGGGATTGTTTTTTGCTTTTCTTTTTATCTCTAGCACTTAGCACACTATCTAGCATGTTGTAGGCACTAAATAAATGCTGGCTGACTACCTTATGTGATCTTGGGAAAATCACTACTTTTCAGAGCCTCAGTTTCCCCATCTATAAAATGTTCAGATAACCTTTGAGGTCCTTTAAGCTCAAAATCTATGACCATGTGTAAATGACCACTCATGTATTACACGTGTGTTTATTATAAATGCCCATCTGGAAGTTATACTATCTTGTGGTCTTTTCCACTGAAACATTATTATAAGTAGTAGGTTCTTAAGTTAGTACATAAACTCTACTTAACCCAAATATTCCACATATGAAATGAAAGAAGATAGAAATACTGCTGTAACTCAAGTTAAAAAGGGACTTCTGGGTATTTTAAATAATTTATGGCAGTTTCTTTATTACATCCAGTTTCACTTCAATTCTTATACCCTTCCTTTTTTTTTTTAGCTGTAAGTAGTATAACTAACACTGACATATCAACAATAATTAAATTATTTGTTGGTTTGAAAGTGGTTTTCCTGAGGAAATGTACACAAATTAGATTTATAGTAAAGAGAAAAAATAAGGTGATTAAAAAGAATGTATATATGAGTTCAAATCTGGCCTCAGACACAACACAAAAACTAGCTCTGTGACCCTGGGCAAGTCACTTAACTCCAATTGTCCTACCTTCCCCCCTCTAAAAAGCAAAAAAAAAAAAAGAGAGAGAATGTATATAAATGTGAGAAAAATCATCCTGAGGGCTGAGGAGTGGGAAGAGAATAAACTGAGTATCCATTTGAGTGGTCAAAGGGGGAATGTTTCTCCCTTTTCATCTCCTTGGTGGTAGTGGTGAGAAAGGAGATGGCTACTGTCAGTGTTTCCCTTCTGCTCAGAAAAATCTGGTCATTGTCCAGAGTGAAATTGGGGAAGAGGCAGGATACTATCAAATGTATATCCGGATGATTTACCATTTTAGTACTTTCCCCCCCCAGTTTAGTATTTCTAACACGGTGGTTATTAGCTATACTAAAAAAATAAAACAAAAATTTCAACACCTGTTAAAAAGATTAGAGATTCCCTGAAGTACAGCAAAATCATGCATCATCACCTCATCAGGGCCAGAAAAGAGCTGGTTAGTTGTAAAGGAAAAGAATGGCAAATGTGAAAAACAGACTACACATTGAAGGTATCTTTAATGTAACAGTGCTCAACTTAAGCACACAGGTAGTTGTGACTTGCATCTTGCTTTAAAAGTTTTAAAGGGTCATTTAAAAAGCAACCTATTTGCTTCTATTTAAATGCTGTAGTTCATAAAAATCTTATTTATAGAAACCAGTCGAAAAATCACCTTTTATTCTATAAACATACACTACTGTAAAAGGCTAGTCCTCAAATCTTCTCCTTTGTGTCTAGCCCTATCCTAAAAAATAAAACAAAAACACTAGCAGTTCATCTTACAGGTATCCTGAAGTATTAGAAACTCCTCTACCTCAACAGATGCAAATGGCTGAAAGGCAGAAACACAGAGAATAATTCTAGTAGAATGGTAGTAGGTAGATGCAGATTTCAAGGGCTTAGGGAGTAAGGAAGATGGTAAGGAAAGGAAGCATTCAGTATAGACAACTATGTAAAAAACACCATATAAATTAATCTCATTAGTATTTGCCGCTCACTTCAAGAAAGTCTCCTCATAAAACAATTCAAGGTGGATAGTAATAAATGGCAGTTCCAAACTGGGATAATTCTAAGTACTTAGATTCCACAGAGGATTTAAGCTTCCAATAAAAACAAAATCTAAAAGTAAAATCCAACAAAATAATCTGAATTATTTAAAGATACTTAAAGATAATTCTCACATCTATAGTTTTTCATTTTCAAATCTGCTTTCAGGAGATCAATACCCAACTGTCACAACATAATCTAAAGATCTGCAGGGAGAACCACAGCGGAATAAAACCATCTCACGCAGCACTTGCCTACTCACTAAAAATGATCACTATTTGTCAGAAAGAACTAGAACCCATATTGGACTTCTAGTTATAAATATTTTCACTAAACTTTTCATTGGTACTCTGAAAGGATAAAGCACATTGCATTTTTAAATTGTCTTTAAAGAAAACATTATATACAGATTTACAGCTTTTCACATTTAAATTAGAAGCTGAAAACTAAACTAGTGTCTTAAGATAAATTTAGTCCTTAGAGAAAGTATTATACTTTATACTTGCAGATCTAGGAAAGTTATTAGAGCCAACATATCCAGTATTAAAAAGTACCACAGATAAAAGGCATACTGTGATTCATTTCAAAAAAATCAATTCAGGTCTATACCTATACCACATTTTAATCTGTAATACAATTTAAGGTAATATTTTAAAACCTGCCTAAATAAAGAGCAATCCTCATGCTATTAATGAGTATGTTGTACGTGTTGCATTAATTTTTCTATAATGCAGTACAAACATCTCATGCCACTTACCAACCTGCCACAGCGGTCAGACAAAAAAATCTGTGCTAGTAACAACTGTGTTTGAAAACAGTTCCTAGTCTCATGGCAGAGATACATGCCTGACAACTGTTACTAACACAGCTGTGACTACCTTAGCTTTTCTCCAATTATGGAAAGGTTTTATAAAGCAATTGGCATTAAAATAATTTTATTTAAAGCAATTAAAAATTAGAGTTAGTTTATGATACAGACTAATTTTGCAGGTAAAAAAATAAGGTTTTTAAATTTTCTTCTGTACATAGATTAAAAACTAAGATTTAACTGTTTAAAAAACATCTGTTAAATCTTACTTTTCTATAACAGTTTAATTTATAATATTAATGTATACAAAATATTTCTCTCACCATTATTTCTTTCCACTGTGCCAAGAAACACGCTCCAGTATCTCCCATTCTCAAAACAAAACTTTACTTCATTTCACTGCTAAACTTCTCCCAATTCAGCTCTACTAAGTTTCTACTTTCTCACCACTCACCAAATTACTTGCAGACTTCTCCCCCAGTGAACTCAAATTATTTGCTCAAAGGTCACAAATGACATCCCAACTACCAAATCCAATGGATTTGATTCAGTCTTCTTTCCTTTTTTTGGGGGTGGTGGTGGTGGTGGGGTGTGTGTGTGTGTGTGTGTGTGTGTGTGTGTGTGTGTGTGTGTGTGTGTGTGTGTGTGTGTGTGTGTGTGTGTGTGTGTGTGTGTGTGTGGTATTTGCCATTATTGACTAGCTCTCCTTGAAACTTCTTTTCTTGGCTTCTGTTGAAATATACTCCACTGGTTTTCCTTTTAGCTCTTAGTTTGCTCTTTCTATCTCCTCCAGTGGCTCCTTAAATATAGGAATTTCTCAGAATTCTATGTTTTGCCCTCTTCTCTCTACCAACTTCTTCATTTTTAACTATCATTTCTCTGTAAACTCAAAGACTTCTCTCCTGAGCTTCAGACTCACATTTTCAACTGCCTAGAGATCTCTGCATGGCTGTCCTATGGTTACATTAAACTAAGAATGTGTGTGACTTTTTAGGGAAGAAATATTTATTGCAGAGAGTTTAGAGGGGTAGTGGGAGATTCTGGTGAACTTTTATTTCAAATCTGAGTCTCACCAACAAAGAGGAACTAGATGGCTACATGAAAACCATTGAAAGAAGAAACATCTCCACCTTAAGAGCTATCATGAAAGAAAATTAAGTCAGGCCATGCCTAACATGTATTTCTGGAGAAAAAAACTATAAAAGGTTTCAAAAGAAGGATCTCATGGACTAAAAATTCTGCAGGGGAAGTCGACCTAGGAAGAATGGAAAGCTCGTAAGAATAATACTGTGAAGACATAAAGAGAAACAATTTCGATGAAGACAAAAGGGCAGATTTCTAAAAAGACCATTGTAAATGCAGAGATAAAACATGCTGAGTAACTTAGATCTTGAAAGCAATAACATGCAACAAAGCATGAGTTTCAGTTGATGAGAAAAAGCTAATGACAACAAAAAGAGTTAGTGGGTTTGTTTTGTTTTAAAAAATGTTGGAACTCCAACAGATCTGTGATCTCACTGACATACAACTCACTTCCACCTAGGAATCCATCCATGCCTGTCCCACTTTTGCTCTCATCCATGACCTTCCATAATTACTTCATAGGAGCTCCATTCAATACACTGAGGGACTTTTCTGTGTCCTCTCAACATGATAAGGATACCAATTAAGCCATCCTGGCTTTCCACCCTTTTTCTTTTGTTCCTGCTACTACAGGGTTGACACATTTTTTAGAAAAAAGTTTTGTATATGTATATATAAATGTAGATGTAGATGTATGGATATCACATTTCTTTTGTGATATCCTTTATTACTGTTTATTTTGTTGATCATATGTTGCAGTCTGCACTTCATGTGCTAGAAAAAGGGAATGCACAGACAAAAAGTTTCTGCTCTCAATAAACAAACATTCTGTGTGGGGTTGGGAGAAGGTGGGAACAGCATATATATAGTATGCACAAAATATGTAAAAATAAAAGAGCATTTGGGAGGCAGCAGGAAGTAGGGGAAGAATCAGAGAAAGCCTTAAGTAAGAGGTAGCTTTTAAGGTGAACTCTGAAAGACTCTATCTAGGTATTCAAAGAGGCAGAGGTGAGGAGGGAGTGCATTACAGGCACAGATGAGAGATGGAATGTTTTGTGTAAGAATAGCAAGAAGGTCAGTTTGGCTAGACTGTATAGTACCAATGTCAAAGATCTTCGAAAGATTGCGTAGAATGGAAGACACAATCAAATCAGCAGAATTAGATAAAAGATAGATATCTCAATTTTCAAAATATAAAAAGAAAACAATAGGTAAACTGTATATATGCCAATGATTTTGTCTTCAAATTCTGGAAAATTCTAGAATTCATTAAAGGGTCACAAAGAAAATGCCTGATTTCATTAAAATAGCTCATTTTCATTAAAATACTTCATTTTCTTGAGGGGGGAAAGGGGATGGGATAGAGCTACTAGAGTGGAATGGTTAATTAGAGGACTGCCAGATATAGAGTTTGACTAGATCTGAGAAAAGCATTTGGCAATTTATCACACTATTCTTAGAAAAATGATGGAAAAATATGGGCTAATGATAATTCAAATATAGCAGACTTCAGACTGGTTGAATGTAGCTCGACTCAAAGAACAGTCAAGCAAGAATGGTTCTGTGTCCATTATTATCTCTGATTTGTATAAGGGCAGAGATGGCATATTTATCAAATCTACAGATGACACAAAGCTGAGTGTGACAGCTGACATCTAAAGAGCAAGAAAGATGGAGAGATACTGCAAGAGGCATATTTAGGCTAAGAAAGACTTGCTAACAATCAGACCTATCCAAAACTAACTGGAGACTTTCAAGAACATGCTAGATGACCAATTATCAGACTTATAGTAAAGGGCCTTCTTTTTTTCTGGTGGGTTGGACTAGGTGAACTCTGAGGTCCCTTCCAACCCTGAAATTCTAGGATTCAACTAGATATGTAAGCTGGATCCCAAATGGGATTTGGATTTGAAGGACAATTTAAGGAATTTATAATATATTTATTTTGCAAGCAATGAGTACTGCTAAAGACTTTAAAGCAGTAGAATGATCTATTTATAAACAAAATTTTAAGAATTTCAATCTGGTCACAATTTGAAGGGTGAACTGTGCAAAGGAGAAGAAAAATTAGTGGCTATAAAATTATGAATGGTTTTAAACAAAAGGAAAATGAGAAATATATCAGAAAAATAAGGGATTATTTTCCTTCAATATAATCACTTTGAGAGGCAAGGTACTTATCCCAGCAATGTTGCCGTTACTCAAACTCTCTTTTTTTGGAACTACCACTAGAAACAATTTAAAAATTTCACAAGCAAGTCTCATTACTTTCATGTTCCGTTTGTTTGTGATTTTTAAATAAAAAAAGTATCAACTAACTTACCATCTACCTAATTAATAGCAATTTATATGATTATGGGTTGAATGACCTGAAAAGGTAGAATGGGGGGTAGGGATAATACTGCCCAGAGATATGACAAGTTTTGTAAAACATCAAAGTAGGTAAAACAAAGAGAAAGAACAAATGAAAAGATAATCTCACAGGAAACAATATCTAAGACAACCTCCAATAAAAGTTATGGCCTAAAATATCCATATATGAATATACAAAATATGGGTAGTTAACAAAGTAATCTAAAGATCTTTATACAATAGAGTAAATTTGCCATCATAGCCATAACTAAGAACCAGTAAAATATAAATTCTTGAAGGCAGAGACTTCTGTTTTTGTATATCCAGCACCTGGTATAATGCTTCATCCATAGTAGGTACATAATAAATGTTTGTCAAACTGAATTCTATTCGGAATAAAAGTGAAAAAGATTTACACAGTAGGTTTAATTCACACCTATGAATTAAACCCAGATTATGTAAAATCATCTTAAATTTCAATTACATACAAACATCATACCCACATTTTTACATATTTTAAAAGTACACAAAATCCACAATAATTTCATTTCCACAATGGTCTGCCTCCTCAGAATTCTTGGATTGTTCTCAAAGTAACTTTCCATTGACAAGTTCTCTCACATAATCTACAACAGATCTGATTTATTCTTAAATATCTGTGATTAGAAATACAACTATAAACTTGTAAACTAGTATTAGAATGTGCTTCCTCAACAGATTCAATAAACTAAGATACTGAAGAAATCCTTCAGGAAATGTTACAAAGTTAATGAAAAGACACACATACATATATATCTTTTTTAAAAAAATAAATTAATTTATTTTCTTGTTTACATCATTCATTTCCATGAGATTTTGAGTTACAAATTTTCTCCCCATCTTTCCCTTACCCAACACCTCAAAACAGCCATCCCACTGTATAACCCCTCCCCCAATCTATTCTCTATGTCCTCCCCCTTGCCCCTCTGACTTTCTGGCAGGGCAGAATGGATCTCCCTACCACAGTGCCTCTATATCTTAATTCCCAGTTGGATGTAGTTAATAATAATAATAATATGTGTATGTATGTATATATATATATATGTATGT
>CM053581.1:77837462-77861560 GCA_028627135.1 Pseudochirops cupreus
CTTTTTTTGATCATGGCTTTCAGGTGGTCCAGCAATTTTTAAATTGTCCCTCCTGGATCTATTTTCCAGGTCAGTGGTTTTTTTCAAGGAGATATTTCACATTGCCTTCTATTTTTTCATTTGTTTGGATATGTTTAATAGTATCTTGATTTCTCATAAAGTCATTTGCTTCCATTTGCTCCACTCTAATTTTGAAGGAATTATTCTCTTCAGAAAGCTTTTGAGATTCTTTTTCCATCTGGCAAATTCGACTTCTTAAGGCATTCTTCTCCTCATTGGCTTTTTGGGCCTCTTTTGCCATTTGATTTAATCTATTTTTTAAGGTGATATTTTCTTCAGTTAGATTGTTGACTCTCTTTTCATAATTTTCTCGTATCATTTTCATTTCTCTTTCCAATTTTTCCTCCACTTCTCTTATTTGGTTTTTAAAATCCCTCTTAAGCTGATCTATGGCTTTTAGGAAGTCTTCATGTTTCTTGGAAGCTTTTGGCACAAGAGTTCTGACTATGTTGTCTTCCTCCTGTTCCATGCTTTGATCCTTTCCTTCCCCAAAGAAGGAATCCAAAGTTTGGTTGCTGTTCTTACTTTGCTTCCTTTGCCTGCTCATGACGCTAGTCAATTACTTGATTTTTTTAGCTCTGTGGAACTCTGCTTCCAGAGGGGAAAGCTCTGTCCCAAATCACTAGGATTTTCACGGCTTCCAGAGCTATTGGGAGGCCGCTGCAGCCCCCCACAAGCTTTGGCTCACTGAAAACGCCCCCCCAGGACCACCACCCAAGACCACGATCCGTATCCAGGCCACTCAAGGCAAGAGCACTTAGCCTCTAAATGATTACTTGGCCCCCTCTGCAGGATGCAGGTCCTCCACTTCTGCTGCTTCCTTGCCCTGGAGGCAGTTTGGCCTGATTGGTTTTCTCCCCCAAATTTAGCTGAGTTCTACTGACCTTTCACTTTGTCCTTGTTTCTCATAGCTTGATGATTCTGGAAACTGCTATAGCTGCCACTGATCTGCTCTTCTGAAGGCTCCAGCTGAGGCTCATCCTGGCAGCCCTGGGGCCAAGCTGTGGTTTCAGGCTGGGCTAGTTTTGGCTCCCAGCGTGCTGCGATGAGCCCTTCCTGCCAAGCTGCCTTCAGCAGGAGATATGTTTTTCTGTATTTTTGTGAGTTTTGGAGCTCTAAAATTTGTTTAGAGTCATACCTTATGGGTATTTGAGGTGGCTATGTGGGAGCTGTGGAACCTTGCTGCTTCTATCCTGCCATCTTGGCTCCGCCCCCCAGGGATCCATATATATCTTTATAAAATAGATAAGACATGTATCATCAACATACACAAGGAAACTAAGGCACTAAGAGATTAAGTGACTCCCTAATTTAAGATGTTCTCAAAAGTAAAAGATGGTCTTTCTTCTCTGATACTTTCCTTTCATTTTCCACGTTATTATAATCAACTGAATGGGAGAGTGGATATAATACTGGATTGTGGGTCTGAGAATATGAGCTTGAATTTTCAGCTGTTAAATCTTGCCAGCGAGACACTGAACAAGTCATTTTCTTACCTGAAATTCAGATCTCACATCTGTAAAATATAGGAGCTTAGACTAAATGACCTCTAAGATCCTTTTCAATGCTAAATGTAATTACCCTATGAACATTTTAAAAGCCACTTGTCTAGATTCCTCCTGTTTACAAACCTATTAGGGAATCTTCTCAGACATTTTCATACAATGCTGCCTTCATTCTGGTCATCACCCCCTGTCTCTACACCTTCCTGCAGGTCTCCCTAACCCTTCAACTTCCACCAAAACCTAGAATTCTGCATCTGGGACACAGATTTTGAAAAATGAACTTTCACCTTAAACTGCCAGGAATCATGCCTCTATGTATTTTCCCAGCCATCTCCACACCATGCTGCCTCTACCAACTTCCTCCCACCCCACTTTTTGTGTTGCCTTCCCCTATTATGATCTAAGTTCCTTCACAGCAAAAGCTGACTTGCTTTTTTCTAACTCCAGCAGTAAGTGCTTAACAAATGCTCTATCTACCTACATATAAGATAGATATTTGTTGTTGTTTAGTAATTTTTTTCAGTCGTATCTGACTCTTCATGACCCCATTTGGAGTTTTCTTGGCAAAGAAAC
The DNA here is from genome assembly GCA_028627135.1 of Pseudochirops cupreus. Lineage (NCBI taxonomy): Eukaryota > Metazoa > Chordata > Mammalia > Diprotodontia > Pseudocheiridae > Pseudochirops > Pseudochirops cupreus. Next base: position 77,839,601 of record CM053581.1, read on the forward strand.
TTAAATGGTTTGCCACTTCTTTTTCCAGCTCATTTTACAGATGAGAAACTGAGGCAAACAGGGCTAAATGATTTGCCTAGAGTCACATAGCCAGTAAGCATCTGATGACAGATTTAAACTAAGGAGGGGCAGCTAGGTGGCACAGTGAATGGAGTACCAGCCCTAGAGTCAGGAGGACCTGAGTTCAATGATGATCTCAGACAGCTGTGTGGCCTTGGGCAACTCACTTAACCCCAACTGCCCTGCCTTCCCCCCTCCAAAAAAAAAAGACAAAAAAATAAACTTAAGAGAGTCTTCCTAATTCCAGGCCCAACACTCTATCCACTGCACCATCTACTGCCCTCATAAGATAGATATAATAGCAGATAAAATCTCCCTTGATTTTCATTAGTCTCTTTCTTTATAATGAGAATGGTAGGTTAGATGTATTGTATATATCTCTTCTTTAATAGGCCAATTCCTCAAGTATTTAAAGGCCTACTACATGCCTGATCTAGTCATAAGCAATACTGGAGAAGAGTAGTTGTATAAATATGGTCCTTGCCTTTAAGGAGTTAACTGTTTTGTGGAGGAAAGAGCATAAAAGTTTATAGATACTACATTTTGCAACAATTCAAAAAAGAACAAGACTGAACTGAGGTCACTGTGAGAGGTATTACAAAGGAAGCAGAACTTATAGTCACATTGTAACTTAAAGAGCTAACCAGCACAATATGGCAGAAAGAAAAGAGGGGAGGATTTTAGGTATGAGGTAAAAATAGCAAGTGAAAAGTATAAACTATTTGTGTGACAGTTACTAGACTAACTTAGCTAGAATTAAGCTTGACTAAACAGGATGGAGTTAGAGCAGGTTTCCCACCCCTGAGATAGAATATGGGAAGATCGACACATTACTCTGTGTCAAAGGTAGGAACTGAATCCTTATTTTCCTGATTTAAAGGCTATCTCTCTCTCTATTCTCTACACCATGCTGCATTAAAATAATGAGAGCTTAGACAGAATAACATGGTGCCAATTAACATGGAAAAGAAAGGATAAATCCAAGAAATGCTGCAAAAAGAGCAATTGACAGAACTTGGTAACTGACTAAATGAAATACAAAGACTGTTGAATTTGAATAGATGAATGATTCATTAATTGAGCATTTAGTATGTGCAAAGCACTGTTCAGCCATAGAGAAATAAACAGAAATGTAAGACAATCCAGGCTCCCAAGGATATACATATACATGGAAGATTTCAGCTACAAGTCAAGTCAAAGAGAAAAGACCCATGGTCCTTAGGGCTCAGAAGCAAATCCAATGTTAATGGCTCTTCTTTCATGTCACTCTTCTCAAGCTGTTGCTGCCAGTGACATGAAAGGTGGCCCCCCCTTTCTACAGTGACTTCTCCCCTCAATGATGGCTGTCAGGGTTAGGCTGGAAGTAATGTTGGTGGTTTGGGGACACTGCTATTCCCAAGGCTCCTGGGTTCTGGGCTGATCCCATCAGTGTCTGAAGGGAGATGGTGGCAAGGTTGTGGTGGTCTGACATACGTAACACATGATGCTCCCAATCTCTCCCTCAGAGTGCCTTGCTGCTTCGGCTGGGCTGGCTTGCCTGTCCTGTGTCAAAAGACCTGGGATCAAAACCCACTTGTCCTATTTACTACGTTAAAACTTTGGAAAAGTCACTTAACTCTCTTCCTTAGTTCCCTTACATAAAATGAGAGGGTTAAACTATATGACTTTTCACAGGGTCCCTTTCACGTAGAAAGTCTATGACCCTATATATGAGTTAATGAACTAAGTGATTAGAAGAATGGCAGGGAATTTGAAAGGAAACACTAATGTGAGAAGGGAAGTAAAGAATTTAACTGTGGTTTGAGATAAAAGTAAACACCTAAAGAAGCCTGTAGTATAGAGATTTAGTCATTCACATGTAAGTGAAGAGAAGGGGAAAATAAAAAATAAAAATTTTTTAAAAAAGGACAGCTAGCTTAGAAATGAGTCATGGGGAATGTTCATAGTTTGGGGCCAAAAGGAAGAGGAAGAACTAAGAACTAGTCAGAGAAATTGGAGGGGAACCAGAGCAATACAGAGTTAAGGTGAAAGATTTTGAAGAATGTCAATATTATACATAATTTTACAAATAAGCAACTAAGCCACTAAGTCTTGGGGGTTACAGAGGTAATCAGTCTTTTAGTTATGTTGTACATTTATTTCCACTAGACTAACTATCCAGTTGATATCTGTCATGTAAATATATATGCATATATAAGTTTTTATTCTTTATAAAATATTTTAAATAAAATTATTAAAATAATCACAACTCAAATATTTCTCATTGCCCTTATTGATAATTTTAGGTTATGTTACAAAAAAGATAAAAGTCTATAACTTTTACATAATTTATAGAACAGAATTTCAACAAAGCAAGTTAGAGTACAGGGTCACATGTAGAAGCATGTAAAAATAAGTAACTTTTATAAAGTGATTTGAAATTTGTACTTTGTAAATATATGTGAAATTTCACTTGATCCTCTCAACCCTGGGAGGTATTATTATCCCCACTTTACAATGAGGAAAACAGAGGATGAAAGAATTTAAATGACTCACTCAGGGTCATGTAGAAGACTAAATGAGGCAGGATTCAAACTTAGGTCTAATGTGGTTGAAAAGGCTATAATTTTCAACAAGCTCCAAATAACATTTAAAAATTTTAAAATTCTATTTAAAATAGAGTTCACTATCTCTTAAGGAAAAGGAAATCACTGGTTACCAACATGAGAGTAATTGCTGAATTATCTGTGTGCAATATGACCACTGAATCATTACAGCAAAAATCCAAATCAACATTGAGATCCAGAAAAGATGAAAAAGACACTGTAGTTAATTTAACTCCAATTTGTCTTACTGAAACAAGGTATACTGTTGCAGTACACACATTCACACACACACACACACACACACACACACACACACACACACACACACACACACACACAAAATGCACAGGATTAACTGTATCAAGGTCATTACAATGATGAAATTCCCAAAGGAACACAGCAAACACTGGACCTCCTACCAGCAGAAAGACATGGCAACCAAGGGCCAGACTAGTTTGGAATATTTTCATGACTCTAACTCTCTTCGGATTCACCTCCTACCTATTTAGCTCCTTTTCAATCTGCTGATTCATCATTCATAACCACTAATTGTGAGTGTTCTACAAAGACTGTCTTGGAATTTCTTCACTTGCACATTCTCTCTCTTGGTAAAGTCACTGGCTTCCATTAGCTCTAAGTAGATTGTGTGTGCGCCTCACATATATATGTATGTATATATACATATGTGTATGCACACACCCATACCCCACCCACCCAATTCACCATGTCTAAAACTGAATTTATTATCTTTCTCTTAAACCATTTCATCTTCCAAACTTCCCTATTTTTGTCAACAGCAGCTACTATCCTTCCAGTCTCCCAGGTTTCTAACACCAGAGTTTTCTTTACTCCTCATTCCATTTATCCAACAGGGTGCCAAATCTTGCCATTTCTTCCTTCACGAATCTCTCACAACAGACCCCCTTGTCTTTTCAGCTACTTCAGACCTTTCCCTTTCACCTAGTTATTGCAATAATTTGATTGGACTCTGTGCCTCATATGTCTCACACCACTCCAGCATATCCCTATACAGAACTGCCAAAAGATCTGACCTTGTGTCTTCCCTTATTCATGTCACTCCAGTGGCTTCCCATTGCCTCTAGGATCAAATACAAACACTGTTTAGATCTGAAAGTCCTATATAAACCTGACCTTACCCTATCTTTCCACACTGGACATTACTGACTCCTACAACTCTGGAATCTAGCCAAACTGGCTTTCTCTCTATTCCTCACATCTTCCACCTCCATCTATTGTACTAGGTGTCCCACATGCCTAGAATGCACTCCTTTCCTTGTCCCTGCCTCATAGTTCCTCTTTTCCTTTAAGATGCAGCTTTAGCACCATCTTTTGCATCAAACTTTCCCTAATCCACACCCCAAACTGCTAATGCTCTTTCTCCCTGCCTCCCTCACGTGTGATTGCTTTGCTTATACTTATAATACTTATACTATATGTTTTTAATATGTACTTACTGTCTCTATCAAAAAAAATGTATAGGGGGTGTGTGTGTGTGTGTGTGTGTGTGTGTGTGTGTGTGTGTGTGTCCCAAGTACCTGGCACAGAGGAGATACTTAAGCAATATTTGTTGAATGATATAAATGCAATGGTAGATGTCATATTAGAGAAGAATAGCAGATTAATGGCAATATCACATCAGAGAGATGAAACATAAAACTAGTCAGAAGAAAGCCTGACATGAGCCAGATAACACCAAATAAAACTGAAAAAGTAAACATATAATAAATGTTGATAATCTAAAAAATGTCAACAAGAACCCACTTTCATCACCTATGATATACAACATTTGAACTCAATCCCTGATATGTGAAAATGAATAGGATTAGGAAGAACAATAGGTGGCAAATATAAGTGAAAGAAAGTAGCCATGCCTGAAACAACAATTTTCAAGATATCTGAAATGAAAGCAAGACACTAAACAAATAAAAAAAAAAAGATCAAGACATATGCCTACTATTTTATCTCTATAAAAGTTTTATGAAAATGAAGTATGTTGTATCCTTATGATGAAAATATGTGGCACGAACAGACAAGCTACCAGAAATCATTTTCTATACACGTTTAAACTACTCACTGTTAGGAGCAAGATATGGTTAAGACAAAATCATACAGCTATTTTTTTTAAAAAAAGCTAAGACTGTAGAGCAAAATGAATTTTTTAAAGTTTTCCTCCAACAAAGACCTCTGCTGAATATAGGCATATAATCAATGATACCGTAATGATGATATCAAGTCCTAGAATACTTTCATACCTCAACAATATACAGAATTACAAAATTGTATGAATCACTACTCTCAGCAGTTATCTAATCCAATTCATTTCTAAAAGAATGTCCATTACAACACACAGAATAAGAAGTCACCCAAGTCTCTGCCTGAAATATCTCAAATGCCTGCAAAGGCAGCCCATTTCAATTTTGATTAACTCTAATCATTCAGTTATTTCTGATATTAAATCTAAATTTGGCCCTATAAAACTTCTACCATTCATGACCTTTTAAGTCATCAACCTAAATAATCCATGTAGGAAGAACTCAGTGGTTCTTAAACAAGCAAAGGACAGAGGATGATCATAAAAGAGAAAATAGATTATTTAAATTACATAAAACTTACAATCTTTTGCACAAGAAATAATTAAGGCAGCTACAAAAGAAGCTGTAAACTGAGAAAAAAAATCTCTGCACCAAATCTTTGGAAAAGTCTGATATTCAAAATAAAACAGCAATAACATAGATACGATTAACAACTACGTGAAAATCAATTCAAAATCACTAACAGTAAAGTGAAGTTCAAATTAAATCAAATGAAATATCACCTTGCAACACAGTAGTTTTCCAAAGATGATTTTTTTAAAAACCGGAAAACCAGTATTAGAATGGCTATGGGAATAGAGGCACATACACTTCTAGTGCATTTGTAAATGAGGTCAAGCATTCTAGAAAATATGAATTTATCTGAGCAAATTTACCAAATTATTTATTCCTTTTAACTAAGAAATATCCCTCCTGGGCATAAACTCTTTCTTTCCTAAAAGGTTTAAAGCAGAAAAGGTCTTTTATATATAACAAAATGTTCACAACAACTTTTTCTGATAGCAAAAACAAAAACTCTGGAAACAAAGTGGGTGGACAACAATTGGGGAAAGGCTGAATATACTGAATGATAAGAGGAATATTCTTGTACCATAAGAAATCAAATCTATGAGGAATTTGCAGAAACCTTTAAAGACCTGTAGGAAGTAATGCATGAGCAGCTAGGCAGCATTGTAGATTGAACTCCAGGCCTAGAAATCAGGAGGACCCGACTTCAAATTCAGATTCAGACTCTTAACTAGCTGTGTGACCCTGGAGAAGACACTTAACCCTGTTGGCCTCAGTTTCCTCATCTATAAAATAAGCTGGAGAAGGAAATAGCAAACAATTCCAGTATCTTTGCCAAGGAAACTCCAGATAGGGTCAGGAAGAGCTGGACACAACCAAAATAACTCTAAGAGAAGATAGCACAACTGAGAAAACAAAGCATGTAGCTCCAATCATGTAAATGAAAACACTAAAAGACATTTGAACTCTAATTACCTACAATGACCAACCTCAAATCTAGTGAGCGGAGGATGAGAGACATCTCTCCTTGCGGTAATAAGGTAGAAGAACATGTATATAAAATTTTCATGTGCTGACAGATATGGCTGTTTTGTCAGTTGGTTTTACTTAAATGTTTTTTATCTGTTAGATGGAAAGTTCAATGGAGGAGGGAGATTTTCTTTTCAAATTATGATTTTTAAAAAATTCACTTTTAAAATTTATAGTTACAAACTCTTGCCCTTTCCCCAGCAATTGAAAAGGCAAAAAATATACTATCTCTTATACATCTGAGGTCATAAAAAGTCTATGTTTATATTAGACATGTTGCCAAAAAAAAAGGAAAAAAAGGAAGGAAAATAAAGAAAATGGGAAAAAATAAATAAGCTTCTACTTGTACTCAGAATTTATCAGTTCTCTCTGGAGGTGGACAGCATTTTTCATGATGAGTTCTATGCAATTGTCATGGATCATTGTACTGATGAGGGTAGCTAAGTCATTCACAGTTGACTATCATTTTAATATTGCTATTATACTATACAATGTTCTCCTGGTTCTGTTCACTTCATTTTGCATCAATTCATAGAAATCTTCCCCTTATCATTTCTCATAGCACAACAGTATTCCATCAAAATCCCGGGAAAGGAATAAAAACACCCACACACCCACTTAAATGGATAAAAAAATTTATTGACCAGACTATGACATTCAGATAAATCACTGAAACCATCAGTATATGTAAATCTAGAATTAAAGAAGAGAAAGAGAGGTTTTTTGCACTTGGGAAATAGCACAGTATTTTCAAAGATTTCAAGCATTTTCTGACATAAAAATCCATTTTTTTCTGATAGCTGTATTCTTCTGGTGATGCTGTAGGGTACTTAATCATGGAACATCACAATTACAAAACAATCAAAACTGCAGGTGACTATAATAATGGAAAAACAGCTGGTGTGCCTAAGTAGGCTGCAGTATATTAACAATTGCACGTAGTAAGAAGCACAGATCCAAGATGAACACTAAAGATCAAGGCTTCCATTAAAAGTTATGGCAGATGAGGAAAAAATATTTCTATCCATAAATCAGGACATGCTGCCTAACACTGCTAATATTACACCCTACATGGAATCAAGAAGACATGGGTTTGAATTCCAACTCAGAAAATTACTAGTTGTGTGACCCTGGGGTCACTTCATCTCTTCAGTGCTCAGCTTAGAAGAAGACCTGGCATATTACAGGTGCTAAGTAAATGTTTATTCCTCTCAGTTTCTTCACTAGAAAAACTGGAGGTGAGGGTGAGAAGAGAGTTGGACTCTAACACCTCTGATTCCTACCAGCTCTACACTGATTACCCTACACCTACTGTCCCTTTCCATCTCTTTGTAGCTACTTGGAGAACAACTCTAGAGAAGGTCTAGCAATTAGAACACCCTCAAGGAACTGGGTAGATGTCAATTACAAACTGGAAGTTACAGAACTTGGAAATCAAGAAGCTCAAGAATTCAGATCCCTGTCAGTGTTCCCACAATGTTAATAGAGCAGTAAGAACACTGCCCTATGTTTTCTATTTGATACTGCCTTTAAAAAACCTTATTTTGAGATCTTGCACTAGTATTTTTGCTTATATCTCGCAGATCTCAAGGAACAAATGACTAAGTCTCGGTCATCATTTAGCTGACTGACCACGCAAGGGGGACCATCTAGTGGCCAAAAAAGATAACTACAGGGCTCATAACAAAAATCTATAAGAAACATAACCAAATAGAGAAAACAATCTGTTTTTAATACCCTGTTGTCTCATGTGGTTTTTAAGGTATAAACCCGGGGTGGGGGGTGGGGGGGGACAGAAAGATGGCTGTAACATTAAACTCTAATCATTCCATTGCAACAGTATGCATCATAATTTTACTTCTCTACAAAGTAGATACATAAAAGTCTTTTAAATTCTTTTTGGAGATAAAAACCTCTTCCTCTCAACTCTAAAGTAAGTGAATACGTTTATTGCAAGGAATCAAAAAACTTTTTTTTTTTACCATAATCTTCTTTTCACAAAGCAGAAAAATCAGAAGTGAATTTAATACAAAGACCATCCATCAGCTGATGGTACAGCCATGCAATGAGGTTAAGTCTCGATTTCTCTAGTTAGTATTAAACATATTGCCTTAAAGATGGAAATATCCATCTATTCAAAAGATTAAAATGTATAAGAATTCATAATTAATGGTACCATTGAAAATAACAGGACGAGTAATCTTTACTTATCCTTACACAAAATACTGAAAAATAAATTGAGGTAGCAATCTATCTTGTTCCATAAATGGTATAAATGCAATTAATTTTATGATCAATGAAAGATAACACATCAAAAAATACCACAGATTTTCACATAAAGGAAATTTAAAGAATACAGAATGTTTCAAAACAGATAATCAAGGCAGGTAAACTGGAAAAAGGGTATTTAAAAATAAAAGATGCTTAATGCCGAAATGTAACTGTGACTTCATTCGTATACATACCATAGCAGATTACAACCCAACCATGCCTTCAATTCTTATGCAATATTCTGATCCAATTTTTTCCCAAAAATGTGGATTCCAACTTCATTATTCAGTTTAACTGCTTTCTCCACAGTTACTAATGACTTCTTACTTAATTGCCAAACCTAGTGGCCTTTTCTCAATTCTCATCTTTTCTTGACCCCTGAAGCATTTGACACTGCTGATTTCCTTCTTTTTCCTAGGTTTTCATGACCTCACTCTGTCCTGATTCTCCTACCGGTCTGACCACTCCTTATACTCTTTTCTGATTCTTCATCCAGGTCACACAGTCCAATAATGAGTGCTCACTGCTTCAAAGAAATATTCATTTGAATGCAAAAAGTGACATTAAAAAAGTCAATCATTCATATGCCTAAAACAATATAGTCTTTCTTCTGATTCCTATTTGTCACCCCACCCTACATAATACCAGCAAATGAGAGATAAGGTTAGGGACTGGATCTGTGGCTTCAGGTGTATAGAGAATTACTGAGTAGGAAAAATCCTACCAAGGCAGGTGGGACACCTTCTCTATAACTTAGTTTTAGAAAGTGGCCTTGAGTATTGAAAAATTAAGTGATTTGACTAGAGTCACATGGCTAACGTGTCAGAAGGGGAATTTCAATCTTGGTTTTCCTGTCTTCAGAGACAGCTCTTTAAACACTATAACATGCTGCTTTTCCCACTGGGAAATTCGGTTTCCTAAAATGTGTATACAGGCCATTCCCATATTCAGAAAGCTTAAATAGTTCTCATCAATTATATCCACCCTCTCATCTCCCTCCAATCATTAATCTCTATCTACTGCATCCTTCCCTACTCCCTACACATATGACTGGATTTCCTTGTCCTTTAAAAAGACCTTCACTTGCTCCCTACCAGGCCCTCAAGTTATTATTTTTCTTCTCCCTTTTATAGCAAATTCCTAGGAAGAAAACACATGCAGATTTTGACTTCATTCAACTGAAACCACCCTGTCCAAAGTGACCAATGATCTTTTACTTGCTAACCGCAATGGCTTTCTTTCATTTTTTTATCTTTAAAAAAAATTATTCTACAAGCCTCAGCATCTACACTGCTGTCCATCTCCATTTCCTGTATACTTTTCTACTCCGGCCCGCCTCCCCCTTTTCCATAGTTCTCCTCCTAACTTCTATGAAGACGCCTCCTCAGTCTCCTTTGCTGAATTATTAACGTCCTCCTCCCAACCAGAGTACAAACCAAAGTTCTGTTCCTGGGCCCTTTTCTTTTCTCACTCTATGTCCTCTCTCTTGGAGATGTTAGTTCAATTTCTATATGGATGATCTCAGATCTATTTCATCTTGCCCTAGTCTCTTTTTAAGTTGCAGTCTGTATCACCTTGGATATTTATTCAACATATCCCAAACCAAATGCAATGTTTTCCCCTCCCTCAAATTTACCTCTCTAAACACCATATTTCATTTATTTCATTCAGATCACTTTCATCCTTCCAATCATCCACACCCACAACCTTGGAGTTATCTTGTAACTCTTCACTTTACCTCACTTCCTATATCCAATCAGTTGCCAAGTCTTGTCAATTTTACTTCCATAGGATCTCTCATATACATTCCCTTCTCTCTACTAACCCAGTCCCCATCCTAGTTCAGACCATTACTTCTTGCCTTGACTACTACAATTATTTAATTGGTTTTCCTGCCTCTAGTATGTCCTCTCTACAACATGTCCTCTACACAACCGAGAAAAAACAGACATTTAAACCATGTCACCTCACTGCCTGAGAAGTTTCAGTGGCTCCTTACTGTTGCTAGAATAAAATGCAAAATCCTCTATTAGGCATTTAAAGCTCTTCATAACCCAGTGCCACGCTTCTGTACTGAAAACACATTTCAACAGACTGTCTCCCCCTGTAACTCCCCCATGCTTGGATTGAACTCACTCCTCATTCACTCAACTTTGAATCCCGAGCTTCCCTCAAGGATCAGACAGAGATCATATATCACATCCTATGGGAAAACTTCCCAAGTCCACCCCAAGTGCTCATGCTCTCACTTTCTTCAGTAAATCACATACATACTTACCTGTTCACATGTTGTACACCATCTTCCCCCACTCCTGCCACCAGCCCCAATAGGAAGTAAGAGGCTTTGTATCTCCAGTGCCTTACTTATTACATATAGTAGTTGTTTCAATCAGGACAACTGGAGATGGTCCAGGATGCAGTGGGAGACCCTGGCTCTTTTAAGCTAAGGTCTTTTCAAGTCCTCACTCTGAGTGAGGCAACACCTATTCAGTGAATAGGCCTCTTTAAAAAGTGAGTCAAGGTCCCAGATGGCTCTGAAGGAGAAAACGAGGCTGGTGACTTTGCACAGCCCTCCCTTACTCAAATCAAATTCAACTGCAAGTTAAGTCACCATCTCCCTGATATCATGGTCCTCTTTGAGAACTGAATGACAAACCACACAAGTAGTTGTTTAATAAATGCTGCTTGGACTGGAGTGAACGACAAAGAAATTCTTTACCTACAGAATAAAATCCAGATTCTAGGCTCTTCATCAAATGGCTCCAGCCACTCTTTCTAATTGTCTCCCACTACCCCTTTTTATAAACTACAGCACATGAATGATATGATCTATCAAGTACAAATCAAAATCAATAACAACTTTCAGGTATGGGTTCAGATTAGCTTCAGTCTCTAGTTCTGTAACTCAGGGATTGCTCCTTCTAATATCACTGTTAGTACGCGTGTTGGACTTTTTTCCAATTACCTATCACCAACATGGGGTGGTGGTAGAACACATCACAAAGTCTAGAGAAAAGGAAGCTACTTTTGCAAGTTTACAATGCCACTATCACCACTCTCCGCCCCACTCTCAAGTCTGAACAATTCTCAAAATAAAAAAGTATTTACTAAGTGTCTGCTATATCTCCAACAGTGAAATATATACTACATAGTACAATAGAAGCTTAGACGACACTATTTTTGTTTACAAATAATTCGGATGCAAAACATACACACAAACAAATAATGATCAAATTAATACGATAATAGTAATAATAACAGCAACAATAACATTAACGACTGGCATTCATTCAGGTTGTTTTTCAGAAACATTTTACAAAGCACCTTATTTGTCACTTGATCCTCAGGAAACTGAGGATCAGAGAAATGATTTACCCACAGATACAGAGTCTGTAAATTCCAGAGATAGTGTTCAAACGCAAGTCAGGCTAACTCCAAGTTTAAAACTTCACTATCCACTGTGCCCCAAAGAGGTTCTATGAAAGGATTCAAAGGAGCTCTTAGAATTTGGATAAGGCTAATAGTAAAAAAAGCATTTCTTGGAAATGTGTAGAACTACAAAAATGGAGAGATGTAAGAATACATATTGCTCTTTCTGATGAGAGGAAAGAGGTTTACTGTAGGAGTAGAGAAATTTTCTCTTTACTAATCTGAAAATATATGCAATGAAAAATTAGTGTCTAACTATTAGGGGTCACTAAATAATGTTTAGCAATCTAATTATTACCCTATGTACTTAAGAAAATCAGTTAATAAACCAGCCCACAATATAAGCTTCCAGTAGAAGAAATTAGAACTTTGTTGCTACTTTTAGTATACAAAGCATCCATTTTCAAGAGACAAATTTGGTTTAGGAGCTACTGCTGTCTAAAAGCTTTTACTGTCAGATAAAATTAAGTTAAGATACATTAACAGTAGATGGTGCCAAAAAAAAAATCATTTGAGATTATTGCCACCTGTCATAAGAAATGAAGAACTAAAAAAAAACAACAAAAAAAATCCCCTCAGATTGGAACCAACATCCTAACAATGCAAATTAGCAAAAGCATAAAGTTGTCATCCAGTACGTCCAAAAATGGTACAAAGAACTTAATTTACCACAAAAATACTTCAAATGACCAGCAAATATAAAGAATGCTGAAAAAAAAGTGGCTTCAAACGTTGACACATCTGAATTGATGCCATAAGTACTTTTGGTATAAAATAACCTAACAAATGAGGTTTAAGTGTAAGTGCAAATAAGTACTGTAAAACAAAAAATCTGAAAGTAAAATGCACACTCATATGAGCCTATGTATAGTAAACCTAATTATTTCCCCTTATAAGGAAAGAAAAGATATGGATGATCAATGTTATTTTGTTCAGTTGAGAACTACAGTAAATTTTATTACATTTTTATTTTTTTTGAACCTACAATGACCTTTCTGAATACATGTTTATGTCATAATTTCCTCTACAGAGAGCTCTGTGGAAAAAACAGAGAAATGTGGACTAGATATCAGTACAATTATATGGATTCAGAGCTGGCCAAGACCTAAGAATAATCACAAACGACTCGGCCTTAATACTGAAACATATCTCCAAATGAAGTCCTTGGGGGTTTGTGCTGCTCAACATGTTTTTTTTTTAATCAACAAGGCCAAAGGTATGCATGGAGGCAGTGTGGTAATATGGAAAGATCACTGCAGTTGGGAGCTGAAGGACATGGGTTCAAATCCTGGCTTTGTGACTGTGTGACCCTGTTTAAGTCACTTAACTACTCCAGACTCTATAGTTCCTCATCAGAAAAAAGAAAATGGGTATCAACTCCATGAGTTTTAAGTTTCTTCCCAGGTCTAAATCTGTGATCCTTGTGGTGTGACATTATCTACCAAATTATAGGTGACAAAGCTTGACAAGAAAGAGCCAACGTAGATGGCACAGGATCAAAAAAAGATATTGACAGGCTACAAAACTGGGACAAATAGGGCTAAATATAATATATTTTAGTTTGTATTTTCTTAAACTCACCATCACCACTAAGAGATAAAAGAGGCATCAGCTAGTCTGCAGTTTTGTTTGGAAAAGATCCGGGTATTTTAGCAAGCTATAATCCTGAGATGAGTCAAATGTGTAATATGCCAGTCAAAAAATAACTTAAAGCAATTTGAGGCCATAGTATGGTGCAGTAACACTCAGGACAAGAGAGATGATAACCCCACTGCACATTGCCCTAGATATACGACATCTGGAGAAATACTTTATGAAGGACATTGATTAACATGAAAGGCAACCAGGATGGTGAAAAGCCTTGAGATCATACCATATGAAGATGTGTCAAAGAAACTGGGAATGCTAACCTTGGAGAAGGGTAGACAGGTTAGCCGTTTTCAAGTATTTGAAAAGCTATGTTGGAACATAAATTAAACTCCTTCTTTTGCTTTTAAGGATAAAACTAGGAACAACAGGTGTAAGTTGTAAACAGGGTTATTTCAGTTCACTGTAAGGAAACACTGTCTCAACAATAAAAACCACTGAAAAGTCAAACAGGATGCCTATGAGATAAAAGGTTCTCTCCTTCATGAGATGTCTTCAAAGGCAGCCACTTTTTGGTATACTATATAAGCAACTCTTGTTCAGGTATGGGCTGGACTAGATGGTGTCTGAGGTTCCTGCCAACTCTGAGATTCTATGATTTAAAGCACACAAAGATGATATGAAATGGAGTACATGCTTTGAGTTGTTTTTCCAATAGTGGAGGTAGGATTCTGTTAACCACATACATTTTTTGCCTATAAAAGGACAAATTTACTTGGGGTAAGAAGTAGAAATTATGAGGATTTATTTTTTTCCTAACAGATTAACCAGACAACTCTGTTTGAGCTACAGATAAGGATTAAAATTGGTTTGCATTTCCAAAGAACATCTTCAAAAAAAAAACTGGACTATAAATTAAAATACACCTTATATGACTCTCACCCAGATAACTGAATTTATTTTCATAGATCTTATCACTAGAAAGGAAAAAAAGATCAACTGACCTAGTTCCTACCTTTAGGCAGGTAAAATACAGTAAATCTCTCTTCTCCCTCATTTAAAAATTTTAACTACTCTGTGGATTAGTGGAATAGATTATTTCCATAATACATAGCAGGAAATGACCACAGCAATCTTGTATTTGATAAATATAAAGATCCAGACTTTTGGGACAAGAGTTCACTTTTTGACATTATATGGGAAAACTGGAAAGCAGTTGGGCAGAAACTAGGAATAATACACACACACACACACACAAAGAATTATATAGTTATATATATATGGTCAAAATGGGTATAGCATTTAGACTAAATAGTGATACCATAAGCAAACTGGGGGAGCATGGAATAGTTTACCTGTCAGATCTATGATATAGGAAGAATTTATTGCCAAGCAAGAGATAAAGAGCATTAAAGGATATAACATGAATAATTCTGATTACATTAAATTAAAAAGGTTTTGCACAAAACAAAACCAATGAAATCAAAATTAGAAGGAAAGCAGAAAATGGTAAAAAAATTTACAGCAAGTTTCTCTGATAAAGATCTCACATCACAAATATACAGAGAATTGAGTCAAATTTCTAATAATGAGTTATTCCTCAATTGATAACTGGTCAAAGAAAATGAAAATGTAGTTTTCAGACAAAAAAATAAAAGTTATATATAATCAATCATATGAAAAATGCTCTAAATCACTACTGATTAGAGAAATGCAAATTTCAACAACTCTGAAATACCACCTCACCACCTATCATACCTATCAGAATGGCTAATATGACAAAAAAAGAAAATGAGGGATGTGGGAAAATTGGGACTAATGCACTGTTGGTGGAGTTGTGAACTGATCCAATTATTCTGGAGAGCAAGTTGGGCTATAAAACTATGCATACCCTTTGATCCAGCAATACCACTAGGCAGTCTGTGTCCCAAAGAGATCACAGAAAAGAGAAAAGGACTTGCATGTACAAAAATTTATAGCAACTCCTTTCTGGTGGTTATAAAATTGTGTATAACTTTGACCAAGCAACATCACTTAGGTTTGTATACCAAAGAGATTTAAAAAAGACAGGTGGGGGCATAGATCTATATGTACAAAAATATTTATAGTAGCTCTTTTTGTGGTGGCAAAGAATTGGAAACTGAGGAAAAGCCTATCAATTGGGGAATGTTTAAACAAGTTGTGGTATATAACTGTGATGCAATACTATTGTGCTCTAAGAAATGATGAGCAGGATGCTTTCAGAAAAACCTGGAAAGGCTTTACATGAACTGACGAAAAGTAAAGCAAGCAGAACCAGGAGAACCAACAATGCACACTTGTAAAAACACCAATGATCAATTGTTAATGACACAATGGTACAGAACTTGAGATGAAACTTTCACTCTACATTTTCTTAGTGATCTCCTCAGCTATGATTTTATAATTATCTCTATGCAGATGTGAAAAATGCTGGAAGTTTGGTTTCCAGATTCTTTAGGAACAATGGGAGTTTACATGCAAGAAGGCATAAATCTGTTAAGAGAGGCCTGAGCTAGGCCGGCTTGGACCAGTTGGGGGATGGTCACTGACTTTTCATTAATACGCATGCTGAATGGGCAGGTTGGGAGGGTTGCAGCCCCGAAGAGTTGGAGCCAATCCCAGCTCTAAAAGGAGGACACAACAGGAAAGTCAACAGAAAGGAGCATAAAAAGGGCTTGCCTTTGTCTGATTTAAGGCCACTCATTTATTTGTTACAGAATAAATGTAAAATACAGATCATGAAAACTTCCTGGATCCCCAACAAGTGTGGTTTATTCCCTAGACAAAGCACAAAGATTTTCGTTTATAACACAGATGACTCAGGCATCTATATATTTACTGCATATTTCAAATGGGATTCCCAAAGAAATCTCAAACTCAGTATGTCCTTAAATGGAACTTAACAGCTTTTCCCCAAAACCTACCCTTCTTCCAAACTTACCTATTTCAGTCCAAAGCATTACCATTCTTTCAGTTTCTCAGGTTCATAATTTCAGCATAATCCTCGGTTCATCTCTTTCAAACCTAGATAGCCAATCAGCAGCCAAATCTTGTGGTTTCTACCTCACATCAGATCTGGAAAGGGGGATGTCGTCACAGAACCACCACCTTAGTTCAAACCCATTATCTCACTCAGACTATGCTGTCAATGGTCTTTTAATTCACTTCCCTGCCTCAAGTTTCTCCCCACCAATCCACTGTCCATAGAGCTGCCCAAAACAGTTTTCTGTCAGTGCAGATATGCCCAAGGAACTTACTCAGGCAATGTGGCTCCCTATATCTCTAGAATAAAATATTAACTCTATTTAGCTTTTAAAGCCCAATATATCCTGACCCAAACCTATATTCTTAGCCTCAGTGAACATTATGCCCCCTCTCATCTACAGTCTAGTCAAAAAGCCCTTCTTTCTGATTCCTCACATACAACATTTCATTCTTGGTGTCTCTGTGCTGGTGATTTCTCATGCCTGGCATGTACTCCCCCCTTCACAGCCATCTCATGGAATTCCTCTCTTCCTCTGAGATACAGCTCAAGTTCTACTTCTATCGATTCCCTCCTCCAACTGCTAGTCCCCTTGCTTCCCTAAATACCTTGTATTTAGTAAGATTTGAATTTATTATCTATACATTTCTAATATGTATTTGTCTCCCTAATGGAATTTAAAATGGAGAACGGCTTCATTCTTTCTATTGCACATAGTAGGCACTTAATATTTGTTGACTGATTCAATGATCCCATGAAGCGCCTTAGTCTGTACTCCCCCCATACAGCAGTTTAGTTGTCAGTCTTGGAACTGTATGAATTCGAAAGAATCCAAGCTCAGATAAACCAAAAACAATTGAGAGATTCAACTGGCAGGTTTAAGTACAAATATGGCTCTAAATGAAATTTTCAAGAAGTGACCCAAGTGTTTCAGGGAATATATGACGAGAGAAATCAGGTAGCCATGCCATATGTGAAGAGCCACAAGTAACAGGCGAGCAGTCCGAGAACTTGCTGCCCTAGAGGAAGGCTTCCCACCTGCCAGGTAGATCCTGTATATACAGATCCTAATAGAAGACTTACGAGACAAGATGGACAAACATGTAAAAGATAAGAATGTGTGAATGAAATGCAATTTGCTCTGACCAATAATATGATACACACAACTACAGGATGTGATGATAGTTCATATTTATGGTGTAATTTAAAATTTAAGAAGTATTTTTTTACTGTATTTTGGCTGATCAAGATTTTTTTTTTGATTATTTTCTTACTGTCAACAATACTTTTGAGTAGAGATTGCTAGATAGTTGAGGTTAAACATACTCAATGTCATTTTGGAAAATAAATACAAAGTACAATCCTCAATTGAAGGTCCTATATATGAGAGCAGCATCAGTTAGGAAATGACTAGATTTCTAACAAATCTATCTGACAACATATAATTTTTCAAGTCCTATCACTATGTAGAAGCTTAGAGTTCCACTGACAGATATTTCATCAGAAATACTCACAGTAGCTTGTTTACTGAGGTCAAGAAGTTGAGTAATTTTCAAGACTTGGACGTACTAGCTAAAAAAAAAATACTGCTAGTATGATTAATAACCAGAAATTTACAAGGACTAAAATCATACAACAGAAAAAAAAATCAGGGGAAAAATACATATACTGACTGACATAAAGTGCTTATAGCACAGTGCCTGGCACACAGTAAGCACTATATAAATGTTAACTATTATTATTATATTGGTCCACTATTACCTCCTGGCCACTTTCCTTCTCTAGACCCCGTGACAATATTCTTATGATTTTCCTATAACTTGTCTTAACTACAATTTCTCGTTCTCCTTTGATCTTCCTCTTGTCCACTCACTATAGGTATCCCTAAGGCTCTGTCCTGAACTTTCTTCTCTCTATATATTCTTGCCCTTGATCTCCTCATGGGAATCCAACTGTAAATATTCAATACTAATCTTTCTCCTGAACTCTAGTAACATGCTGCTAACAATATGTAGGTGTATCTTTAACTGGATGTCCTACAGCATCTCAAACTCAACATATTCAAAACAGAAGTCATATTCTACCTCCCCTCTACCCCCAAACACACATCCCTTCACCAACCTTCTTCTCTATGTCTGTTTAGAGCATCACTATCTTTCCACTCACCCAAGTTCACAACTTTGGAGTTACCTTTTCCTCTTCTCATCAGAGATATCCATCTAGTCAGTTGCCAAATCTTGTATTTTTAAGTTTTAAAAAATTTTGTTTGTATATTTGTTTTTTACTTCACACTCATTTCCTCATAAATCCTTCTCTCCTTATCCTTCAAAAGAGTTATCCTTAAAACAAGGAATACACAAGAGGTGGGGAAATTATAGTCAAACTGATCAACATATCAACCAATTCCAGCATTATGAGTTAACAAATCTTAAGCCAAATTTCCCCTTTCTTTCTATTCACAGAGCCAATATTATAATCCAGGCTATCATCACCTCTCACCTGGACAACTGCAACAGCTTCCAGGGTCTGCCCTGTCTAATCCGTCTTCTATCTATCTATTTAGCATTAATAGATGTTTTAGGGCTTTCTAAACACATTTTGGGGGCTGAGCCAAGCCAGCCACTGACACGAGCTCTCCCCAAAACTCCTCTGAAGGCCTTTAAATGATGCCATAAAAAAATTCTCAGAGCAGCAGAACCCACAAAAGGACAAGGTGAAATAATTTTCCAGCCAAAGACAACTTAGAAGGTCAGTAGGAAAGGACTGTTGCACTAGGGTTAGAATGGAGTGTAGTCTAGTACATGATGCCCCAGTGTAGACCAGGCCCCTGCAAACCAGCCTTGGAAGCCACTGGATCAGCATTTGTAGCAGCTGCTTCTGGAGCTTTCAACCCAGAGGCAGTAAGGGGGCCAAACAACTGATCAGAAGGAGATTACAGGAGTCTTTTTGCTGGCATTGGGGGTAGGACTCTATTGCTTTGCCCACACTTAGATCAGGGTCGTAGTCCTGGGGGGCAATCCCAAGTCAAGCACGAGCACTAGCATACCAGAACTTGTGGCCCCATTGGAGCAGGGACCCTCATCACAGTTCCAGGGCAGAAAAGAGTGCTTGTGGGGCTCACAGACCACAGCACAGACCAGGAGAGTAGTAAACACACCTCTCCCTTAGATCATACCACCTTGGAAAAATTGAAAATGTATAGGTCCTTAGAAGTAGCTCTGAAAACAACTATACAAAGCCCCTAAAGCTTGAAACAGTACACCCTCCACCCTGGATGCAGAACCTACTTTAACAAAGAGTTAAAAGTCAAGAAATAGACCAGAAAAAATGATCAAACAACAGAAAAAAAAATTCTGACCATAGAAACTTACTATAGTGCCAAGGAAGAAAAAAACACACACTCAGAAGAAGACAACAAAGTCAAAGCTCCAATATCCAAAGTCTCCAAGAAAAATACAAATTGGTCTCAGGCCATGGAAGATCTCAAAAAGGATTTTGAAAATCAAGTAAGAAAAAGAGAAGAAAAATTGGGAAGAGAAATGAGGATAATGGAAGAAAATCATGAAAAAGAAAGTCAACAGTTCAGTAAAGGAGATACAAAAAATATTGAAGAAAAACACTTATTTAATCTTCATAACTATCTTATTATTTCCATTTTAAAGACAGAAAACCTCATGCGATTTAGAATGGTTAAAAGACTTGTCAAGGGTCACACAACCAGTAAGTGTTTGAGGCAGGTTTGAACTCAGGTTTTCTTGACTCTAGGTCCAGTACTCTATCCACCTTACTACCTAGCTGTTTTTTCTACATAACTACCAAACTGATATTTCTAAATAAAGCACATGCCTGACCATGTCACTCCCCTGGTCAAGTAATTTTGGTGGCTCCCACTGCATAAATTAGAACAATAAGATCAAAGATTCAGAGCTAGAAGATACTTTATAAGTCCTCTTGTCCAGCATCCCATCATTTTAAATGAGGCAACTGAGGCCCAGAGAAGTAAAATCTTTTGCCCTACATCAAACTAGTGGAAAATAGGTAAGATAGCACTTGACTCCAAATCCCATACCTTTCCCACTATTCCAAGCTGCTTCCTGTTCTACATTTAAAGCCCTTCACAAAGTGGTGGCAACATATCTTCCTAGACTGATTTCCTATTACTTCTCCCTCAGAAACCCTATATTCTAGCTAATCTGTCTATTGCTGTTGTCTGTACAAGACAATCTATATCCAGTCTTTGGGACTTTATGGAAGTTTTCTTCCATGCCTGGAATGTTCTCCCTTCCTAATCTCTTTCACCTCTTGGAACTTCAACTTCTCTTGAAGGTTGAACTCAGGTTCCACGTAGCTGACACTGAACCTATACCATTAATGACTGCTCTTTAGGTTCTACTTTTTTTCAGCCAGTTTCAAACCCATCTAAATATAAAATCACTTGACCCATATTTATCTAGTCTACCACACAAGAAGAGCATGATTCTTCACCTAATCAATGCTTTGTTGAAATCTAAATAAACTTTATTTACAGCAATGTCCTTATCTACCACTTTATCAACAGTATCAATGTCAAAAAAGAAAATAGTGCTGCATGACTTGTTCTTGCTGTAGCCATGATGACTCTTTGTGATCACTGATTCCTCTTCTAGAAATTCACAAACTACTCCTTTAACAGTATATTCTAGAATTTTGTCAGGAATAAAGTGTCAAACCCGCTGTTTACAAATTCCATTCTCATCCATTTTTTTGGAAAACTGGTACATTTGCCCTTCTCCAGTTTCTTTTTTGATCATCTTCCAAAGATCACCAATGGTGGCTCTGCAATCCCATCCACCGGTACATTAAGTGGTACCACATCAAATGCTTCTCTGTAAAATCCCACAATAGTTAGCAAACATACATATACAAAATAATCATTTTTTAGTTGGATGTTATTTAAATTTCTATGGTATAAAGCTTGAATCTAGCTTCAAAAGAATAAAACACACTTTCCCATACAATTTGTTTTTAATAAATGTACTTATAGTATCTAGACACTATTCCTAAATTAGACGACAAGAAGTTCAAGTTTGATCAAGTTCCACAAAAATAACAGGTTGAAAGCCTAATACATCTCAACTATAGAAAATCAATCAATTAGAATGCATATATACACGTTTTGTCAGGGTTTACAATTTGCTGGTTTTAAATATGATATTTAGGGGGCGGAGCCAAGATGGCGGCGTAGAAGCAGCAACATATCGCAGCGCTCACACAGCCACCCCAAAATACCCATAAAATAGGACTCTAAACCAACCCTGGAACTCCAAAACGCACACAAAGATACTTCCCACTAAAGTCAGCTCGGCTACGAGGAACCATATCAGCACTGCGAACC